>QNQO01001239.1:0-329380 GCA_003290165.1 Berberis thunbergii
TAGTGTGCAATGAATCTCAAACATCAAAGCAAGTTACCAAATATCTATAATTATCAACCATCAAACCACATTGGTGATGTTCACTTACAGGATAAACTATTAAACCACGTACATCGACAAAGAAAGATGTAATCTTTTCAATGAAAGACCGAGGCTTACAAAAGCAGATAAACAACCAAATCCAATAACGCAAGTGTACATTTGCAAAGTGAACCGATTGATATTAGTTTATCATCATACGATCAAATCTCTTCTTAACTATAAATCAAATCTTATACACAAAATCACAGAACAAAGATCCAAAACAGATTAAGTAATATAGGTGTCCGTTCGATCCATACAAAACTCTAATAATTGAACCCTAGAACGAATTCTTGATAACATCGATTAAGTCTTGAATCGTGATTAAGCAACACAATAACCAATTTGTCAATCAAGATATATGAACTTTGAATCCTCAGAAGAACAATGTAGCAACCACAAACCAAAAATTAAACCACTAAATTAACAATCAGATCTATTCTTTACGTTCAGATTACAACCTAGAAAAACAATTACATAAGCTAACACATCAGAGAGAATAACAAATCAATCAAAATAAAAGAAGAAGAAGAAGAAGAACCCTAAGAGAGGAAAGGAGATGAAGAAGAGCAACTCGGTAGAGAGACTAGTGGCTGCTTTGAAGAGAAATAACAACGTCGAAGCCAAGGGTTAAATAATTCATTCTAAACCGTCAATCTTATGGGAGATGATCTTGGCCGTTGATTGAATGGTGGGTTATTATTTTAAATGAAAAATGACCGTTAAGACAGAAATCCGTGAGATGTGACAGAGTTAGCGACGGCCTTTGATTTATTTCCTAGAGATGCGTGTTCATCACTATTTGCACTCTGGGAAATGCTCGGCGATACCAAGTACTAAAAACCAACTACAAGACCTTCGCTTCGATTCGAAACTCTTCGTGCTAAACACCGGCATTTCTTTCTTGTTATTTTTTAAGCGGGAATTATTAGTGCACCGGGATTGTGCCGGTTTTCGTGCTGGTGTTACTGGCACCGTTGATATTCTTCGCGATATGAACGTATTGCCTATCTCGAGAAATATCAATGGTGCCTTGTAGCACCAGGCACGAAAACCAGGCACAATCCCGGTGCAGTGTAGTATCACTCTTTTTTAAGACATTATGATCATCTCTAAGTGCACATTTTGTATATATTCGATCATAAAAATGCAATATTATACTTATGTACGTTTAGCTATAAATAATTTCTTAGGACAAACTTTTTGTCGAGCAAAATTTTATTCAAAAAGTTTTTCTTATAAATAAGCCCTTCTAGGGAGCGAGGGATGGGTGGCAACCACTCATCCGCCTCAAGATAAGTGCATCAGTCTTGAGATAAATGATGTTGCTTATCTAAAGGTGGATGGGTGGAAGCCATCCATCCCTCGCCCATTTTCCTCATTCCCTCCCTTGACCCCTAGAATTTTCGTAAAAAAATTGACTAGTGAGTGAGTTGAGCAAATTTTTCATATAATAAGTGAGAAAATAGTCACACACTGGAAAATCAAAAGAAACCAACACTTCATAATAGAAATATATACATATAGAAAGCTTAAAAACTATTACGTACCCACGAAATATTTTGTTATTGATATGCATCAAAATAAAATGGTCATTAAAATAAAAACTCAAAAGATTGATGAAACAAAAACATTTAAATGGTGAATTAAATTTGAGAGTGGATTCCATAAACTAAAAAATGGAAGATTCAAGAGAGGAGTGGGGTTTGACAAATTACCGAGCAATTTATCAGCTATATGTGTTTGATCAGTTCTGATTTTTTCTATAAGTTATGGGATTCAGAAAACCCAGCTCACCTTTCAAAAAAAAATTTATTGAGCAGAGATTTTAAGAAGAATCATTGCCACAAAGCCGGAGGTTTGAGATGAGTGTGATCGACACTACTAACATATTATCTCACAAGTAGTTCCTTGTGTAACTCAAAATTGTTGGTGGACTTAAAAATTCTCAACCATTTAAAAAAGCCCATAGACTATTGTCCATTTAAAAAGCCCATGGGTAAGCTGCAGTTGGCTAATCAGCTAGGTCCAACATGTAGCCCATTACAGTATTTAGGCTTGGGCTAAAAGCTTTCAGCTGTTGTTCTAACCCAATCTAGGCCCATATCATTTAACCGGACCTATATATATGTCATCAAATTAGGGTTAGTGTCACATACACCTTTTTTTTTTTTTAAACTCTATTGACCGCACCAATATATGTTGTATTCGCGTTGATCATGAACATGGTCTTGTTGATTGAGATGATTGAAGCCAACACTTTCTAGCCCGCATTATGAAACATATCAAGAAATGTGGGTAATGGTCCTTCGATTTATCATTCATGGATGGTCTCACCCTTTTTATACGATCGAGTACAATGGTGGTCCTTGATGCTCCCAATGACAACAATAAAATCCATTCAACATTGCTAAAACCTCAAGTTGTTGCATTTCACTAGGAAAATTTTAGAGAGTCAGGTCCTAGTGCTAGATTAGGCGTCAGGGCTCTTTGTGTGCTGTTTGTGTTCGATTGGTAAATTATAAGTCTTTAGGATGTGGAAGGTATTGAAGCCTTCCTAGCACGCTTGACTTGACACTCTAGATGGATTGTTTCAGTGGTATTACTCACACTAACTACAATTGAAAAAAAAGTTAATAATTATAACATGTACAATTAGTATCCATTAATCTTGATAATGCATCTCCAACACACACATGACAAATGAACTTTCACTAGTTGCATAACCCTGTACTTTTGTTGGGTGCATTTTCAAAGGCATATATGATAAGCAAACCTTCGACTGTCGGGTCGTGACACTAATCATGTATTTAGGCAAATGAACTTTAATAAATGAAATTAGGTTTTATAACCAGAATGATCTAACATTATCAGAAGAAGAAAGAAAAAAATTACAACATCAAGATGCAAAAGACACTTTGAAAGTTTCATGATTCTTTCAAAATCATGTGACCATGTTACGCCATTTTAGTTGCAAAACCTGATTTTCTAGTATTTTCGATTTGTTTAAACGAGTAAAATCATTACCAGGAACATATAACCACATAATTGGCCTACTACTTGATGTTACAATGTTGAAGAGTGAAACCCTACGTGACATCTCGACTCTTTATAAAGTGTCCCTTCGTATTATAGTTGGGACTGAATGATTAATTTCCTCTATGTGGGGCTGGTGAACCCCTAAAAAAGCATTAAAGTTAGGTTCTAGTGTCCATTCACATCTGAAAGAAAATTAAGTCATTCTTCTTTTTAGCTCAAAAGAAAAGTTATTCCTTGTGCCCATATGCCTTTCAAAATCACCCAAATAGTAGAAGTCCATAATTTTTTCTCATCCAATTCCACATAATTGTTACGAATTTATATTATTAGTACTTATTAAGGAAATCAATGGTGAAAAATTCATTTTCCGCGGAGAATAATATAGAAATGATTAAAAAGATCGGTATATCTAATTTAAGAAATGCATACGCCCATCGAAAGGCAAAAGTAAGAGTCAGCGACAAAGCCACATAATAGCTAGAGCGGGTAATTGTCTCCCCTGAACTTTCAAATTCCTTCCGCAACCTATACATACTAAAGACGGCCTCACTCAATTTACTTATTTGGTTGCTCACCTCAATTATTCTTCTTTCCCATTGTCTCTCAAATTTAGAGAAGCACGCAATCAAGTAGATGCGGGTTCACTTAACCTCTTAAGAGGGATTAAGTAAATAAAATAAAATAAAAATCTACTCAGCCTGATCCTTGTGCCGGGATAATGTCTGGGAGAGCGTACAACACCCCAGACTGCGTACAAAAGTTCAAACAAAATATTGCAATTAACCAAGTAGTTTGAGATACATTTTTACAACAAAATACATATTACCGGCATACATAAACTATGAATTAAAAAAAAAAAAAAAATTATTGTATCTAAAAACTAAAATCAACTACATCATCGACAATTACCACAACATCTCCATCCCCGGTGTGATGATCACCACTCCCTTGGGGCCTTACATCGCAGCATCCAACGGTGGAGGTGATTTCTCGAGCAACGAATGTCGACAAGTAGGACATGACGAGTGTGACACAAGCCAAGTGTCAATGCATCTGACGTGGAACCCATGGTTACACTTGGGCAAGACCCGGACTTTTTCACCATCCTCAAATTCACCCAAGCAAATCGGGCATTCGGTCGACCCGGAAGACAAGCCCGACCCGCCTGACCCGTATACTGCAATTGGGATCTGACGCAATGCCGCTTTTTCAGCCCTGTCCCGGCCAGCCGGGTCGCCACCTGTTTCTGGCGTCTCGAACCCCATCCTACGGCTGCACCGTAACGCGCATCGAACGATGGAATTTAATCCAAGGGCACAGATTAGTGCACATAGTAAAGCAGCTAAGATGATCACCATGTTGGTGTCAAAATTAGCCTCGTTTGAATAAGGAGAACCTCTTGATGATGGTGGTCTCTCATTAGCCACCACTGCTTGTGTTGGTGACACTTCTACTTGCAAGAACCTCCGTGACAACTGTGTTTGTTTATCAATCATATTGATCACAATTCACAATCGTAATATATATATGGAAATTTTGAGTTCTTCAACTTCAAAAAATCTCTATACACTTACTTTCGTTACAAGAATTCTTGAATCGAACAACAAAAGAGATTACTAAAAGAGATACCATGATGGAAGAAATATGAGGTTTGGGCTCTAAGTTGATAAAGGAGGAGATAGAAGAAGAGATGGGGAGGTTTGGAACCAAATATTATGATGAGAGTTTATCTACAAATATGAACCAACAAACACTACAAGATTCCAGGATTTAGAGACTCAAGAAATGGGTTTTTTTTTGTGGAGATTGAATGGAAATATTTGGTTGAAAGAGCTTCAATGGAGGAATGAATGAGGTGTGGTAGATGATGAGGAAGGTTTGAGATTCACAAAAGGAAGAGTCAGTCACAAGTCTCATATGAGAGAGTGGGTTGGAGGCTGATGGGTAGAGTGAAAGTAAAGATTTTTAAGTTTATAGGGGTTTTGATGTGGAGCGGGTATACAACTATACATACGTCAATGGCATGACAACTATTGTTGGAGTTTCGCGGATGATACCATTAGGTAATGGGTTAGTTGTCGATATATTTATTACTTCTGATCTTTGATAGGTTACGGGATTTTCAAAACTCTTCTTTTTAAACACAACCATAAAACATAACTTGATATTAAAAATGACTATATTTTTTAAGTTCTACGAAACTTATGGGAAAATTATACCTTCAATTTAGAGTTGTGCTTATTCTTTTGACAATGAAATAAAAAGACCGAGAAAATATATCGACATTGAAAATGACCGTGTTTTTCAAGTTTTATGAAATCCTACCTTCAATTTCGCGTTTTGCATATTCTTTTGACAATGAAATAAAATGGCAAGAAAATATATCACTTGATATTGAAAATGCCCATTTTTTTTAAGTCTTATGAAACTTATGGGGAAATCCAACCTTCAATCTTGTGTTTTGAATATTCTTTTTAAAAGACAATTATAAACATCACTTGATATTAAAAATGACTATATTTTTAAGTTCTACGAAACTTATGGGAAAATCCTACCTTCAATCTAGAGTTTTGCGTATTCTTTTGACAATGAAATAAAAGACCGAGAAATATATCGACATTGAAAATGACCATGTTTTTCAAGTTTTAAGAAACTTATGGGGAAATCCTACCTTCAATTTAGCATTTTGCGTATTCTTTTTACAATGAAATAAAAGGGCAAGAAAATATATCACTTGATATTGAAAATGTCCATTTTTTTTTAAGTCTTACGAAACTTCTGGGGAAATCCTACCTTCAATCTTGCGTTTTGCATTTTCTTTTGACAATGATATAAAAGGGCGAGAAAATTTATCACTTGATATTAAAAACGACAATCTTTTTAAATTTCACAAAACTTATGGGGAAATCTTACCTTCAATCTCGGTTTTGCATATTTTTTTGACAATGAGATAAAAAGGCGAAAAAATATATCACTTGATATTGAAAATTACCATTTTTTTTTTTAAGTTTTACAAAACTTATGGGGAAATCCTACCTTCAATCTCGCGTTTTGCATATTCATTTGACGATGAGATAAAAGGTCGAGAAAATATATAACTTGATATTGAAAATAACGATTTTTTTTAAAAGTTTTACGAAACTTCTAGGGAAATCCTACTTTCAATCTCAAGTTTTGCATATTTTTTAAATTTTAATTATCCCTTAACCTCTTCGACTCCAAATGTTGCCAGTAAGATACGAAATCTGGACTTGTAATACCATTCACCACAAGCATACTATTAAGCTGGTAAGTGATACGTATCTCATTGACAATAAGAACTAACATGAAAGTTATCGCTTTGCTCTTTCGTAGAAATACGAAACTAGTTGGTTTTTTTTGGAACAAAAATTATATAAATGGAAGATAAAATATCTGAGGCCGGCTTCATATCTACCCTATCCCATTAGAAAGATAAGTAGTGCTTAATCTTGATATGTGTTGCAAGAAAACTTTAATTATGGTACATGATGCATTTAATCCTGGTTACTATAATTAAAAAGTGATGATTCTTAGAGCACCAAACCCTCCTCACTCTCTCTCCCCAATCCCATTTTGCTAATACAAAATCCAACTCAGCTCTCAATTGACTACACTTAATACTTCACTGTCACTCTCTCAATTGACTACTATTAAACTTTATTGCTATCTAATTAGGTGGAGATAAACATTATAACAAAAAACAAACATTTCTTACTCCATTTCTCCAAAATATCTCTATGTAATCCAATAATGAGGATGTTTACGAAAGTGATTGAGAATGACTAGGAATGAACAAGTAATTTGGATATTTTTATTTTTATTTTTATTTCTTAGGTTTTTTGTTAGAATTTTATCGATTGGGATTGTTGGATGTCTTTCGGCTAAAATATCCTAGTGCATATTTTGACATAAGGATCGTGACACACGTGCGTTACTCATTTCAATAATGCATGATTAGACAATTAGTGACTTAGATTTTGGCAATCCTCTAGCCAATGCAATATTGGTAGTGATGTATTCGGTTTTGTCCTCGCTGATTCGGATTTTATTAAAATGAGCAATTATGAAGCACTCAGATGCTTAAATCAAATTTTGATGACTGTATGAAGATTGTATGTAAATTTGTAGTATGTGTGCGTATATTTTTTTCTTCATTTTCATTTATTAATTAGGCTACAGTTGATTTCGTGCGAGTGGATCTCGAATCTGTGACAATTATGAGATTTGTTATTCGGGTCTTATTGTCTTTGGTCAATTCCTGTGACCTGTACTTAAGACTATACTGAAGTCTTTTACGTGTTAAAATTAACTTATACTACGTATACGACTATAATTGATTGACTGTTTGATGTCTTATCAGGCAGGTAGCAACTCATTATTTGAAGGGGGATTATCGACACATGACCGAAATAAAAAATAACTTCTTAAAATTTTGTTTAGAGGTTAGAAGGTACAGTTGGGTCCTCTTACGAGGATGATGGGTGAGTATATGGACACAAGGTCCTTCATGTTGTTTTCTGTAGCAGTCGGTGAAGGCTTTATTTGGTTAAAGTGGGCCCGTATTAATAGAGTCGGGCTTAATTCACCAACCTCATTAAGCCCATAATGAATGCTTGCTTGTTTAAGTGGGCCCAAGAAAATAGATGGAAAAGTTGGAACCACTCCAAGATAATACCAAAACCCTATTTCCTTTTCCCTTTAGTTCCAATTTTGAACTATAAACTATAAAGTTGTTTCAAGAATTATTATAGCTAAATTCAACAACATTATGAAGAAAATAAAGAAAAATAATTGCTATAGGTATAGGTCGAATTTGTTTTTTGTTTCGAATAAGAAGTGATTCACTATGAGTAAATGTTTGAGGGCGTTTGTTGTTAGAAGCTCTGAACGAGTTTCTGAATGAGTTTCTAAATGAACTGTTTGTTTTATTACTAAATGAGCTGCTGATTGGAATCTGTAAAATTAAAAGGTATTTGTTTTTAGATGTTGAATGAGAATTATTTGACAATTTTGCCCTACTGAGCTGAAAAATTTTATGACATAAATATTGTGCTTAAAATTTATTCAATAATTATTCAAATTCTATATAATGTTACAATACATTTCATTACAAGAATATCAAAATATGACGAAGTACATTTAAAATAAATTATCAAACCAAATTTCTTACTAATATTTCATTTGCAATACGATCTTGTAATCGGTTTGTTCGGGTGATTCAAATACTTGACACAATTATAGTTGTTAACTATTAGTTTGCTCGGAAGACTTGGAGAGATGAAAAAAAAAACTTAAAAATACAGAGAAATAAACACAAAGATGAATGAGAGAAATGAGATAAGTTTCTTACGAGTCATTCTGAATGTAGGTAGAACCACAATGCTTGGTGAAGAGAATGAAAGCGTGTCGTCAAAATTTATCTCTACTTATTTTTAAGAAGATGAAGCAGCAATTGTCATTACAAAATTATGTTAAAGTTACTATCGGAATAATTTTTTTACTTCAATCAGAAGTAGAACTTTCTGATTATAACTAAAAACAAACACTCTAAACAAAATGGTCAACTTCTTATTAAAAAAATTTACTCAATTTTCAAGAAGAAAGTTTGAAATCTCTAATTGCCAACAACAACATACATGATAGACCAATACCTCTTAATATTATTGTTCTAAATAGTCTCATCTCCATCATTATTCACTCTCATCAATTCACATTTGAACAACTGGACTTCATACATGTTGGATCATCACTTCCTTTCCCATTTATGTGCTCCTTTTTCTTCAGAGATAGGCATCCCCTCAAAGAAAAAGCTAAACCAGATAAGCATAAAGTTGCTCATCGCATGCGTTTACAGTAGACGTTTCAATAATTTTCAATGTCACTTTTAGGGTGTGTTTAATTTTTAGGTGTTTCATGGACAAAGACAAATTTTCAGCCAGCGAAATATCTTCTCACTTAAAGCTCGAAAGCTTTGTTTAGATTCTTGATCGGAAAACTTTTCTCTGTTCTATTTTTCATTCACTACCACTATCTCCATGACTCAAAGTCCTGAAGAGACTCAAACGTCTAAATATTCAATACCTTATTGAACAAGTTTATCTTTTTCTCCTCAATAATTTCTCACAAAATAGAATGTTCTCTCTAATGATTTTTTTTTTTTTCCATTGATGCTAGGGCTGAAAATCGAATCGATGGTTCGGTTTTTCACCTAAACCATGAACCGAACAGACCTAGGTCGGTTTTAAAATTTTCAAACCGAAACCGAATCGATTCTAATTTATGCAAATCGTAACCGAACCGAACCGACTAAAATCGAACCAAAACCAAAATAAAATCGAACCGAACCGACTATTTTAAACATATTATATTATTTATATATAAAATATATATTATTTATTATATATATTCGGTCGGTTCGGTTTGGTCGGTTAAAATCACATAGAAACCGAAAACCGAACCGACTACTTCGGTTTTGAATTTTTTAAAACCGAAACCGATCCGAACCGAATTTAAACCAAACCAATCGATTCAATTTTGATCGGTTCGGACGGTTTAGTCGATTTGATCGATTTTTTGTTCGGCCCTAATTGATGCAAATCAGACAGAGATAATATTTATTTTCATTGTCTAAGGCCCAAAATGTATATCCCAACATGTTTAGGCCCAAAAATCCACGTGAAACGCGCGTGACCATTTTCCCCATCCTTCTTGCTCTTTCCCTCGCCCCTTAGAATTCCTGAAGACAACAGTGATCGATCTCTTCTACAAACCTTCTCATTCGTCTGCAAGATTTAATCTTCCACTATCGCCATCTCTGTTGCTGCAAATCCTTACCCAAAAGGTAAGTTTTTGATATATTTTTCTATTTCAACTTTGATGGTTTCTGGGTTAAAACACTCCATCTAATATTTGTTCTTGTATTTTTTTTCGATATATGGTAGTTGTAAATGATGTCTCCACCACCCTATCCATTGCAAAGAACTTGCAATTCCATTTAAACCAAATCAAGGGTCATGAAGAATAGTAATGATCATTCGATTGCATTCACTGTAAAAATTTTGCTTTGTTTTTGTCTACCCTTTTGATAGGAATGCTATGTTTCTAGATTTCATTAATTAGTATGTTAATTGTTGATATACTCAGAAATATAACCTTGCTAAAGATGGTTGAATCATCTGTCATACTGATATAATTGTGTATTAGTAACCCACAAGGTATTACTTAGTCTGACGAATTCTGGTACAAACCATTCGACCTACAAATCGAAGTTCAGCTTCCATAACTTGTTAGAAAGCCTCAAAGGGGTCTTGTTTATGTTCTGTCGTAGTTTTACTCTTTTCATACAATGAATTCTTCATGGCAGTGGGCGTGTTGGGGATCAGTGAACGAGCAGCTCAGAAGGTTGTCCAAACTCGAATTTGAGCTTATCAAGCTAACAAAAGTGGACTCTAATTGCAAGCTTTAGATTTGTAATTTGATAGAGGCGAAACTAATGCTCACACCCATAACATCTCTCTGCTTGCATAGCTTAAAGACCTGAGGGCAAGACCGTGAAGATTACAACATAAGGGACTCTTGACAAGGCTATGGAGACGTTTTTGGCGATCTAGGGTTTACTTGGTGATCAACTGCCAGATGATCCTCTCTCCAAACGTTGATGATGACTAAAGCTTATCTGAATAAGGATCTCCTTATAAACTCTCGTAGGGATGATTCATTGGGCAAGAGAGGAACGAGAGGTTACCCTAAAATCCTTTCACAATATGGTGTTGCCTAAGATTTTGAGAGGAGGATCAGAGAGAGATGGAGGAGAAATATGCGCAGGTGAAGTAGGAAGCTATCTAGGAGCAAGACAATCTTCTTTGAAATCGATGGCGACAGTAGCAGAGGAGGCCATAGTTTACACGAAATCAGAAGATGACAATGCGAAAGGTTCTAGAGGTAATGAGGACAGTAGTAATTCGGAGACCAGCTGCATAAAAGAGGAAAACAATATGCATGACACGGGCAAAGATACAACAGTTAATGCGAGCATTAATGGTGCTGGTAGTGAGGTAAGCACTCACGCAAACCCTAAAAGAATTTGGGTTGACGTTTTTCGAAGAAGAAGATGGAAACCATCAAGCTTGCATATAAGGCCCCTGCTTTCAATTGCCGACCGTTGAATTTTTTAAAAGAGTAGAGGGAATGTGAAAAGTTGCTGGTTGGATACGTGAAGGAGGTTCTCACCAGGACATGGAAGCTTAAGGTAGGATTTGACATGAAAACCCATAGTGACAACACCTTTGTTTTCAAGGTCAATGAGCAAGAGGATAGGAATAAAGTACTGGAGATAGGTCCATGCATATTGCTAGCAAGCTCTTCATCATCAGGGAATGGAGCCTTTTTGGAGGATGATACAAGTGCACTCAACACTATTCCCATTTGAATTACTTTGAGGAACATGCCTTTTGGATTACTTTGAGGAACATACCCATAATGTTATAGAACCCCAAGGGCTTGGAAGCCATTCTTAGTGCAATTGGAACACTACTGCTTGACAAGGCCAGTGAAGATAAAGTGCACATGAACTTTGCAATAGTGTGTGTTGAAATCAATGTGACTAGTCCCCTGCATAGTCATATTCCTCTGATTGTAGATGGCGTCAAGACATACAAGGTTGAGGCTGAATATGCTTGGAAGCCAGTCAAATGCAAACTTTGTAATGTATTTAGTCATAACAAAAATGGTGGTGGGAACAACGAAGGTAGTGGTGCAAGTGTATAACCCTGTGGAGAAGCCTAGGAAGGCGAGTTAGGAAGAGGGTTGGGAGACTCCAAATAAGCAACATTCATTCAAGAGTAGGCAAGGAAGTGCATTTATTACAAGCTCAAATGTAAATTGATCTGAAAAATCAAAATGTGAGCAATGAAGAAGTGTTGCTAGAAGCAAAAGAAACCGAAGACTGTTCCAAAGAGGATAATGAGGGAAGCAACCAGTAAGAAACTCATCCCTACCAAAAAGCACTCAGGGTAGAGATGTGCATGGTGAGAAAGGAAGAGAACATGAAAAAAATGTTACACAAAACAAGGATACAAGTACATCATTAAGAATGGGAGCAAATTCACTCCTCTTGTAACCATGGGGGAAGCTAATGATGCGAAAATAAGTGACGAAGATGATATTAGCGAAGAAGAGTTGGACTTAAATCCATTATGACTACTAGGGATGCAATCAAACCTTTGTAGATCAAAAAGATCGAGGAAGGTCAATCTCAAGTACATGGAGAATGGATTACTTACATCTAAACTTAAGTAAATGGTAGCATTTAAACTTGATGAAGACAATTAATATAAGATGCAAATGTCTCTTAGAATTTTTTATGGATGCTAGATTAGAGCTAGTATTTAGTGGGTTTACTTTCAAGTTTCAATGCTCTCCGGATCTCTACGTTGACTTCTCTTACATCTTGAGCATTGTGGTAGGTATAAATCAAGTCATAAGGATAATTAAACAATTGATTTGTGCTTACGAGAAAGTTAACTTATGGCATGTGCACCAAGAAACTACTACTGTAGCAAACCACTTTACGAGATTATTTCACAACTTGGAGACCGTCAAGCTTGATCTAATTAGATTTTTTTTGTTGAGGATTTGAAAAAACTTTCTATTTCTATTGATAATGTAATGAGCGATTGTATTTGATTCATCATTTTTTCTTATCAATATAAAGGTTTGGGGATCCTTCAAACACCCCACCCCCAAAAGAAAAAAAATAGTCATTTTTTTAAACCAAGAAGTAACTTACTTTGTATCTGAAATTGCCATGCATTGGACTATAAATTTCATTCAGTTGCTATATTTAATTTATCAATATGACATTTTCTCTCTGTTGAGTTTGGTTTGTGTGTTCCAACTTGGATTCATTCAATTACCATGTCTAATGGGCATTGTTGATTTTGCACTTCTTTATACTTATTTTCTCTTATCAGTGTTGTCATTTTTTTTGATGTCACCAAGTTTTGTATGACATGATGTCTTCGTCACTTTGGAAACTAATTGCAGAGAAAGAAGTGAGAGGGAGATGCAATGAGAAAACTAACAGGATTGCAGAAACAGGTTTTGGGCCTCTACAGAGGGTTTTTAAGAGTTGCAAGAACTAAATCTCCTGAAGACAGAAAGAGAATTGAAACCATTGTTTCAGCTGAGTTTCACCAAAATGCCACAGAAGTAGATCGGAAAAATTTCATCTACATTGAGTACCTTCTTCGTCGAGGCACTAGACAGCTTGATCAGCTCAAGAGCCCTGATATCGTTTCCTTGTCCACCATTCCAGTTCCTTCTCAATCCAATTCCTAACCTTTTATTTCTAAGAGCCCTGATATTCTTTCAATTTTTGTTTCGTCAATTTATAATTGAGCAGACTTACTGAAATGATCAAATAGTTGGGCTCTTTATATCCGGCCAGGTTCTGCAACCAAGATGACGTGTGTTTAGTATTGAAATGGATGATGAAATTGAGCCACACTGTGTTTGGTATAGAAATTGCTGCCCAGGCTTGAACTGGGGACCTTCAGTGTTTAAGACTGATGTGATGATCGACTACACCACAACACTTTGGGTGATGAACCTATCTTAAATATATTTTTTTCGCTAATGGGTACTAGTTCAGTTAATAAGTTTATATAATGGATGAATGACATCAAAAAACAAAGAGTTCAGATTCGATTCAAACCCTATAGACGGCATTTAGATGAAAGGGGTTATAAAAAAATTGTTTAAAAGTTTATTCTAAAATTTATGATACACGTGAGCAGTGAGGAAGATGGCCCAAGAGTGGTTTTCTATCCACACTCACGTGCTGTTGAATGAGAAGTGGTGCTTTTAAGTTTTTTGTTATTTTTCATTTCACTCTATTAGTTTATAACTATTTTTGTTTAATATTTATTGGTTTTTGTATTTCAGTCTAACCCTTATGACCGTGAGTTCAACTACGTTGAATCGCAAATTTATTCAATTTTTTTTAAAATAACCAACTCTTATACACGTGGTTTACTCATGTTTTTAAAATTACTCCTTTTTTTTTTTTAACAAATATGGGGGCCAACTAGGAATTATATACAAACTAAAATGGAATGAGTTTTCACGAAATCTCGTCAAAATTTTAGTTTTCTTAAAATTATGAAAAAAAATGTGAAATATATATTTACATTTTTAAAGGTTTTTTTTTTAATTTGTAAAAATCGGGTTTTTCGGCAAAAACGCAAAACTCAATGACCAAAATTTCATTTTTTCGACAAAATTTGAAGTTTTTCTCGTAAATTCGAGGGATTTTTAATAATAATTTCTTCTAATTATTTGTTTATTTTTGAAGCAAAACGAAATCACCCTCCTTGATTGGCCCCATTTTTGTTAAAAAAATATTAGTCATTTTAAAAACGTGTGCAAACCATGTGTATAATGATAAGTTGACCATTTTAAAAAATTTGGATGGAGTTTGTGAGTCAACATGGTTGAATTGAACTCACGGTGATGGGAGTTAAACTGGAATACAATAACTAATGTGGGTTAAACAATAATATTTATAAATTGATAGGGACCAAATGAAAAATAACCCTTTAAATTTATACACTTTTTTCTTTTGTGTTATTTGGAAATTTATCTCTTGTTAGTTCTTCACATGAACTATTCTATATACTTTGCTTTCTTTCATTTCTTGTACCAAATTATTCCATGAATAATGTTGCTCGACCTGAAATGCCATTCCATATTTCCATCGACAAATTTTGCAGTCGATCCAATTTAACGTTCTCATGGGTTTCTCGTAAATATAACGACAAAGCTATCAAATGTAAACTTACTAATTCCTGTCAAAATAACACTCATCAACGATAAAATTTTATGATATGTCTAAACATATGTGACATTTCACAGGCGAAAGTCATGTAGCTA
The DNA here is from genome assembly GCA_003290165.1 of Berberis thunbergii. Classification (NCBI taxonomy): domain Eukaryota; kingdom Viridiplantae; phylum Streptophyta; class Magnoliopsida; order Ranunculales; family Berberidaceae; genus Berberis; species Berberis thunbergii. Next base: position 15,073 of record QNQO01001239.1, read on the forward strand.
GGTTTGACGGAAGAGATTAGAATGTGAGTTATTTGGGAAATGCTTACTGGATTAAGATAATTTATTTGGAATACGAGTGGGATCCGGGGACAAACATTTGTGATGAAAAATTGACATGCGATATATATCATCAAACGGTTTAGATTTAGTCATAATATTTAACTAATTGTAGATATTAAATGTCATATTTTATAAAGAGATTAATAACTTTTCTCTCCCCCTATCTTGTCTCAAATCTGTTTATTACAGTAAACAAAAAATTAACACAAAGTTTCAAAAAAAATATATATATATGACGTTGAACTAACACAAAGTTTCCAAAATTTATGATCAAATCAAACCTCGGTGTTAATTTTTTTTTAAATCTCTATTAGTTCAACGTAATTTTTTTGGAAACTCTGTGTTAATTTAATGTAATTTTTTTGGAAACTCTCTTAAATTTTTTTCCGTAAAATAAGATCTGAGAGAAAATAGGGGGAGAGATCAACTATTAGTTTCCTTATAAAATAAGACTATGGGTAAATGTCAGCAGTGTGTTTATCTTTGATTATTTAGATTTCATCTTCGTGACTCCTTTGTTTACAAGGAATACGAAGATCCGAATCCAGATTAATTGTGTGCACATTTCTTTACTTTCGGAGACATTTCTTTTAAATTTCTGATTGTATGAGTTTATCCATTTCTATACAATCAGATCCGAAAGAGCTCACAATTTTGATTTGCAATTTTAGTTTATGGCCACTGCCAATTGGAATACATAGACATTAGACCAGTTGCATAGTTGGACTGCGTGGGAATGATTTATATTGTATTATTAGGTTGAGGTTTTTAAAAAGTTTTCAATTCTACTGATTTTGCAAAATTGTAGAGTCGTAAAATGTTTGCGCCAAAATACTCTATAAACATTGATGATTGAATATTAAATATTTGAGGAGCCCGTGTTGTTGATGGTGCTAGTGTTGGAGTGGGTATTTTACAAAACAAGTTTAATGTGATCGAAATGCAGCTATATGCAATTGTAGAACGAGCTTCCTTCTAGAGATAAATTAAACTAGCTCTGTTTTCAAAATTTCAGGATTATAAAATACCAATAAAAGTTATTATTGTTATTTTTAAAACAAATATTTACTTTTTTTTATTCATTTCATTGCTTAGTACGCATATTTTATTTGGAAACTATGTGCTAATTTTTTTTACCATAATAAAAGAGATTTAAGAGAAAATATGGGGAAAATAAGCTATTAGTTTCCTTATAAAAATAAAACTTTTACCCTCTATGGTTAGTTAGTTATTATCACTAAATCTAAACCATTCGATGATATGCCATCCAACGATATATATCGCGTGTCAATTTATTTGTCACAAATGTTTGTCCCCGGATCCCACTCATTTGGATTATTGTAAATGGCGGGTTCTGATGTGTTTTCTACCATCCGGTGGAATGTGCATCTCTTATCTTGCACATCTTTGCATTAGTCTGATCAATTGTCATTTTAGATTCAGTGTTGAATTTGGCATTCACATTAACAATTCATTGATAAACTATTTATTGTCGTTTTTCCATTTAGGCAAATAAATCTAAAAACATTAACATCTTAGAATTATCGCATTTCTACATAATGCGAGAATAGTACAAACGGTTGTTTTTTTAATTCCATGGATACTTCCAACCCTTTTTATGGACTTATAGAAAATGTCATTTTTTAATGGACATTGATCCTTGAACACCCTATTCAACCATATTTATTATTATATTTTTTTTGTCAAACACGAAGATTTTTATTAAAGATAATAAGTAAAACAAAATACAATGAGAATTATTCTTAGATCAATGAATGCCAAGACACCACGAAGGTGTTAAAAACAAGTCTCAGATATTACAAGCCGAACCCATCATATACAACATTTCCCTAATCTCGATAACGATAGATTGTTCCGATATCTTAAGCCATTAATTATATTTCTCTCTTTCCACATACACCACACGAGCACGTGAGAAACCCTACGCCATAACCACTTCGCGCATTGGGATGGATTAGCTTGAGACCGCCAATTTAGCATTTCCCGTTTTGTATCGATAAAACTCAAGTCTTCACAAATTGGCTGGCCTATCATTCACTCTAAATCGTTTAAAATAGTGTTTTATTAACAACAAATAATTACACCCCAAAATTTGTGTGATGCACTAATCAAACCACAAAAAATTACACACATTCCTTCATAAAATGTTACTCTAAATAAAATTAAAAAAATTAACAAAAATAATAGAAAACCGAGTTTTGGCGTTCATGTTAAGAACTAGGTTACGTTGAGGAGGCTTTATTGGGGATGATCATAATTCCTTGTCCTGTGCTCGGATTTTAAAGTCTAACTCACCACAGTGAATCACCATCTCACCCTATGCCAAACTTGGTTTCCTCGAATCACTTGAAAATGAGTGTCCAACCTATAATTAAATCAATCCATGTTATTTAATGCATCATAATTTTGACGTGCATTAGTCATTTATTTATCTTAAAAAAACTAATTATATTTAATTTTAGAAACCATTTATTGTTATTGAAATTTTTTTAGTGAGGCTAGTCAATAAGGATTTGCAACCGAGATGATGATGTGGTATCATCAGATAAATTTTTACAGCTGATACACATAAACACTTTAGGAATTTCATCATTATTTTATGATCACCGCGAGTCACTCTCGTTGCAAAGCCTGATTTCCTAGTATTTTTTTTTTTAAAATAAATTAAAAAAAGTCTCCAGTATCCCAATTGCTTTCCAATCTCGTCTCTCTATAACCAAGAAAGAAAAAAAAAAACGAAAGAGTTGGAAACAATCGATCGATTTGATTTCGATTGAAAGAGAGAGATTTCAAGTAAATGGAAGGGGACGAAACTGCAAACCCTAACAATGAGGCACCGAAGGCAGCACCACCGTCGTCGACATCCATGCCGACGAACTTCAGAGGGTCGCACCACCGGCGTGCTCACTCGGAGATGAATTTCCGGTTGCCGGACGATCTGGATCTCGGTTCCGATCCGTTCGACGTATCGACTGCGAGTTTCGACGAGATCGGATCTGAGGATGATCTGTTTTGCACGTACATGGATATAGAGAAGATTGGATCGAAGGTCGAACCTGGTGGTGGTGGTGGTGGTGGAGGGAGGAGTGGTGGTGAGGTGGCAATGGATCACAATGGCGGAGGTGGTGGTGGTGGTGGTGTACAGGAGGGAATGGAGGAGAAAAATGTGAGGCCGAGGCACAGGCATAGCAATTCAATGGATGGATCTTCGATTTCGAGAGGTGATAGTTTGTTCGCTGAAGCTATGGAGGCAAAGAAGGCTATGCCTCCTGATAAGCTGGCGGAGTTGTGGTCTCTTGATCCTAAGAGAGCCAAAAGGTAAAATCTTTTGTGTCAATTATTTGGAATTAAGGCAATGTAGCTTAATCCTAGCTGTTATTTGATGGTTTAGGTGTTCAATTGTGGCAATTTAGGTTTTAGAACATGTAGAAAGCACTGGCTAAACAAGAAAATTGTAGATAGATGATTCATTTTCGATGGTTTTCGTAGACTTACATTGAATTTCATTATAAATATGTGCGTATGGTACAAGGGTGGAAAATATGCAGAAAGGATCTTGAAAGAGGAGCTAGATATCATTTGCAACTTCACCCAATTTAGAGAGATGTTTTTATAATGCACTTAGGAAATAGAGTAGGACGAGTTCCGGCTTCCCTTTTAGAGAAGGCTTTGCATTTCCAATGTTCCGTATCATTAGAAAGATCTTTGTAACACCCATGATACGCAAGGAAGAGATGATATCTAGTTTGAAAAACACTTCAGTCCTCTTGTATACTCCTAGCAAGCACATCCCTAGTAGGAACCCAAGTGCAATTGGAGCTCCTTACACTTCTACCTAACCAAGCCACAAGGAATGTCTTGAAATAAAAATTTCAACCTGAAACAACGGTCAACTTTTAATAAGACCTTCAAGATGAAAGTTTTCAATTTCTTTACCACCTAAAGGTTTTCCTGTGCCACTCGTTGAATTTATACTCATCGTAGTAGAATATCTACAATCCAAATGGACTAGAGGCAGAGATGCAAACAAATCAGGGAATCGTTGGTGGTTGCTGTCACATGTTTTTATTGTGGTTTGAATATATATGGGTCTACACAGTGGGATGCCTATACATATGCTTGGTTGTACTATATGATGAGCTTTCATCAGATGGTAACTTAGGCTCGACATTCATGTCTTAAATTTTGAAGTCCATATGAGATGAAATATGAAAGCCTTTGTTACGTGTTTGTTTAAACTTGCCACTATGTAACAGCACTTTATGTGGATACTTCTAGTGTTGTTTTGCTGGACTTGATACTCTAATTTAAACATTAGGACAGCTAGCTTTATTTTTCTTAGTTATTTGCTCTATGCTTCTCCAATGGTTAGGTAAAAATTGTTAGGATCAGTTAAGTTTTCTTAAGGAGTGTTTGCTTTTGCCTTTTATTCTAGTTAGAGTTCTGAAGTGCTAATGTCATGAAATTCAAACCTCCATTTAGATTAAGGCTCCACTTCATTTGCTGCAACAAGTGGTAAAAGATTTTTATTTACACAGGCCAGAGCTGGTTGCTGAATTAGTTTTGAATAAATCACAACTTCCTTAATAAAAATATTCATAGAAAAATAGCAAAAGAGTTTGCAAGACTTCACAAAGCCCTGTTTATGAAGATTCTCTATACTTTATCCATTTTGCTTTGTTCCAACTTTCATCCTTCTCTTTGTCTCATCTTCGACACGATAATCAATGATTTTAAAAATGACTACAAACAAGTGTCTTGCAAGTTGCTACAACTAAGCATCTCACTGAAATATCGAGATTTAGCCAGTGATTATCATTTATATTTTGGTTGAACTTAGAATAATCTACCAATCAGTTGATGTCTTTTGCATAACGTTACCTTCAGTTTTAGTGTCATCATCTAGGGGTTAGTGTAATCGTCAAATTATAATATCTTGTTATGTCTTATACTGTTATGAAAATTTATTGTAGTTGTCAGCTGGGTAGTTAAATCGCTTCGCGGTCCAGGAGCGATTTTCAATTAATCGGAAATAGTCAAAAATAATCGGAATTTAATCGGTATATTTTTTAAAATCATAAGCGGAGGACAAAATTAGAAATGAAAGAATTAGGAGATACTTAGGTGTAGCGCCCATAGAGGACAAAATTAGATAAAGTCGTTTAACTTGGTTTGGTCATGTGCGGAGGAGACCAAGCACGACGCCAATTAGAAAATGTCTAGATTGACAAGTAAATGGAGGGTGTAGATGGATGGGACGACCGTTGAAAACTTGGATGAAGGCGGTGAATGAAGATATCATTGAGCTTGGATTAGGCGAGGATATGTGGGAAGACCGCATTGCTTGGAGAATCAAAATTCATGTAGCCGACCCCGAAAATTTCGGGAATGGGCTTTTATGATGATGATGATGATTTTTTTAAATTATATATTTTTAAAATTTAATTATAGTCATATACAAAAATAAATAATTAATCAAAATACTGTAAATTTCTAATTATACTACTTCACTAATTCATATTGGTTGCTCCTCTTCTAAATTATCTTCTCCACCCAACAAAATTATCTTCTCTACTCAACAAAATGTCGGCCAAAAATGGCACCCAAGAAAAACAACACAAAATTTCAAAATCCAAAAATGAACAAATCGAAAGCCCTGTCGATTTGCCGATTTTTGACCGATTTTCCTGAGTCCGCGAAGCTCTGCCGATTTTTACACAAACCGGAACGGTCTAGTCCCATTTTCCGATTAATGGGCGATTTAACTACCTAGGTTGTCAGTTCTAAAGAAAGAGTTTGGAACTACTCAATATACTCTTAATAGGCCAAGCAGCTATTGTTTCCTCCTTACCGTGTTATGTCTTCTAATTTTTATGGTGTCATATACAGAATTCTGGCAAATAGGCAATCTGCTGCTCGCTCGAAAGAGCGCAAGGCCCGTTACATATTGGAACTCGAGCGAAAAGTACACACTCTTCAAACTGAAGCGACTACTCTTTCTGCTCAACTCACCCTGTACCAGGTTCGTTGCGGTTTCCATTTGACATGCATGATTTGGCAAACTTTTTTTATATTCATAAGCTCCTTTTAATTTGAATTTGATCCCCGCCCACACCTCAGAAGCCCCATATGGTTTGGGATTATGTTTACAAGTGATAATTAATTTCTTTACTTTCACAGGCAAGATTTCAACTTGCCTGTTACAGGATAATTCTCGCACCGTATTGATTGTTGGAAATTTTAGTTAGGAATTGCAAATAAAGTCATACAAGGAAATATGTACCAAAACAAGGAATCCTGAAGAAAGGGTCGGTCAAGTAACTCATCTACAAAAACGAATTCCGTTTCCATTAGATTATTGAGATTAGTGTTTGCCACATGGTATGTTGAATGCTAAAAAGCAACAATGGAGTAGAAAACAAATGTTAAAATTTTGCCTTTCCATGATTAAATTTTACAAAATTTGATGTGCTCCTTGTCATTCCTTTCTTCATCTATTGGATCCAGTAACATGAAGTGTATCTATTTCTTGAGCATGCCATTTTTTCTTGAAAAAATAATACTTGAAGCTTTGTTCCTATATATTATTGGATCTGTTGTTGTAGCAATACCAACAGCCACATCAGCAAAAAATTACGACTTTGGAAATTAGAAGTGAGAAACATAAAACAAGGTGTCATATTTTAGATGTTGACACCAAATGATTTCATTGGAGTTGTAAAGTTTTTATTTATTTATTTGTTTTATATAAATATTTTTTTATGAGGTGTTACAGAACACTGACTGCAGAAAAATGTGATGAACATCAGTAGCTTGAGTGAGATCTTTGCTTTAGATTTTTTTTCTTTTATTTTTTCTTGAAAAATCGAACTATTGTCTTTCTATATTGTCCTTAAACCTGCCATTTGGTCTAGAATTGAGATATGTGTCCATTCATGCATGTGTAAAGATAGCAGAGACATGGAATGTTGTAACTTGTAAGAGACTTGGGAAAGAAAGGGTGCATTCGCTGTTTATTATGGCGCTGGAGGATAATTTCTTTTTCCTTGGTAAAGCTTTTGCTTAAGATACTGATGGGAAAAAAAGCTCTTGTACAAGTTGCTTTATCTGTCATTTTGGTATATTAAGTTAGAAAAAGAAAACTAGAAAAAATATTTTCTTGCATGTTTTGTTGTCTCATGTATTATTCCTCCCTTTTTCTTTCTAAATGCTATTAGAGTGCTACGTTGGACTTTACTTATTTTTTCATTTCATTTATTTTTTCTTTTATTTCAGAGGGATACAACGGGTCTGACTACTGAGAACACAGAGCTTAAGCTTCGGTTGCAAGCTATGGAACAACAAGCTCAATTACGAGACGGTAAGTATCAAATATTACTTGATTCAGATAAGCGTTATTCAAGTTTTCATCATTACCTCCATCTTAATTAAAAAGTTTGTTTAAGCATGTTAGACAATGTCATTATTGTTGTGGTTTATTTCACAAGTGCGTCATTTTCATTGTCCAATTTTTTGTATGAAATATGAAGTGACATTCATATGTGTCCCCTCTGAATAATCTTGATAAGAAAAAACTGTTTAAGCACCAACAATAATAAGTCATCTTTCATTTTCATGCACACATTTTCACCATCTAAGACATTTTTTTTGGTTCATGTTTGGAGCCATTAGCCTAGGCCTTAGGGTGCACTGAATTTGATAACTACTTTTTAAAAAATCAGGTAAAGGAATTGGTATTTGTTCTCTACTTTTTCAACAAAATTCCTTTTGTGCTACCATTGCAATGAGACAATCTAGGTGTCACTTTTTGCCTGATCAGATTTAATATCATTCTAGCTGTTACAGTGTTACAACTCCGTTCCACTAAGTTGAAGCTTGAAGCTTTTAGGTTTTCTTGGACAAAAGTTTTGTTTGGTGGCCGATGTTAAATCTTTCCAGATATAAAGTTTTTTTTCCTGCATCAGTTTATTGGAGTGATCCATGAAATCTGCAATGAAAACTAAATGGTCTCTTTTTTGCATGGATTAGCTCTATGAAACCAAATTATGAGCATATTTGGGAAAACCCTTAACCTGCTGCAAGACCCTTCACATATTTGTCATAATATTGTGGTTTGCCTAAACATTTGATGTTGTGCAACATGTCACACAAAGGTCTCCATGTGAAATCTGTTGAATCAATCTTGGTTGAATCACGAATGGCTTTGGATACCTACGAGTAAAGTCTGTTCTTGAATGCCCATGATATGCTTTAGCTAATCAAGTTAACAGTATTGGATTATAAGTGTAGAGCCTCACTGGGAGAAGTGGCCAACCAATAAAAGAAACTAGTGAACCATATTTTATGCATGTAAATGTGTTGGATTCTATATGTTGCAATCTCATGATGTTGAAAACAAATGCAGCTCTCAATGAAGCACTGAAGCAAGAAGTTGAGAGGTTCAGGGTTGCCACAGGGGAAGCCATGAACCCTAGCGAGTCATTTAGTTTCGGAATGCACCAGATGCCATATACGACGTCATCCTATTTTCAACTTCCTCCACAACAAGAAGGGCCAGGTGGTAACCAAAACATGATGATGCCACAATTCCATCCATCTCAGTCTAACATGACAAATCACCACAATCTAGTTGCATCAAACTCAAATGCTTTCTCAGAATTGTGGCAGCAAGACCCACTTGGGCGATTACAGGGGCTCGATATCAACAACAGAAGCTCACACCTTGTGAAATCCGAAGGCCCCTCTATCTCAGCTAGTGAAAGCAGCAGCACATTTTAACTACCCCTGGTGTCCACCTTCTGACTCGCCAGTGGTTCTACTTTTGTTTAATTGTCCATAGACTGACACCCAGTCAATCAGGCTTCCTTCTTCAGATACGTCATACATTGTTCTTTTGTTCCATTGTTATGCTTCTTGTGGGTGAATATTGTTGTTATTCTTAGGACTACCATTCTTTCCTTCTTTCTTTCTTTTATCTTTTGTTCATTAATTTTTGTTGTCGAGATCGTCAGGGATATGCGTTTATAACATTCTTCTGGTCAATTTGGAATTAGACATTGTTTCAAAGGGCTGGTACTGTGTAAGCATTTGGTCTATTGTTACATTATTTATTCTCTCAGTTTAAAATTGTACTCTCATTATATATTTTGGATTTAATTTCTATTACATAGATGTACTTCTGTGTGTGCATTTGTTGTAGATCCGAGTATTTGATATTATATGGTAGATTTTGATTACACAGGAGATAGTTTATGGGTTCCGACGTCAAGTTTTGTTGTTTCTCCTCTGTCCACCAACGTGAAAGGTGCAAAATGCATACTTCGTTCTGTTGTGGATGCTCCTGTGCTATGGCTCTTGAGCTTGCTAGGTTTTCTCATCTCCATGGAAGCTCATTTCGTGATGGAGACGTAAAACATGAGAAAACTTTAATAGTTTTGTTGGTAGATGGAAATGAACATCATAATTGGCCAACACAAAGCACGCACCAAATCAATGGGTGGACACGTTTTGTTATATTTTTCTGAGGCTCTTGCCTGTGGAAACCTTCCAGTGGCGATCCAGGGCCTGGGTGAACTCTATAATCTATTAAAAAAACCACTAGCATTATCTAATCTTTGTTAAAAAATAATTTAAAATTTACTATATCATCTGGGTAACTTACCATTTCTCTTCCTTTAGTCAATAGCCTTTTTTTTTTTTTTTTTTTCATGTCAACTCTATTCAAATCCACAAAGACAAATGACTTTCTTTACTAAGCACAGAAAATAAGATGAAGTTTGATTTATCGAATCAGATGAAAGTTTAGTCGTTTAGAATTAGAGAGAATATAGAAATAAAGAATTAATTAGATAGGAAATAGGAGAAACGGATGGTGTGGAGAAGAAGGGGAGTCACAATCATTAATGCGTGTGTTTTCTATGGCGTTTAGTCGTTTATGTAAAGTAGCGTGTGTGTTTATCTGTTTGTATTCTAAATAAATATATTTTTAGGTTATTATTTAAATTTGAGATTATATATATTCAGCCCTTTAGAATTAACAATAGCCGCTTTCTTTTCATCTTTTGTCCATTCACCAAAGGGTTTATAAACCTCTATGGGATTTTCAGCAGTTCCACCCTTTTTAATGGGACTTGACCAACCGTTTATATTAAAAATATGGAGCCCCTGGGCAATCGACCATGTCGCCCGTGCCCAAGGACGCCCCTGAAACCTTTTATACAAAAGAAAAAAAATAAAAATAAAAAAATCATGCAGCCCGTTTCACCGTGATAAGAGATCCCTCATTGCTCACCTTTGAATGGACAACATCACACACATCTCTCGAACATCCAACGACTCCTAATAGGATCTCACCATGTGACTCGATGCATCATGGTGTGTTTGATTTTTGGGTGTTTCATGGGAAAAATAAATCTTCAAAAATTGAGTTATTTGCGTTTGATTTTTTCATGGAAAAAGAAAACTTTTCAACTAGTGAAACATTTTTTTATCTTAAAGCGGAAAAAATTTGCTTAGGCTTCCCTTGGAAATTTTTTCTCTGATCAATCTGTTCACTCACTTAATGACGACTCTCTCCTTGACTCAAAGCACGCAAGAGACTCAATGTCTCGTTGAACAAATTCCTTTCGTTCTCTCTAATGAAATTTGTTTTCCTTGGTGCAATCAAATAGTGAAAAAGTTTTTTGAAAATTTTTTCCATGATTTTTTTTAAGGAAATCTATTTTTCTTTGAAATTTTTTTTCCAAAAATCAAACACACCAAGTGGATGCCCTAACAGGGAGCTAGTAGGCGTCTATAGTAAAATAAATTATCTAAAAAGTCTACTTTGCGCGCCCTGAACAAAGAAAGTGCTTCTTTCATCCATCACTCTCGAGTTAAGTAGTAGCTTCTTCAAGAAGTCTTATAAACCTCTCTCTCTCTCTCTCTCTCTCACTTCTTTAAAACCTACATTTCTTAAAAAATCTCTTCTTCTCCTCCCCAAGTTTCGTTCGTTCGTTCGTTCGTTCTTGAATTTCTTCGTCTTTCCTCTGTTTCTAGGGTTTCGATCGGACTTAGGGTTTCTCTCTTCATCTTCTTCATTTTTCTTGCAACACTATGAATTGCAAGAAAACCATGGTATTGTTCTCTCTCTCTCTCTCTCTCTCTCACTCTCCCTGTGTGACTATTTCTTTCATTTTCTTGATCAAATCAATTGCTAAGTTTCATAGAAACATAATGTAATGTTGCTAACTTAACATGTAATCGATTTAGTTGAAATAATGTGAATTTTCCTTCTAAATCAAGGTTAATTTTGTAAATTTGTCACATTTTCCGAAGCTTGTTTAATCAATGTTGCTGGTTGCATAAATAGTAGAAATTTAGTCGTCTCGGAGTTATTATAGCCAATGTTGTTACTAATTCGATTAATTGTGTTTCATGTGCTCGTTTCGCATTTTCAGAATCAAGTAATTTTATTGTATTTGCACAATAATTTGCGTCTATTATTAGTCAATCTGTTTTGACAATAGATGTGTGCAGCAGGCCTTCAAGACTAAATGTCAATTGTCAACATTTGTGAACTGCGTAAACGGGCTTTCAGGTGATCAGAGGAATGCGATAAAGAAAATTGGTTTTGGTTGCATTCTTGTGATACAAAATCAATCTTTGAACAAGAACATGTTAGTGGAACTTATGGAACGTTGGAGTTCCGAGAAGCATGCTTTTGTACTCCCACCTGGAGAGATAAAAATAACTTTGTTGGATGTTGCCGTGATATTTGGCCTTCGTGTGACGGGTGAAGCAGTTGTATTAAAGGAAGATGACCCACTTTCTGATTTGGAAAAAGAGTATGGTGCCACAATGGAAAAAAGGCATGTTGCAGTATCATTCCTTGAAAAGAAGTTGAGATCCTTTGATAAAACGGCGAGTGAAGATTTTATTAGAAGTTTTTTGTTATATACTTTTGGAACATTTTTGTTTCCCAATGCTTCAGGGACTATAGATTCTCGATATCTTTCTTTGCTTGAAGTCTTGGATAAGGTTCCTAAGTTTGCATGGGGAAAAGCTCTTCTTGAAGATACAATTGAATGGTTGGATAAGAGAAATACGGACACGAATATGGAGTACATGGGTAGTTGCCTTATATTCCTCCAAGTGAGTTTCTTCCTTTTCTATCTTTCTTATAAATTAATTTACTTAATAATAATTCGTGTTATATTTTCATTGCAGATGTGGTCATATGAACACATTGATATAGCTCTACCTAGTTCACGTAAGTGCTACCTAACATTTCCACGTGCCTCTCGATGGAAAAATAGTAGCAGGCGGCCCAGGCAATGGTTCACAACGAAATTTGAGGAGCTTCGGGATGATCAGGTGTTCATGTATCTTCTTGATTCTCAGCTGCCTCTATTGTTTAAGTGTTACTGAATATAATATCAGTAGTTGCCTTTTTGAGCTACTATGTCACTATTACCATTGGCCTGTACAGCTCCAATCATTTGAATTATGGTGTTGGTTGAATCTAAAACATGTATCCCTTTCATTAATATCTTTCGTATTTGATAGTTGCATATGAAATTTATTGCTTTCATCATCTCCAATATTCAATAATTTTAGGTTTTATGGTATTAGAACTGGTCAAAGCTATTATTCTTTTAGAATGGAATTTTGGATAAGGTTGTGTTTGTTTGCAGTGAGAAAATTGTCTTAGAAAAATTCAAAAACTGTCACTAGATTCACATGCAAATCCCAGTGAAAATTGTTGAATTGTGCAAACATGACTAATGATCATACTTTATTTTCCTTTTACATGAGAATTCCTTTTCTTATGGGGAAGTTGAGGAATTTTTCATGTAAATGTGAAAACAATAAGACTTGCCTGTGTAATCCAGTGAAAGTTTAAGAATTTCCTAAGAACATTGTCCATTGCAAACAAACGAATCCTTTTATCCTAATCATGATTTCTCAGGCTGAAAGTGATGATGCGTTGATGTTTGTGTTTCAGATAATTTGGAAGCTGCAGTTAACATCTGAGGAATCAACAAGTGATATAATCATTGACTTACTGGAAATCCAAAATGACGCTGTGGAGGTTGTATCAAAGTCAGAATGCTCAGTATCAATATCACATTGCTCGTGTACAAATCATACACCTGCTGATGTGAGTTTATTTTGTTTCTATGCTTTGGATGGTCCTATACTTTGTTAGTTTAGTAACATGCAATTGGATTAATTCGTAGGATGATGACATAAGAGATCGAGATGAACCTTCTAAGCAGGTCATAGAATTGGAGGACTCAAAATCTGATGAGGTTGCATCAACGTCAGAATGCTCAGTGTCAATATCACATTGCTCTTTTACAAGTCCTACACCTGCTGATGTGAGTTTATTTTGTTTCCTATGTTTTGGATGGTCCTATACTTCGTTAGTTTAGTGACATGCAATCGGATTAATTGGTAGGATGATGACACAAGAGATCGAGTTGAACCTTCTAACCAGGTCATAGAATTGGAGGACTCAGAATCTCATACAGTTAACAAAATATCTGATACAGAACAAAGCAATATGAAGCTACTGTCTTGCAGACAGTCCACACCTGTTTCTGTGAGTATCTTTTATTTCTTTTTTCTACTTCGGATTAAATTTTACAGGATGATGATGACATTAGAGATCAGCTTCAACCTTTTAAGCAGGTCACAGAATTGGAGAACTCAGAATCTGATATAATTAACAAATTACCGGACACTGAACAAGACAATACGGAGCTTCTGCCTTGCAGACAATGCAGTTGTGTTAATCATACACCTGATTCTGTGAGTATTGTTTGTTTTCTTGTTTTTATTTGTTTTCTGTACTTCGTTTTGTTTGGGCTATGATCATCTTTAAAAATTTTCATGCAGGAGCATTATTTAAGATCCCAAAGGAGGTTAGAAGAGCAGATTGTGGAGCTAAAAAAGGAGGTGGACTATTTGAGAACTGAAAACAAAAATTTACAAGACAAGCTTTTGTCTTCTGACACCCTTATTAATCGGATGGAAAGAATTTTACTTGACGAGGATGCCGACGAGAAAGAAGCCTGAATAGTGCTTGTTTAAAGAGGTGCTAGAAACTGGTATGATATTCGTGAATGCATTTTTTTAATTAGAATATATTCCTCATTTTTGAAAGTAAGAATCATTCTTATTGTCCAACTTCTCAATGGATTACATGTTTCTCCACAATCTAGGGCTAACTACAAAGAATAGGCACAAGGCACGGAATTTAAGTGTGGTGACAATGGAAAGGTGAAGTGGAATCCATAAAATTTGCAACTCATAATAAATCTTCACTTTCCTTAGTATTTATTCTCTACTTTCCTTAAGTTTGGGAATAGCTTTCGACACACTTATGCTCGCAGAGTCCTGGTTATTCTATCAGAGGCATCATGTGATGTGGAATCTATAGATTTGTTTGGAGAATGTGATGCTTGGAGTTGATCTAGGTTATAACTGCCTGTTGCAAATTGGCAACCTCTGTTGCTCACTACAGAATGACAAAAGATATATTTCTTCCATCTGATTCTCATATGCTAAGATGGTATCAGAGTAGGAGATATGACTATCAGTACCAGTGTTTTAAAAGGCGATTGAGGCGTACGCCTTGAGGCGCGAGTCGAGGCGGGACGCACAAAAATCGCCTCTGCGCGTACGAGTTGAGGTGCCAATTGAAGGCGAGCGCCTTCATGTTCCGAAGCGTACGCCTTGAAGCGTTTTGAGGCGTACGCTTTTGTACTTCCTGATCATCTAATCAGCTTCAGATCTCTAAAACAATCCAATGAACCAAATAGATTTGCAAAAACCTAATAGATTTCATTTCGGTTCCTCGTTTCATTTGCAGACAGAGAAGAGGGGAAGGAAGAAGAGAAGAAGAAGATCGAACCAGGATCTGCGATTGAAGTCGACTCTCACTGATGGTGATGCTAAGGATGACATCGAGTCGATGAACCCCCTCTGTCGACGAACCCTCTCTGTCGATCGAACATTCGAACCCTCTCTGTCGAAATCGAAATCGATCTCTCTACCTCCGATTGAAATCAATCGAACTCTCTCTGTCGAAATCGATCAAACCCTCGAGTCGACTCCCTCTCTGCCTCTGCTTTCTGCTCTCTGCTTTCTGCTCTCTGCTATCTGATTAGGGTTTGTGGGAGGGAGGAATATGACATTTTCATCGCAATATGATCCGCCACATTACATGGTTTCACTTATTCTTGACTAATTAACTCGGGCAATAGATATTCTAAGTAGAAACAAACAACTTATTATCAGATTTTCTTAGCTCAAGATTAAGCTAAAATGCAAATAAAACATAGTAGACATCATTCAACAATAGTGAAGTTTTTTTGAGTTTTTTTTGTGTGTAATGGACCATAAGTATATAACACGCATGCCAATAAGAAACTTCCTTCCTACTTATTATCCCTTATATATTTTTATTGAGTTTTTTGGAAAATAATAAAGAAGTATTTAATCATTTTTGAAGATCCATTGATATTGTGAAATAATGCATCAAAATTAAGAAGTCCATTTAAGATGCTTAATGGCAAAGCCCTCTAACTAGGGACATGTTTTTGGGGTACTTCATTTATCTGTAAGGGATCCTTGATAACATATTAAGGGATGGCTCCTTAACCCAAAGCTTCCTGCCTTCATCAATACATTTATAAAGGAAAGAAATTTTAATGGTTTTTGGGGACATTGGGAAAGTCAAGAAGGCGTAAAGAATGATGTTGAAATTGAGCTTAGCTGCATGTGTAACAACAAAATGAAAACAAGATACGAAAATGCCACAAACCCAACAAACAATACATATATTTTCACTATTTTTTACAAAAAAACGCCTCGCTTCACCTCGAGGCTACGCTTCGCCTCGGAAAAAGCTTGACCGCCTCGAGTCTTAAAAATGCTTTTTAAAACATTGATCAGTACATATGAAAATTTATTTGAAATGTGTGCTTTTGAAAAATATAATTATGATAGTCAAATCTTGTTTTTATTAACTATTATTTTTCAAACTTATTAATCTCATAAATCATAACTAGTGGTGGAAAGTGGAAACTAAATGTGCACTTTTGACGGGACATTAAAGTAAGTATTTACTTGTGGGTGATGTAGTAAATGGCCACCTTCTTCCCTCATTGCAGCATGAATTTAAGTAATTCCTTATCACCTTTTCTTGGCTTAATACATCTTTACTTATAAATGGTTTTCATTTTTAACACCACCTAGTTCCAATATTTCTATGAGGAGAGCTTTCCAGAAGTTGCAGTGGATGGTGGTGGTGATTTTTATCCCTCAGTCAGAAGTTTAAGTAAATAGACATGGTGTTCCTCAAGGGCATTCCACTCTCCAAGGACGAGTTATCTTGCTTAGAGAATGATTATTTTTGGCCTAGAAGTCTGATCCATGTAATCCTATGTTCTTGGTTTATGTTTCTCGTAAGGAGTATCAAATCTACATACTTTTCATTTTGAATCGCAAAGGACTTAAATTAACATAAGAAAAACATGCATTGCACAACACTACTCATTGATTTAATGGGCCCAACCACCAACAGACAAGCATGATTAATTGTTATCACCTCATGTGATTGGATGTATAATTTGCTTTCCCCCCAATGTGACACTGTCAACAGCTTTGAACAAATGATCAAACTGAAACTTACTTTTTCTTATATTTCTGTTTGGATCAAGCATGCCTTTGCAGCAATGAAGTTGCCCCATTGTCTTGTAACTTGTTATTCTTGTGTTTATGTATGAAATTTACATGTGCTTTCATCTGGCAATGTGAATGGAGTATGTGACTTTGATCATCACTATGCCCTATTTAGGAGGCTGTGATGCCAATAATCACTGTAATGTCTTGGAGAATTCCCATGATTCATGTTTTCACAGTTTTTGTTAAGTAGTTTCTTAGTTCCTTTCCCAAGATCGATGATCATGTATTAAGTAGTTGCATAATTACTTAGTACTAACTTGTGGGGTTAGTAGTGTATGTGCTTTTTTTAGTGAGATAATTTTGTAGATAAGGTACCCATGCCATATTTTTTTGGGGCATTTAGAAAAGTGTGACATCAAACATTTTATCAGGGAAAGTTAGATAACATTTTACCTCAGTGTGCTTCAATAATATATAGCTATACTATCTGTTCGTTGCTGTTTGAGTTGAGTGTATTGTGTAACAAACAATTGCTATTAGCATTTACCCTGCACTGTTATTATTTACTGACACAAACATTATGTTTATTACAGTTGCTGTCATTCAGTGATTTTTCGAGTGCTGGTGCTTCTAGCTGTTGGATTTTGGTGTATTCTGGCTTATAGGTTCAATGTCTGCGTGTTATCATTCAGAGTGAAGGTACAGTACATTTCCAGAATTCTTCAGGAGTAGATATTTAACTACTTACTATCCTGACATATTAATGTATGAATACAATATCACGAGCCTTTCTACTAAACTAGAATTATAAAAACTTCAATTGTAGAAAGATGGGCAAAGGCAAAGGCAAAGGCAAACAAGAAGTATGTAGTCTGTCTCTCAAATTGTTTGAACATGACCTCCCAGTCACTGAAAGACACCTAGTTCACTTCAGTTGAGCTCATCTATCCTGCAAGTAGCACG
The DNA here is from genome assembly GCA_003290165.1 of Berberis thunbergii. Taxonomy (NCBI): domain Eukaryota; kingdom Viridiplantae; phylum Streptophyta; class Magnoliopsida; order Ranunculales; family Berberidaceae; genus Berberis; species Berberis thunbergii. The sequence goes on from QNQO01001239.1 coordinate 32,791, forward strand.
TCTAAAGTAGAAACACCAATTTATTGCTAGGTAAGTGTGTTACAGGTCTTAAGTTTTTGAGAGAATGATACGGCGGAAGACTAGGACTTACTGGGAGCAATCAATGCCAGGGGAGATTGTGAACGGGAAGGGGACCCACATATATCGGGAATCATGTTAATGAGATCATACTGTATCTCAGGAACCATTGGTACATAAATAATGGCACACCTACATGCTTGTAAAATACTGATAAAATGTTGGAACCTGACTTGTAGATTTTGTGATTTGATCTTATATATAACAACTGAAAGAAATGTTTGCCAAACCACTCATGAAAATCTGGTTATTGTATGTTTCAGAATTTAATTGCGAGTTCGATTTGGTATCTGACAAATTACATATTTAATATTTTTTTAATATGGAGGGCATCTTTTCAACCCAAATTTGTCTTGTTCAACATTGCAGAAGGAGAGTTATCTGGCAGCTGAATAATTTACACTCCATGCCCTTGATACTCTATGTAAGAATTCTTGTAACCCACCCATTGTTCAGCTTAACTTGAGCTGTTGTTTACATTGATTTTCAAGAATGGCTGCACTATTGTGACAAAGTTATAACATCAATGAAGTGAGAAAGACATGAAGATTTTCTGAATTCGGTGTTGACAGCATGAACCTTATGCTTCATTGTGCCAGAGTTTTAGTAACTGTTAATGCATAAATCTGAGTTTACTTTTAAGAACACTGAGTTCATTATCTAAAACAAGACATATTGCAATCCGTGTTCCTTATTTGAATTCATTATTCCTAAATCAAGATGAACTTGCATCTGTCATCTGTATTATTGTCGGTCCAGCACCTTGAGATGTATTGTGTTTACCCTCGTTTGGTGGTCCTCATCCAACAGCCATGAAATATACTTTCCCTCGAGTTTTTTTCTGCTATTGGAACCTAGTGTATGCATGCAATGTTTCTACATCACTCATACGTATGTCACGATCAAGTAGCATGTCACAGTGATGGATGACCTGCATGTATCATCATCAATGTCTCTTAAGGTAAATTGCTATGTTGGGTATTGCCAAAATGAATTTTATAAAAGTATATACACATAATAAGTTTCTTTTAATGAGATGTGCATATGGATTGATGACTGGTGAACTACAGTATTTATTGATTTGTGGCAGTTGAAACTTAATTTCAATATACTAGGAAGTTAAGGTTGATAAGCTGATACATACTCAAGTTTATTGTACATTCACAGATAATCAGGTTTTTTCATTGGCCTACTAGGCCATTTTGGGGGTCTCACACTCACATGATTGAGAGTTTCGTTGTCCTTTTGCGTCTCTGTTAGATTTATTCACCTTTGTTTTTTTAAGTGACTGATTTTTTTAGTGATACATGTAATAGGAATTTTACTTTGATATGAAAGAAATCCTCCCGTGACAAAAAAAATTGATGTAAAACTAAGATTCTCGATAATATTTTATTAGATGAACATGGTAATTTTACAGCCATAGTTGGAGAAACCACATATATGGAGTCCACATTATTCTGATTACTCAGCAGTAGCAGTAACCATCAGCTCTTCTTTGCATCTTAGTACACCCTGCACACAATGTGGACTAATCAAAACTCGAACCCAATATTAAAGAAGCAACACCTATGTTTTATTTACATTTAACTTGAACTCAGAATGGATATCACATCATTATGATCCAGATCTTAGGTGTAGGAAGGGGGAATTAAACATAATTGGTATTGGCAGCTAGTGCAAAATTGCATTTTGAAAAAAAAAAAAAAGTGGGGGACAGGAAGACTCAAGAAATTTAACCTTGTTTTTTGAAGGTTTTCATTTGGTATGAAAACTTGTGATTATTTTTAGTGACATTCACTGTGCAGTCTGTACTATATAACATTTGTTTGATTTTCTTTCAAGGATTCAGGGAGAGCTTACGTGGAGCAATCCATGGTAGGAGAGATACTGTAAGGAACACTAACTCCACATTTTCCAGGAAGTGAGGAAATAAGATCGGGCTTGATATCTGGGACTCCAGCTACCAAGTTTTTCAAGCATCCACAGACTGCTTCACGGTCTGGTTTCGTCTTAGCACCAGAGTTCAGGTTTTGAATCCCTTGACAGCAGGCAGGGGGTATAGTGCCGCCCACGGTTATGGAACTGATGCAAGGAGATACTTGTGACTGTACTCGACCGCATATAAAGGCAGCCATTACACAACTATCGGTGCTGGTCAACCACAGAATTGCTAGTATAAAGCTTGCAAGCGAAGCGTTGCATTTAAGACTCTTTGCCATCACAACTCCACTCTTATTAGCAGATGTGTTGCACCTTCTGGTATGATAGATCATTCTGGTGCTAGGTGGTTTATATAGAAATTTCCACTCCATTATAGGGACTAAGTAGTAATTAAGCTTCGATTTGATCATCTAAGGTTGGGTAGGTCATCTGTTTATTCTGGCTAGAGAGAGAATCAATAGTTTTTAGATAATGATATCTTTCAATCTTTATAGTTTAATTTTTCAAAATTTTGTAGGTTTAAGACACATGAGACGTGTTCCCACAGACACAAAAAAAATAATCAATGCGAGGATGGTACAAAGCCACACCCAGTCTAACCCTGAAACAAAATGAATCATGACACAACTTCCTACCATCCAACTAAGTTGGCGCTAGAGAATAGCTTATAGCATGTTTGATAAGTTTGAAATACTAAATGGTGGTTTTAATGGCTGTGGAAATTGATAGAAGTCTTGGAACCTCGTATGGAAGACTTTTATTTTTATTTTTTTAATAAGACTTGGAAACATGGAGGACTTATTGGTATTAGTAGTAGTAATAATACCATTTTCAGTTTGCCAATGTATGATATCAGGTCCCTAATAACTGATCTACCAGAGATAATTTGGTCAGAGTGACAACTGAGATGTGCCTTGCATCACAGCATGAGAGGCATGACATAACCGTAGTAAACTTTAGTTGGGTCATGCAGGATTGCAAACAATGCGTTCGTGAAATGTTCAAATCTGATGAAGATTTTGTGATTTAATCCTTTTTTTCGTTGCATATATGATGAGTGAAAGTGTGAAAGAAGTGGTAGCTCAACTGAGATAATTATGTTGCACAATATGGTTGTGAGGTGGAGTTGACGACTCACAAGGTAACATTTTTTCTAACCTAAATTTGTTTGTTCAATTCTGCAGGAGAGCAATTTCATACTATCCTTTGGGAGTGGAATAATGCTACATTCACATGCTCTCGGCTCTCAATATATGTAAGACCTCTTTAACAAACTTAGCTCGAACTGTATTCATTGATTCTGTGAACTACTTTATGACTGCACACTCGCCAATATAATGCAAAGCCTCTCTCTCTCTCTCTCTTTTGTGGTGTTGAAAGCATGGACCTTGTGCTACATTGTACCAGAATCAACATTTCCTTTTTATCCTTGACAAATTGATGTTTTGGGAAATCACCTTTCAAGCATGATTGCTGAATTGTGCAACATTCATGAAGCATGAGTAAATTTTATTTTATTTTTTGCAGACAACTTTTCACTCCTGCTACTAAACCTCGCTAGTGACTGGGTTGAATTACCTTGTCGTAGTGATTTGCATGTATGTTAATCCTCAATGCCTTGTATAGTACACCAAGAAATTTCAAGGTTATTGTGCATTTATGGAAAAATAAAGTTATCTCACATGGTCCCTAGTTTCTTTTTCGTTTTTATTTTTGTTTGCTTTTATTACCTTATTTCTCTTCTGTATGAGAAAATTTCGTTATATGATCAAAATAATAGAAGTGAAACTAGTTTCTTTAACAATCTTTTATTAGAGAAAGATGGAGGAATCTCATATAGAGGTGAGCCATATTTGGAGTCCAAATTATCCTTGTGAACCCAGCTCTAGTAGTAACCATCATCCCTTTTTTGCATCTCAATGGATCCTGCGTATATACGGAACGATCAATCAATTAAAACTCTAATCTAATGTTAAACCGAGGAAGAACTTTTATTTACGTACTTGTAAGTTCAAGAATTTATTCATATTTGTTAAAGATGCAGGGGAGCTTACTTGGAGCAGTCTCTGTAATGGTGAATCTTGTATGGAATGTTAATTTTACAGTTTGATGGAATTGATGCAACAAATTTGGGACTTGAATCTGGGATTCTATTCATCAAACCCTTCAAGCCACTGCAGATTGTTCGAAGCTCAGGTCTTATTTTAATAGTGGACTTTACACGCTGAACCCTCGACAGCATTCAGGTTCCATATTACCACCAATCCTATACTGGATGCAGGGGGATACTGCATATTCTGCTACATTGCACAACTGTTGGTGCTGGCCAGACACAGACTTGCAAGCGAAAATATTGCCAACAAAGTGCTGCACGTATGACTCTTGGCCATAGTAAAATAATCAACTTGTATATCCAAATGTCTTGCTCCTCACTGGTACTGTCAATTCTCCTGCATTATTTTTTCATATAGGCAATCACTTCACTATTTTCTCTATAAACTTTCATGTGCATTGCACCAAACCTTACTGTTTTATAAAAGACGATTGAAATTAGATTTCTCGAGAACTAATTAAAGTTAATGGAGCTATTGTATTTATGTACATGCTTTGCTCATAAAGAAAATGGTTATATGTAGAAACCTGATATACAACTTTCTTTAGCTTTGAGATGTCCACTTCAATTTACGAAATGGTAGGTTTACTGGTTTAGTAGTGATTCTTCAAATCCATCGAAGATTTTGGAAACGAATGGATGACATGTAGGTGTTTGTTTCTCGAGTATTTTGAGATATTTTTTTCAATATATTGGTGACAAGTCTTATTCACATTTTAAAAAAAATCTCATTTCGTATTCAAGTCAGTAAGATTGTTTTTATTTTATTTTATTTTATTTTATTTTTATTTCAAATTTTTATAATTTAGATTTTCAGGTCAAATTTGGTAAAAAATGGTAGAGATGGAGAGCTCTTTGGGTGCACCTCATTGGGGACAAGGAAGCCTACGGGCCTTTGGGCATAGTTCGATGGCAAACGTCGATAAAAAGTTCATCTGAAAGGACAAGGCCCATAAAACTCTGGGCTGGGGCTAATTTGTTTGGGCTTGGCTAGTTAGGCTGAGGCCCAAGAATTTGAATTTTGTGTGGTTATTAACAGATGAGAGAAATTTCAGTTATAAAATCTGATAAAGAGAAAATCTATCCTTCTTATTTGCAGGATAATAAGTCAACAAAATCTCATACTTAAACCCTAAACCCACACTAAAAAAAGTGACATTTTTTTCTTTAACAAATTACCCACGTTTCTTCTCAGGTATTTCTTCTTCAATGGATGTAACATTTGAAACACCAGAGAAGAAATTTGATATAGAAATAGGTTATTTTGACACAGTTCTTGAGATCAAAGAGAAGATCGAGAAGTATCAACACATCCCGATAGCAAGGCAAATATTAATGATGAATGGTGAAGTCATGGTTGATGAACGTGACACTGAATTCTACAATGTGTTACATGAGTCTTGCATTCAACTGAGGATCGAACCTGATCCTGAAAAACCATTAGCAAAATCATCGCCTCCTTTGCAGAAGACAACAGAGTCGAATGCATTGGGGACATTACAACTTCTGGTGAAGATACCAGTGTACAAGAAACAGTTTTCCATTGAAGTTGAGGTAAATGATACAATTGTTAGGTTAAAAGAGAGGATAGTTGAGGTTGAAACGATTCCCTTGAATAGGTTTTCGGTTTCATACAATGGGAATGAACTAGGCGAAAACCGGTTTGTAGGTGATTATGGGATTAGTAATAATGCTGAAGTTTTTGTGGTTCTTCGGTCTTATCCACCTCCGTCATCTCCACCAGTGATGGGTGGTGGTGGAAGCAGCAGTTGCTCTAGTGGTGGTGGAGGTTCGAACTCGATGAATTTGAAGAAACTAAAATTGATGGTGCTACCGAAAACTAGAGGACAAAAAATTCCGGTAGAGGTAAACCCAGGTGAAAATGTAGGCGATCTTAGAAAGGAGCTTCAGAGATTGCAACAACAGATTAATTTTCAACTTCCCCCGGAAGGATATTTCTTTATTTATAAACAAAATGTGATGGATGATGATCGATCCTTTCGATGGCATGATGTCAAGCAAGGGGATACCATTGAAATTTTTAGTGGAAGCGTTACCGGTGGAGCGTAGTTACGAATACCATTTCATTATTTGTTTGAGAGGAATTCCAAATAATGATGGCCTTGCATAATTATTTCTCCACAAGGGAGCCAATTTCGTAAATTTATGATGCGTTGATATTATTGACTCATTTATTTGAATACATGTTCAATCCTTTATTAACTTCATATGATGTTGCTGTTATATGATCTGAGACTAAATTTGCACACTCAACTCGAGTCAACATCTTCAAAAGCATCAATTGAAAATTTTAATCATCCTTTATTGAAGAAAAGTTATTTATTACAGCCTTGAAAGGGCAAATAACATGCAGGGAAACTGCATATGGGATCCAAATTATTCATCATGTCCTGAAGACACTTGACACTTCTAGTAGCCTTTGCATCTCAATAGACCCTGCAAAAACAATATAATGTACTAATCAATGAACTGAAATTCTAATCGAATGTAAATCAAGTAATTAAGGGAGAGCTTACTTGGAGCAGTCCATGGTAGGAGAAATCTTGTAAGGAAGCTTAACCCCACATTTTCCAGGAAGTGATGCAAAAGCTTCCAGCTTAATACCGGAAATTTTAGCGAAAAAGCCCTTCAGGCAACTGCAGGCTGCCTGGCGGTCAGGTGTTGTCTTTGCGCTGGAGTTCAGGTTTTGAACTGCTCGACAACATGGAAAGGGCACCGCACCGCCTGTTTTTAGGTAATTGAGGCAAGGCGCCACTTGGACTGCCAGTTGGCCGCAGTTTTGTGCGGCCATTGCACCACCATGGATGCTAGTGAGCAGCAGAATTGCAAGCATGAAGCTTGCAAGTCTGGAACTGTCAAACTTTGTTGCCATAGTATTTTTGCACTATTGCCAAAACTCTTGAACAAACAAGTGTTTTTATTGCATCTTTGCTTTCTCACTGTGATGTTTATATAAAGGTATTTTAAAGGGTCGATTAAATCGTACTGATTAGTTTGTTTGTTGAGAATTAATAATGCAGTTGATGTTGATTAATGCATTACATGTGCCAGCCACAATATTTTTGCCTAGTTTCCAGTTATGGCATTTGAGATGCACTCTTTTGATGATTTGCCTGAATTGTGTAATTGTGGGTCTATTGTATTTATGAATCCCAACTCCTCGCAAATGTATGTTAGATATCTTGATTTTCATCAAACCAAATTCGCATGACTAATTGCTATTTGGGAATGAATAACTGTCTTATAAATTTTCGTGACAATTCTTTTTAACGTGAGACTATTCAAGCCAACACTATCCCAATAATCTCCATCTTTGATGCGAATTGTTATACATCCTATTATACATCCATCCAGTCGACTATTCAAGCCACCACGTCTGGACTTGTAGGACACTACTTGAACGATGTACCACTTGCATCTCCTCCTCGCCAAGTTTTCGCCGAACCATTAGCTCTGATACCACTTGTTGAGCGTGACATACTTGCGCGTACCCCTTGGTCCACTATACATAACAGCGATATTGTTCCAAATTAAACACCACCATATTGATCTCTGTCCTGGGCTTTTGTTCAAAAGACATCGTTGCTATTAGGGAGTGACCATCTTCCTTATATTCCTTCGTGACAACTCCTCCTAACTTGAGGTGAAACTATTCAAGCCAACACTATCCCAACATTGTCTAACAGAGTAAACTAAATGGTTTTGAATTTAAGTCAACTTTAGCAATATTTTGGCGAGGATGTGTGATTCCATTTCTGTACTCATCAATTACAAAGTTCGAATAAGTCCCAACCGAAATTTAGTCACATAAAATCTTTATTAGACTCGAGACACCACCGGTTGCAACCATAATTTTGGCCAATGGGTACCAGTTCAGTGGTAAACCTATGACATATGAAATCCCAAGTTCAAAATTTGAACCCAACCGATGGCATCTGAAGTAAGAGGGGCTAAGAGATTTAAAAAAAAAAAAAAAAAAAACTCATGATTTTGAGCTTGGGTTTAGTTGGGTGCAAGTTGCAACAAGATCCGAGCAACCTCTGTCAATTTGGATGAGATTTTGAAGGATGAAAGCTATGTCCTTGAAATCACAAGAACTAGACTCTCTGCATTTGCAGTATGGTAGACCTTTTTATGTGCTGTTTTTTTTTTCATAAATAATAAACCAACATCCCCACTCCAAGTCTCCAACCAAAAATAGGTGAATGAATATAGTCTCTGCCCAAAATATATATATATAGTCTTTGCCCTCACATAAATAAAGTTTTAGGGTGTGTTTGATTGCAAAACTGGACTCCAAAGCTGATTTCAGCTTATACATTTGAATCTTGTTTCAATAGCACTATGAAACAAATTTGTTTATATCTTTTTTGATAGACCAGGAAGGCATCATTTCATGTATCTCCATGTAAACAAATGCATGAAAAACTTGTTAGAATAGAATTACTACTCATTTTGCAATTTATCCCCAATAGTGGAGTTTAATCAGCAAAATTTAGTGGTTGATGAAATGGCTTATTATAGCAATGACAATGAGTTTTGTTAACAGTATGCTGAGATAGAGAGACTATAGAAAACAGGAACAATTGCTATAATAGAGATAGAGATTTTGCCATTCCATGAAAACAGCAAACCATGTGATACAAACTAAAATGGGAATTTTTTTTCCACCACTCATCATTCTACCATTTTACATAGAAAGAACACTAGCTCTTCTTCTCATGAAATTTATATCATGTTGTTCTTTACCTCACCCTGCAAAACCACACATTCAGTAAATATTTGATCAAAGTATGAAAACATAGGTTAAAATGGTAACAAGAACAAGTTGAATGGCTTACTTGGAGCAGTCAGTGGAGGGGCTGATTTGGTAAGGAATGTTAACACCACACTTCCCTAGGAGACTCGCGCTAAGAGCGGGCTTGAACCCAGGGACACTGCTTGTGGCTGCTTCAAGCAGCCGCAAACAGTCCGCGGTCTGGGGTGGTTTTACTAGTGCATTTAGTGATCTCACCCCAGCGCAACAGGGTGGGGTACAGCCCCACGACCCTCTACGTATGGATGCAGGGAACTTGCTGACCACTGTAGTGCAGGAAATGACAGCTTCAGTTTTTGGTGTAAACACCACAATGTAAGCTAGTAGTGCACAGGAAACTTGAGGATTAGTGATGCTGCCATTGTTGTTTCTTCTCTGTTACTATGACTCACTTGAGATTTTGCAGTGAACTGTTGTGTTTTTTTTTTTCCACTAAGGGGGGACCTTCTTTTATAGGGAGCGAGTGAAAGGTGTGTAGAGGGTATGGTTTGTTTGTTGAGAAATAATTTTTGCCAAACATTCTTAAAGGTACCATGTGGGTCTTACTTGTTATCATCTATTGTCCTTTCTACAGGAAACATCGATAATTAACAACATTAATACTTTGTTAAATTGATAATAATTTGATCTAACAATGTGTACTTTAGAAACTATCATAATGCAATTGAGGTTATGTTGAGTGTAAAGCCTACATACTGACTATATTTTCGCCTAATTTCAGGTTATGGCATTTGAGATGCAATCTTGGTTTGCCTGAATTGGTTGTGGATCTATTGTATTTTTGAATCCCAACTCCTCGCAAATGTAGGTTAGATATCTTGATTTTCATCAAACCAAATCTGAATAAATTGTCTAATGGAGTAAACTGAATGGTTGTGAATTTATGTCAATTTGGGCAATTTTTTGGCAAGGATGTGTCAATGAACCAGTTCCATACTCATCTACAAAGTTCGAATAAGTTCCACCCGAAATCCAGTCACCATAAAATCTTTATTAGACTCGATAGACAGACCACCGGTTGCAATCCAATTTTGAGCTTGGGTTCAGCTGGGTGCAACAAGATCTGAGCCTGTGTCAATTTGGATGAGAATTTAAAGTTATGTCCTTGAAATCACAAGAACTGGACTCTGCATATGCGGTATGGTAGACCATTTTTTTTAAGACTAGAAGTCCACTCCACCCATTTCATAGCCTCCACCTTGATATAAGCTAGATATGCTATCTACTAGCTTAAACTTTAAGAGAAATCGACAATTTAACATGGTATCAGAGCTTTGGTTCAAAATGGTCGGAGGTTTTAAGTCTCATCCAGCAGAATTGCTCAGGTATTTTTCAGCCATTGCATTGAGAATAAGTATTGAGGCTAAAAGTCCACTCCACCCATTCGCCCCCAACCTTGATATGTTAGATACACTCTCTACTAGCTTAAACTTTTAGAGAAGTTAGACAAATTTAACAACTTATCCTTAATAGTGAAGTGTAATCAGCAAAATTTGGTGTTTGATAAAATGGCTTATTATAGCATAGAGTTTTGTTAACAGTATGCTGAGATAGAGAGACTATAGAAAACAGGAAAAATTACCAAAACAGAGATAGAGATATTGCCATTACATGAAAACAGCAAAAACCATGTGATACAAGCAGGCTCTCAACAGATGGATTGATGACAAACTAAAATGGGAATCCCAAAGGTCTTCCTTATTTTTCCACCACTACTCATCACTACTACTTTTACATGGAAAGAAAACTAGCTCCTCTTCTCATGAAATTTATATTCTGTTGTTCTTTACTTCACCCTGCAAAACCACACATTCAGTAAATATTTGATCAAAGTATGAAAACATGGGTTAAAATAGTAGCAAGAACAAGTTGAATGGCTTACTTAGAGCAATCAGTGGTGGGGCTGATCTGGTAAGGAATGTTAACACCACACTTCCCTGGGAGACCAGCGCTAAGAGCAGGCTTGATCCCAGGGACGCTGTTTGAGGCTGATTTCAAACAGCCGCAAGCAGTCTTGCGGTCTGGGGTGGTACTCGCTAGTGCATTTAGCGACCTCACCCCAGCGCAACAGGATGGGGACATAGCCCCACGACCTTGTAAGTACGTGATGCAAGGGGAAACCTTGCTGACCACTGTACCACAGGAAATGGCAGCTTCAGCTTGTGGTGCAAACACCACAATGCAAGCTAGTAGTGCACAGGAAAGCTTGAGGACTAGTGATGCTGCCATTGTTATTGTTTCTCTGTTACTTAGACTCACTCAAGGTTTTGCAGTGAATTGTTGTGTTTTGTTCACTGAGAGGACCTTCTTTTATAGGGAGTGAATGGTGTGTAAAGGGTATGGTTGGTGGTTGGAGGTTTAATGGGTGGTGCTCAATTCAACATTAAGGTGACAGGTGGCTCATTTGCTCATGCATGCATGATTGGCATCTCACAGATGGGTTGTTTTACTATAGTCATATAAACTATAAAGTTTGTTCTGTGTTTGATTAGGTTTTTGTACCTAAATTGCCAATCTATGTTCATGTTTTTGTACTTTAAATTGTTAATTGCCTAAGTTTGTGCTTTCAGATTGGCCTAAAAATCTCTCTTAAACACATACATTGTCACGTCTACATATAAAAAAAATTATGTGTAGTGATCTACTGGGAAATTTGTTCCTTATGGGAGCCAGAATGAGGACCCATTCCCTCTTGTCTCAATCCACTGTAATGTGAGACATGGTTTTTGGAACTATCAAGGCCTACAGAGGCTGAAACCTAATCTTGAGAAGGACTTTGCCCTTTTCCTTTCCATTATTGAATTCCCTTTCCTATTTAGGAGTTTAATTTACATGAGTGATTCTATGTGTCGAGGGAAAGGGCGAGGAAACCAGCGAGGAAAAGGAGGTGGTTTCACCCCCCGCCACCTCCTTTTCCTCGCTGGTTTCCTCGCTCTTTCCCTCGACATTTAGAATTTCGCAATTTACATTTTAGATTGTGCCAACAAGAAGATTATATGAGGATATAATAATGTTATGGGGATGTGTAAACTGCAAATGCACCGGATGTTAGTTTAGATGGTAAGACTTTTAACGAATGATCAAGTTAGTGATTTTAAGTCAAAATCTAATTTTGATTTAAATTAAAAAAAAAACTATATGTTTTTATAGAAATTGAAACAAAAAGCATAAAGTACACATTTCTTAAGTAGATATCGCATAGTACCCTTGAACTTGTAAAATCAAATCGTCGATTAATCTTTTCGGTGGTCTCAACCAATTTACAGGATAAAAGTGGTAATGAGCCTAAACCTAATTTTAGCTATACCCGCACTGTGGCCTAGGAAGGTGAAAATAGCAGTTAGTGTTATAATTAATGGAAGTTAGATTAACTAATAATTAAGGATTGGAGATTGGATGATAATGAAGTCTACATTCCCTAAACTTAAACTTAGATGTCAATGTTGTTATGGTCGAGTGGTTAGAGCTGTGTGGATTTATCCTCTATATCTTAGGTTCAAAACCCGGCGGTAGCATAGTTATTTTCTTATGGTGTTGACCTATAGGTCGGTTATAAAATCCTATAAAAACTCAGCCCGCTTTTCAAAAAAAACAGGAATACCTCAAATTTCTCTTCTGAATTTTCTCATCAAGGTACATCTTGTAACTATGGTTGTTGCCAGCACCTAAAATATTTATGCTTTTAATCACCATCTTCTGAAGAGCATATCACTTCATTTAGGTTTGCAGCAGAATTTTCTGAAACCTTCCTGCTTTTATTTTCTTAGTTAAAATTGTTCGCATGAATGAGTTACACATTGTTGACGTTAAAAGTGTGATGGCTCAATGGTTTAGTATCAATTAATGTTATCTTTGTGAGTTATCGGATCCTATAAAAACCCAGTCCGCCTTTAAAAAAATTCCTATTTGGCCTTGGAAAAAAAGGAGTTACATGTGTTTATTTGAGCGATTATTTTGTGTTGGCTCACACGATCTGTAGAGTTAAGCTCGACGGGAATTATATCCCTATTTCAAATGATACTATCTAGTAGTGTCTACTCGAGGGGAAATGGATTAGGTTTGGATTGATATGCATAAGGTTCCCGTTTAACTAAAATGCAATCGATAAATATCTAATAAAGTTATTGGTTGCTTCATTCAAATTTATGAATTATAAGAAGTCTCGCATACACAAACTTCATAAACGCATTTTGTATGCTCTTAGGAACCAAAATGATCACATTTTGAATATTTTAGTGCATGAGCATTTTGTGTATGACCAGCATTCTATAAAACAGTGAACGTAGCTAGGTATATTTTTGGTATTGAAAATGTTGTAAGAAATTTTTTGGATCCAATCCATTGGTACAAAGCACTATTATAGCATGATTTCTATAAAAATGAATTGAATTTTAGAACGAGATGTTGGAGCAAATTGAAAGTGTTAATCAAGTAGAACGGTGGTTGGGATTATTATTTATGGTTTATTATTGTGGATCTATGTGCTATCCAAAATGTATACTATTTTATTTTGTTGGCCAATCTACCTTCTAAGTCTTCAAACTTGATCAATTATAAATATAAAATATTAAGTATAGGTAGCAACCATAATTGAAATTTTACAAATATTTATTTTGTTCATGATAGTTTGTTTTTGGGGATTTTACATTTTAGTCCCATCATTTGTAGCAGTAAAATGTTGGATTCCTTGTTTGTTTAGCACTTTTATTGCAGGACGTTGTTGTTGTCTATGGTGCTATTACGCGCATAAAAACCAGACTCCAACTCAAGTCATGGTTAGTAATCGAATTGGCAAAATTCTCAGTCCACACATTAGACCCCATTCGCCATTCCATAATGAGTAATTCTAGGGGTCGAGGAAACCAGCGAGGAAATGAGCGAGGGGAGGGAGGTGGCAGGGTGGTGACCATTCACCTCCCTCGGGATGCGCACACCAAAAGGGATGGCACACATCCCGAGGGAGGTGAACGGTCACCACCCCGCCACCTCCCTCCCCTCGCTCATTTCCTCGCTGGTTTCCTCGACACCTAGAATTTGTCTTCCATAATTAAGATATTCCGCCCTAAGTTTTACAAAGGCAACTTCACAATTTTATAGGTTAAAAAGAAGTTTGTAAAGAAATTGAATTGAAATATTATTGTATTGTATATTGTAAAAACATTGAATAGAATACAAACTTATATAGAGCTAACTTTGACATAACTTAATAGAAATAAGAAACCTAAGATTTATATTCTATTCTGACTCTCCTAACATACTCTATTTTGTAACATTTTCCTATTATTTGACATAAGTAAACTTCTATTCTTTAACACTCCCCTCAAGTTGGAGTATATATTTGTAATACCCAACTTGTTTAGAAGATTATCAAATTGATAAATGCTCAAAGCTTTAGTGAATAAATTTGCCCGTTGAGGTAGTGTTCCGACATGCTCAGTCTGAATAGTACCCTCTTGTATCTTTTCTCTAATCAAATGACAATCAATCTCTATATGCTTTGTTCGCTCATGAAAAATGGGATTAGATGCAATATGGAGTATAGCCTTGTTGTCACAAAACAAGAGAGTTGTCTGAGGATGATTAATGTGCAAATCATTAAGAATGTACCTCAACCAGGTTAAATTACAGCATGTAGAAGCCATAACCCTATATTCTGCTTCAGCTGTAGATCTTGCCACTATAGTTTGTTTCTTAGCTTTCCAAGAAATTAGTGAATCGCCAAGCATGACACAATAACCTGTAATGGATCTCCTAGTATCTCCGCATCTAGCCCAATCTACATCACAATAAGCCTTCAACTGTAATGAGCTGGTGGAAGAGAAAAAAATACTATGTCCTGGTGAAGCTTTGATATACCTCAAGACCTTGTGTGCAGCATCCAAATGTGGTATTCTGGGCTTGTCCATAAATTGACTTAGGACATGTACTGAATAAATCAAATCTGGTATCGTAATCGTTAAGTATATCAACTTTCCAACAAGTCTATGGTATGTTGCGGGATTTGGTAGTAAATCTCCATCATCCTGCGTGAGCTTCAAGTTTTGATCCATAGAATAACGTGAAGGCTTTGCTCCAAGATACCCCGTGTCCTCTAATATTTCAAGTGCATAGTTTCGTTGAGATAAAGTAATCCCTTTGGATGACCTCGCGACTTCAATGCCAAGGAAATATTTCAATTTTCCTAAATCTTTGAGCTTGAACTTTGTAGCTAGAAATTTTTTCAATGTATTGGAGATCATTACCTGCCAATAGAACATCATCAACATATACGAGAATGGCAGTAAAATTGCTACCCTTGGATCGGACAAATAATGAGTAATCAGCCTTAGACTGATTGTAGCCGGCTGATATGAGAGCAGATGATAACTTAAGGAACCATTGTCTCGAGGCTTGCTTGAGATCATATAAGAACTTGTTCAACTTGCATACTCGAGTCTCCCCCTTACGGCCGAATCCAGGAGGAAGACTCATTTACACATCCTCAAAAAGATCACAATAAAGAAAAACATTGTTGGCATCAAGTTGACATAAATGCCAACCTTGTGTGGCTGCAAGAGTGATATTCACATAATTATTACATAATATATCCTTCAATTTATATATGTTAGTGTTTTGATTATTATATTTTATAGTAATTATTTCGTTTTCATGTCTTTGTAAGAATTTGAGCGTAAACGATGAAATCATATTAAGGTGACAAGTTAAGGAACAACAATTAGTCGATTCTAGCGGTGGTACAAAAAGAGAGTCACACATCTAAACCCAAAACCCAAGCCCATAACTTAAATCCAAATCCAATGCTAAGTCCAATCAAACCCTAGACACATTCCCTAAATTATTCAAGATTCTGATTTATTTTTGTCTTAAATCACTCATTGAACCCTTCCCTGAACTTGTCCATATTCATTTTCTCCTAATTATCTATAAATACAAAAATTCAATGGATGAGAAAGGGGAGGAAGAGAAGGGAAAATAAAAAGTACATAAAATTAAACCCTCTTCCCCACTTGTAATAACCGCAAGTGCACGGTGCCTAACTGGTAGACAACGACAAGTACGGGTCAATCCCACGGGGTGGATGCAATTAAATTTATAATTTAATTTAAACTAATTTAAATGGAAAATGGGGTTACAACATTTTAAAACTAAACTAAAAATAAATTTAAAAATAAAAAAATAAAAGAAAAGAAAAATGTGGATTTTGTGGGCTTGGACTCACAAATGAGTTAGCAAAAATTATTTAAATCTAAATTACTGAATTTAAAAACGAGAAGCTTTAGGGATGAGAATCCCTTGCTTACATCGAATATGTGATCGTTGAAATCCAATTAAATTATATCATATTTCTATTAAATATTAACAAATTATTTCAAGCAAAAGCAATTTATCAAAAAATTTCAGAAATAAATTGTAATTAACAATTAAACACACAATTCAGTAAAATCAATCACAATAACTTATACAACTCATTTAGTTTGTCACAAACTTGATGTGGTGGTACTCAGTAGTTGGTCCGAACATAAATCCCGAGAAAATGAAGTACACAAGCTCTGTGGTAGTACAGAGAGAAATTAGGGGTGCAAATAGCAAAAAACAGATTTTAAATTCTTCCCGCGCCTCGGCTACAGTTCCTTTCATCTCCAACGCGACAGCGCCGCTTGCGGTGCTGTTCTTCGCATCTGTTGGTTCACTCCTTGCTCCTCCGACTAGTTCTGAACCTGCAAAAAGAGAGAGAGAAAGTGGGGAAACACTGAATTAAGGAAAGGAAGCAGAAAGAAAATCAAAACAGAGAGCTTGTGGAGCCCTGTTTCTCCTATCGCGGTGATTTGTACCGCCTGCTGAAGCGCCGCTTGCGACGGTGGTCGTGAGAGATGGAGGCAGGAATGAGCTCGAGACGAAGAGAGGCCGAGAGAAGGAGGAACAGTGGCGGCGGCGAGGCAAAACAGAGCCGCGGTGAGGCTCTGTTTCGAGGAGTGGTGGTGGTTCTCGGTCTGTTGTGATGCAGGAACAGAGAGGGTGAGGTGGAGGAGGGAGAGATCGTGGAGAAGAGAGGAAAACATGGAGCATGGTCTGTGGCGAGGCGGAGGTCTGAAGCGAAACAGGGTTGTCACTCCCCTGTTTCGTGGTGGTGGCGGTGCTCGTGCGGTGGTGGTGGCAGAGAGAGAGGGAGGGACGACGAGATGAAGGGTGATGGTGGTGATGGCGAGGCTCAGTGGCGAGTTGATGTCTGATGCGAAACAAGGTTGTCACTCCTCTGTTTCGTGGTGGTGACGGGGTGAGGTGGTGATGGTGGTGGCAACGACACCAAAAAGAAAGGGAAGTGATGTAAGCCTTGTGAGAGGTGGATAAATGGTCCATATGAAAGAAAATCAGAAAGGGGGTAAACAATACCTGTAAAAGGCTCAACGTTCGAATCAGATGAGTGAGACGATCGGGAAGGCAATCGAATATCAAGATGATATTGTTGAAGATAGGATGGTTCACGGGTGGCACGAGTGGAAGTGCGAGGTGGGACAGGGGGGTCTTTTAAAGGTGGAACAGGGGCAGGGGTGACCGCTTGGGTTTGGGTTTCCAAGGTTTCCGTCTGATCGGTGACTGAGACATTGGATTGGGCGACCGGTCGGTGGGAGTGGTACGACTGGTTAGAGAGAGGCACTGTTGGAGGATAAAAAAAAATGGACCATGAGCGACCAATCGGGGAAGTGTGTCGGACCGGTTAGTGAGGTGATTGTGCATTTTGTCAGAAAAATAAGGAAAAGTCTCCTCATGAAAGATGATGTCACGAGAAACAATGATCTTTTTATGAGTGAGATCATAGATTTTGTATCATTTTTGCTCATGAGGGTATCCAAGGAAGACACATTGACTAAAACGAGCATCAAATTTGTTAGGACGTTGGGCATGTGTGGAAGCAAAACATAGACAACCAAAGACTCGAAAGTGAGAATAGTTGGGTTGTTTGTTAAAAAGAAGTTCAAAAGGCGTTTTGCCTTTAAGAACAGAGGACGATGTTCGATTAATGCGATAGGTAGTGGTGAGAATTGTTCTCCCCAAAAATGTTTAGGGAGGTGTACTTGGAACTAAAGGGCACGAGCGACATTCAATAGATGTCTATGTTTGTGTTCCACCATCCCATTTTGTTGGGGCGTAGAGACACAAGAAGTTTGATTGCCTTTTGAAGCATAAAAATCAGTGAGAAAAAAATTCAAGTCCATTATCACTGCGAATGGTTTGAATTTTGGAAGAAAATTAGTTTTCACCATAATTAATGAATGAAATTAAGAGTGTGCGTGTGTCAGACTTGTGTTTCATGAGATAAATCCAAGTACATCGTGTATAATCATCAACAATGGTGAGAAAATAACGCGCTCCAGAGAGAGAAGGAACATGATATCCTCCCCAAATGTCAACATGTAATAAAGAAAAATGAGCAGTACTCGAAATATGGGATGAAGGAAATTTATTCCTAGTTTGTTTAGCCAAAGGACAAATGACACATTTATTGGAAACACAAGTACTAGCATCACGAAAAGAGACAAGAAGAAGATATAGAGTTTTGTCCGAAATGTGACCTAAGTGGTTGTGCCATAACACGGGGTTGTTATCTTGAGTGATGTGACAAGTGATGGAAGTTGTAGTGGTGGTGCCGTCCAGATAGTATAAACCATCAAGCTCAGTTTGTCTGATGAAGTTTGTCACGAAAAGAGACAAGAAGAAGATATAGTGTTTGGTCAAATTGATGATGATCTGATGAAGTTTGTGTTGATCTGATGAAGTTTGTGATATGTTGTGTGTTGTGGCTGCGTGGACAAGAGAGATGGTGAGATTGGGTGGCTACGTGAGGTGGTGTTTGTCGGTGTTAACAAGCGAGAAGGATTATCGGCGCGACGGCTCAAGTTTAGTTAATTAGAGAAGCCTTGCTCTGATACCATATAAAAAAATTGAATTGAAATATTATTGTATTGTATATTGTAAAAACATTGAATAGAATACAAACTTATATAGAGCTAACTTTGATATAACCTAATAAAAATAGGAAACCTAAGACTTCTATTATATTCTGACTCTCCTAACATATTCTATTTTGTAACACTTTCCTATTCTGTAACATAAGTAAACTTCTATTCTTTAACAAAGTTTGATTTAATCTCAATTCTAGGCAGCTAGGCTTTATAGCCATTTTTTTTGTCAGATTTTGGATTTTTTACACTTCTACCATTTTTATAGATAATATTTATAATTGCTGTTTTAAAGAATGAATAAAATATCAACAAAAGCCATAAAGCCTGACAAAAAAATTGGCTTTCAAGCTTGACCGCCTAAAAAACCTCTTTAACAACTCAGAAGCTCAACAGAAGACCCAGTGTCATAGTGGAGGTAATCACTACTCAGGCACTCTCCCATAGCGCCTAGAATTACTGATAGATCATTGTTCTTCAAAAAAAAAAGAATTTCGTTAACAGAATAATTCAGATTGGAGTTGGCGAGGAAGAGTGCGGTGAGGCATTCATCTCGCTCGAATGCTCGTTGATTTTGCGCGGTATCCGAGCGGGTGAATGCTCTACCCGCACCTCATTCCTGCCATTCCGTCGTTCTCGACGCGTGAATCCTTCGTAAATTTGTTAAATTGATATCATTTCTAATTTGGAGCTTTTAATTCAAACTACATAATTCCGTATCCATTGAATTTTATCGTATGAAATTGATTTAGTCATCAAATCTTTCTAACTTTCTAATTATTATGAGAATTTTAGCTGTCGGGTTTTGGGCGAGAAATGAGCGGGAGGGCGTTCACTTCCCTGGATGCATCGTGAAATCCACAATCTCAGTTAACGCTTTCTCCACTCATTTCCTCGCTGGTTCCTCGCCAAAGCTCGACATTAGAATTTCTGATTATTTACCTTTTTTTTTTAAAATCCAACATTGGTATGGGCCTTCTAAATTTTGAATGGCGAGAAGAAACGGGACTAATCAATAAAGATTAAAAGATCGATCCACAGTTAAAAAGAAATTAATATTACATGAAATCAAGAAATTAAAAGATGTAAAATTCAAAAAATTAAAAACAGGAAAGGCAGATCGATCGAGCTTAAAAGCTAATCATGGATCGCAATTCTTACGGTCTATTACAGTCCCATTACAATTACAAAGAAGAGTGAGGTTAGGAAATCAGATTTTGTAAATATGTTTTTCAATCAGGATGATGTGGCATTGTTAGAGAAGTTTTTTACAACCTCAAGATACACATAAAATCTTTGGAGATTTCATCATTCTTTCCAGATCATCACACATCATTCTGATTACAAAACATGATTGCAAAAAACTGATTTCCTAACATTTTTGTACAAAGAAATACAAGAAACTTTTGTACAAAGAAATACAAGAAACACGAAAATACAGAATAAACAGAAGTTGCGATTCGCAGAGAATAAGCACTTCTACTTAAGCTGAAGTGGAGTGAGTTGTTAACATAATTAAACAACATCCATCCCCACCACCCTTTATTCACCATGCATAAACACTGATATTACTGACTCCTACATGGTAAAATCCTAATTCCTCAGGGTTTTTATAGGATCTCAGAACCTATAAAAATGCCGCAAGCTAGGTTTGAACCCATGACTTAGTGATACCATCTGTCAAACTCTAACCGTTGAGCTGTCATGCCATTGACCCTTTTCATGATCTTCATCAACTTGATTCACTTAACTTCGGGCAGCACAATATAACCAACAATCATATTAGCAATCAATTCTTATAACTCAATAAGTCAATAATCACATTATATTAATCTTGTTTTTTTTAATTAATTAATTTTTAGTTAGAAAATAGAGTAGTAAGTAATATATACTTGGAACAGTCGACGTTGGGGGCTGATAGAGTAGCCAATGTTGACACCGCACTTGCCAGGAAGAGAGTTGGCCAAAGCAAGGTTGGGCGCAGACATACCACCAGCAGCTTACTTCAAGCACCCACAGGCAGCCTGACGGTCTGCTGTGCTTTCAGCAGCGGAGTTGAGGGACTTCACCTCGTGGCAATAGTTTCGTGGTGGTGATCGAGCAGCTATTTTTGGAGGTACCTAAGGCATGGTGTTACGACCCTTTCTCGTATTATTTTAATATTGTTCGTTTTGGACTACCATCCGGCTCTCACCGTTTTAAAACGCATCGATATAATGGAGAGCTGACCCCGCACATATAAGGATCATTCTCCTCCCTTACTCGGATGATGTGAAACTATGATTCCCCTTATAGCTCGTCCAACCTCTCTTGGTCTATTAGGTCTGTTGGACTCCAACCCTCACTCTCACCCTCATCTCAGATCCGCCCACTCAGAATCTCACACATGGTCTCAAGGCGAAAACCACTTGTCTGCATGATATTGCTGCCTCTGCGATGGGTGCACCAAACACCATGCATGTGAGCAGGTATGACTGCAACCTGCTTCAAAACCATAGAGTTGGCCATTGTTTTTGCTAATATGCTCTCTTTCTCTTAACACTCTTTGCTGAAAAGCTTGCTTGGTGAAGAAAAGTGGAAGCCAAGGTGGCGTTTATATAGGAGGAGAGGCTAGAAAAATGACAAGAGCCATTGACCAATTTTTGGTATTTGCTGCTTTCTTTTCTAATGATCTTGAAATTGGATCTATTAGATGACACAGATATTATAAATAACACGAATTAAATGGAAGAATTTGAATATTTAAAAAAAAAAAAAGTTGCTCACATGTTGTTAGAGTATTTCCCTTTTGCCATGATTGGAATTATTAAAATAACTATGGAGATTTTTGGAATCAATTGATTTTGCAAAGCATAGACAATCCGAATATAAAATTAGATATGGAATCATGTGGAACAAAAACAATAAGATATGTGAGGGGTGCAAGAAATTGTTGCTATTAAAAGCTAACGAATAAAATTATGTACCAAATCCTCGGAGATTTACAAGACGTAGGAAATGAAACAAGAAATATGGAGTTTCATCTTTAATGTCTAATAATTAGGGATCATTTACCCTCAAGAGATTGTAATCGAGTTTTACTATTTTTATTAATATAAAGATTAAGGAATCCTTAAAACCTGCTTACATTCCGAATATATATATATATATATATATATATACATATGAAGTTGCTCTCTAACAACATAATGTAGGTGCTCTTATTAGCCACCTCATCAAAAATAGCAAATTAAGTGGAACACGAGTTCAAAATTTCCAATTCTTCTATTCTATTTTTCTTCTTGCCAGATAGCAAAACATGTGACACAACAATAACTTGTTTTTTAATTTTATTATTTCAAACACAAGTATCTTATTATTTTGACAAATTCATCAATTGGGCTAAATAAAGTCTATGAACTACCTAGCTCATATAGGGATTGAGCAAATCTTGATCTAGATATGCATATACTGATAAATGCAGACCAGAGAAAGGACCTGGAAGCAATCACCTAGACGGAAATATTGCAGTAACTGCAATATAGTGCTAGTACTTTGATGCATCTAAATCCGTCTTTGTTGATCTCGAACCTGTAAAACAAGCAGCAATGAGTCAGGGACCATCATTATGGCGGTCAATGCACTCCGATGCTTAAGTCAAGTGGCGGTATAAGGAGGAATGAAGACTAGATAAAATTAGCAATGTGTATGTGTATCTTTCTTCTTCCCTTCCTCACCTTAACTATCGAGTGTTTCCTCCTCAACTATCACTGCTATCGTGGGCGTGATGGAGGGAGGCGATTTCACCCAGAATCTTACATGTGCATGTCCGAGTCTCTTCGACACTTGGTTCTGTTTAGGACCCCATACTTGATTAGGTGAAGAATAGATTTGTGCGAGGGGACCTCAAGGCCCGTGGTAGCTAAGAGATCTGTGTTCAGGCCTTATTGTTCTAGAGTAAGCTCCAAGATCCGTGCCACGTGGGCTAGCGTGATTTGGGCTTGGGCGCCAGACTTACGGGCTGAATAGTATTTTGAGTTTGGGTCTGTCTTGAGGCTTTTCCTATATTAAGGTTGACCTATGCTATGTGTACGACTGTGAATGCATGACTGATTGATGTTTCATCAGCTACTCCCCCTAATTAGTGGGTCTGCTTACTAGGCCACCAACCGAGAGCGTGTGGGGGTTTGTCTAGTGCTGTGATGACATATTTTGGCGCCTTTTCAACTTCCGGGCCAAATTTAAAATTTATGCAGCAATTAGGTATTCGTCTCCCTCATACGCCAAACCTATATAAGCCTAGGGGATTTGTTTTTCCTTTTACCTTTTCAGATCTTCCTTTCGTTATCTGTATGTTACTTTTCTGGCTTGATCAAGCTCAAGTATTTATTCAACCATGTCTTTGCAACTTAATCTCTCGCATGAGAGGCACCAAGGTAGTCTGAACTTCTACAAGGGGCATTGATGTTTGGGGAGGACCTGACTACCCTTTGTCAACGATATGAAATCTCATGATCTGGGAGTGTTTCTCCTTTCTGGGAGTGACTTTCTGTTGGTGCACTTTATGTGATCAGCACCTATAATGTCATAGTAAGACATTTCTAAGTATTTTGCTAGAATAATGTATAGGATGTTCTACTCATGATAATTCCAATATGCAATTATAAAGCATATTTCCATCCAAACATTAAGCATATGATCAATTGCAAATGCATATAAGCATACTCATGTAATCAAACATTCTTTGACAAACAAATAAAATCTATGAAGTAAATTAATACTTAACATACCTGTTTGTCGTAACTCCTGTATAAGATTCAATGCTGTAAAGAAATCCAATAAATAGTTAGTACCAGTATTTCTTGGGTTGAGTCGCGGACTAGGTCGCTCTCTTTAAGACGTTTCGCGGCTCTGCCCAAGATTGTGCTAGCAGTTTCGTAGCCCCGCCGTCCCCAGGATAAAACAGCCCAGAATCTTCTCTGTCTCGTTCAAATATGCACAATAGATGAACGGTATACTAATCACCCTCTCCTTATTTGCTCGGAATCAAAATCTCGTTGAAATAAATCAACTAAAAACCGGATACAAAACCATGGACTGTTTTTGAAGAACTGATTCAATACTGTAAAAAAAACTTGATGCTGAATTTTTGCAAGAACTGAATTTTATTTCGATGAAGCTAAGCTCTGTTTTTCAAAACCAGATTTCAAACAAAGAGGGAAGACTCTGTTCCAAATTTGAAAGAAGCTCACAGTTTCTCAAACTCTGTTCAGAATTTCGAAGAACAGTTTTAAGAAGCTGAAGAACTGATTCTGAATTGATTTTGAAGAAGCTAGAATCAAGACTCTGTTTGCAAGAGCAGATTTCGTAGATGCAATTCTCTGATTGCCAAAACAGATTTCGTATATGCAATTCTCTGTTTGCCAAAAACTGATTTCAAAGATTCAATACTCTGTTTGCAAAAAACTGTTTCAGATGTAAAAGAAGCAAGATCTGAGAGAAGCAAGACTGCGTTTCAGATGTAGAAATAGCAAGAACTGAGAGAAGCAAGACTGCTGTATTTGCTATCACTCTGTTTCTATGTTGTTCTTCAAACTCTGTTTTAGAAGCCCACAAGTTTCTCAATCGTTCTTGGTTCAAAAAACTGGAAGAAGAAGACTCTGTGAAGACTAGAACAACTCTGTTTTATTGTTGTTCTTCATGCATTCAGCTCTAACAAGAGATTAACTCACCAAAATATTTTCTCTGCTCTGTTTCTATATTGCAGGAAAAACTGGAAGAAGAAGAGATTACAAAACAGAGCTTTCTCTCTCTGTTTTTCGTTTTGAAGAAGCAATCACACTCATCACCAATTAACTCTCATCTGCTCTGTTTTTATATCTATATTCAGCTCTCATTTGAGATGTATTAAAATAGAATGAAAGCAAAACAAAACAGGGAGCAGAAATGGCGGAAAACAGGGAGATTTTAACGCCAGAAAACAAGGAGTGATTTAATCCAGAATTTGTGGAACCACTAGCCGAAAGTGGCGTAACCGTTCCCTCTTTTCAGAATTTTAAAATTCGTTTTTAAACCCATATGTTCCAACACTTTCATTATGTTCCGAAGGAGAGGCGCATATGTCAATACAAGGCCATGTTCAAGGCCGACCTGCGCTTCCCAGTTCCTAGTGCTATCTGGAGCTACTTATCTCACCAGGGCATTGCCCTGGCTCAGTTAGTGCCAAGTGGGTGGAGTATACTGTTCACTACCCTGATTAGGGCGAAGGGTGTCGGGCTCCACATGTCGACGAAGCTGTTTCATTCGTTGACTTCCATCAAGAGGAATAAGTGCGACATCTATTGGTTGGTGAAACCACGTTGTTTGGTCTGTCAGTTTGATGACCCGGAGGATTGACAACTATATTGCTTTTATGCATCCGTGAAGTCTTCATACTTCTCATACGATGGTCTACGGGTCCTCCGCCGCTTTCGGGACCTCCGTAAGTTCTTTTGTTTTTTGCTTTTTTACTTAGTATCTAACTTGTTTGTTATTTCTGACTAGGTTTGCATGACCTTGTTGTCCTTTATCCCGAAGAGAACGAAAGATGACTTTCTCACTCTACCATCGATGTCTATCCTTGAGGTTATTTTATTTTTATTTTTTCCCTTGAGGTTATTCAACTGGACAATATCATGTGGAGTGGTCTTTTTTTGGCGAAACCGATGGCATTGGATGGGCTTTGATTGAGCCTACCGGTCATTCTTCAAGCGTCGACGTACACATGATGTATAACAATTTATTTGAGTTTATACGAGTTACATGTGTTTATTTGAGCGATTATTGGTTAGCTCACACGATCTATAAAGTTAAGCTCTACGGAAATTTTATCCTTGTTTCAAATGATACTATCTACTCAGGGGAAAAAGGGATCAAGTTTGGATTGGCATGCATAAGTTGCCCATTTACCTAAAATGCAATAAGTAGATACCTATAAGAACAACAATTCTAGGCATCTATTTTTTTTTATCCAGCTTTTGGGCTTTTTACACTTCTATCCCTTCTATAAATGATGTTTGTGATTGTGTTTTGAAGAGAATATGTAAAAGTGTAAAAAAGCTCAGACCTGACAAAAAAATAACTACCAAACCTGGCTGCCTAGACTTACTCATAATAAAGTTATTGTTTGCTTCATTCAATTTACGGATAATAAGAAGTATCTAGACACAAACTTTATAAACACATTTTGTATGCTCTAATTAGTAACCAAAATGATCACATTTTTAATATTTTAGTGCATGAGCATATTGTGTGTGACCATCCAAAGTAAGTTTAGTCAGTTAGGTTTGTTGGCCACTTTTTGATCAAGTCTTGATCTTTTTACTCATTTTTTTTAAAACACAACCACAAAAACTACATATAGAAGGGGTAAAATTGTAAAAAAGCTAAGACTTGGCCTAAAGTGACTAGCAAACTTGGTTGGCTAGACCATCATTCTATAAAACAGTGAACGTAGCTAGGTATATTTGGTAGTGAAAATGTAAGAAATTTTTTGGGTCCAATCCATTGGTATAGAGCACCATCCATTTACTAAATCATTCAGAGTTTTCATAGTTCATAACTATATACTTGTAGCATTGACTTCTATAAAAATGGATATAGAAAGGAACTGAACTTTAGAAGGAGATGTTGGAGCAAATTGAAAGTGTTCAATAACTGGAATGGAGGATGGGCAATGGAATATCATATACTTGGGCTGCTAAGTATATGTAATGGTATTTTATTTGCTACTTATTTTGTTGCATGCTTAGAGGTTTAAAAAGAGAGTAGTAACTAAGATAGTGGTAACAATCAGCCATGGCGCATGCTTAGAGGTTTAAAAAGAGAGTATAGTAACTAAGATAATTGTAACAATCAGCCATGGCGCAGACCGAGTAATTAACGAATACACCACACTTGCTAGAGAGATTGGTTGTGGTACAAGGGTGAGCCCGGATACTCCCGTAACAACTTGTTTAAAGCATGTACAAGCCGCGTTACATGCAGTATGCAATGGTGTTAGCAACTGCCGAGGTATTTCACCCAGTACAACTGATTGAGGATGTGCTACCCTTTTTGAAATGCACAATGCATCCGGTCAATGTAGTAATGAGTTGATCACAATCTATTGCTGCTTTGGCAATGGGTGCACTTACCACCATGCATGGAAGCACCATTGAACTAGCTTCAAAACCATAGAGTTGCCCATTGTTGTATTTTTTTGGATGTAAAGATCAAGAAATTGATACATTTTTTGATGGTATGAGAAAGAATAAAGGGATAATGTATAGTAAATTCTTAATACTACACTTGTATGCTACAAATTAAAGGGTTTTAAGGGTTGTCTCTTAGAGTGTGGTTGGTTGCATGAAATCCTATGCCATGAAAACCCATGAGGGAACCCCTATATTTCCTTGTTTTCCACTCTCGTCCCATTTCATCTTTATTTTCCTTCATCCATGTTCACTTCTGGTTTAGTTTACAAAAGAAATTTTTTCAAAAATACAAAGAAAAACAAAAGATAGAATGTGGGAAAAAACTCTTCACCTCAAGGTTAAAGATGATCAGTAGATGCTATCGACATTTCTTGACTATTGCAAATCTCGATAAAAGCCTTTTTAACTCACATTCAATACTATCTAAGCCCTATAGTTACCAGATCTACAGTCCTTGGAACTCCATGGAGTTTTCCATATGGCCAAAGTGAGACTGAGTTTTATGTCCTTAGCACAACAACCCTTGAGGTTTTGGTCCTGATCTAGATAGGCCCTGAGGCTCCACAATTTTCAGGTCTTCTATCCCTTTTTTTTTATTATTGAAATCTCTTGATTTGTTTCCTCCAATTTTCTTTTTGAGCTAAACTTTGTATGTATGTTTCTACTTAGTCGTTCATAACTTCAGATCCCTTATTACATGAAATTAAAAGATGAAAATTCAAAAAAAAAAAAAAAGCTTAAAAGCAAGCCATGGATGCGATTCTTACAATATATTACCACCCCATTACAATTACAAAGAAATACAAGAAACATGAAAAGAAGACTGATTTCTAAACAAATATTGCGACTCGCAATTAACAGACACTGCTACTTAAGCTGAAGTGGGATGAGTTGATAACATACACAACATCTACCTCCACCACCCTTTATTCACCATGAACAAACACTAATATTACGTACTGACTCCTACATGGTAAAACCCAAATTCCTCCTCATCTTATTCATCAACTTGATTCACTTTACTTCACCCTGCAACACAGTATAACCAACAACCAAATTAGCAATCAATTCTTATAACTAAACCAGTCAATATAATCATATTTTATTAATCTATTTTATTTCCATTTTTCAAACGTTATTTTGTATGATTTTTAGGCTATGGTCCAATGAATCCGAATGATATAATAGAGGAGTAGTAAGTAAAATACTTGGAGCAGTCGACGTTGGGGTTGATGGGGTAGCCAATGTTGACACCACACTTGCCAGGGAGAGAGGTGGCAGAAGCGGGGTTGAGCCCAGACACACTACCAGCAGCTTGCTTCAAGCATCCACAGGCAGCCTGACGGTCTGGGGTGCTTTTAGCAGCGGAGTTGAGGGACCTCACCCCCGCGCAACAGTTTGGTGGTGGTGAACCGCCATTTTGGAGGTACCCAAGGCATGGAATCAAGGCGGAAGTCACCTGTCCACATGTTATTGCTGCCTCTGCGATGGGGGCACTAGCCACCATGCATGTAAGCACGACTGCAACTAGCTTCAAAACCATAGAGTTGGCCATTGTTTTTGCTAATATACTCTCTCTTTCTCTTAACACTCTTTTGCTAGAAAACTTGCTTGGTGAACAACAGAGTGGAATCCAAGTTGGTCTTTATATAGGAGGAGAGACTAGAAAAATTACAAGTTATTGATTGGCCATTGAATGAATGCATTAATTTATTTTGATGGTACCATAGGAAGATGCAAGGTAGTTGGGAGTTTTCAATGGCTTGATGTACAGATTAGCTAATAAGATTTAAAAAAAAATTGACCTTTGTTATTTTTATATTGAGAAAAGTTACCATCAAGTTTTGGTTCCCATCCTCTCAAGTTTACAAAGGCCAATCCCATAGAAATTGGGTTCCCACCCAATATTACTCCATGCTGTATTGACACACATAGGGAGTTAGAAAGCAATAGCATCACTTATATAAAGGTCCCTAGGCTACTAAGGCTAGGACACACCCTCTCTAGATCATTGATATAGTTAGTAACTTTGGTTTGCTATTTGTTAGAGCATCTGCAATTGAAAATCGCAGAATTTCATACTACAAATAGCGCGATTGCTACACTCAATGTATGTCATTCGTATTGATCGATCATAATACCGTTTCTCACTTCATTCTAGGATAAAAATCATGAAACATTAAAAATGTAAGAATATTTATAAATGTGAGACAAAACTCCTTGTGATTATTTTGACAAATTCATCAATTGAGCTTAATTTAGTGTATGAACTACCTAGCTCATATAGGGATTGACCAATCTTGATCTAGATATGCATATACTGATAAATGCAGACCAGAGAAAGGACCTGGAAGCAAAGATCTAGATGGAAATACTGAGGAAATTAACTGCACCTAAGTTAAGGCATGTCACTGTTCCTTAGCAAATTATACAAGACAAGTCCATGTGAAGATGGATGCCCATTAATTTGTCAGCAATATAGTGGTAGTACCTATTTTAGATAGATTAGGGTGTTGAAGAACTGGTGACAAAGTGTGTCATCCTCTCAACTACCTGTAAATTGACTGTCTGATGATCGATCAAGAACCATCGAATAGTAGTCATGTTATATGCAGTTGAGGCAATTTAAGATGATTAAGGTGGTGTTAGATGGTCCTATGACAAATTATATATTTAATGCCACTTATAAGGTATTTTATAGCTAGTTACACTATCAGAGCCATCCGATGATTCTAAGGCCTAAAAAGTATCGATTATATAGGTAAAAATTAGCATCAAAGCTAACAATATGTGTTAAGAAAAACATAAAACCTGACCAAACTTAATTACCATCTGGTGGATACAGAAGTGTTAATCAGAAGACCATGAAACAGTCCCTATGTAGACTGAATCTGTACAGTTTGGTTGGTTCAATTTTTCTACGAATGTAGATCAGATATTGTAAGAGGCCAGAAATTTACTAATTGACAGGGATTGGGGTGTGGTCTCATGTAAAATGTACGATAATTTGCTAGTGATATTGTCGAAAGCAAACCATTAATCCCATTAATTATGTCCAGTCGAATAGCGTGAAAATGGCCAAACAACGCCTTGGACACGCGTGCTTCAAGCACAATGGTTGAATCAAATTTTCCGTACTTCACTAGGGCCTGACCTTATCGTCAGGCAATCAAAATTAACATGAAATTAGCAAAAACGAAACAATATAAAGAAATAAAAGAAATGAACAAGTAGGCATAATCTATCTATATTGCAGAGTACACAATTTATGCAATGTGATACACTTCACTATTTATTAGGATTGCCTAATAACCATGCGTGCCTGATGTTTATGTTGTTTTCAACATCTATACACAGCAGATCTAAGCGTAGATTTTTCGTAATTTCATATAATTAAGCAGCTTAAATATTCAACAGAAAATACATATCATATCATGATTTACGCAAGAATGGTATCAGTGAATTCTCGAGAACTCGTCACCAGTACTGGTGACCAAACACTAGGACCAGGCCACGTTTACGAAGTAAGTCTGTCTAATTTACATGGAGATAGATGTAAAGAAGAGAGTACTACGGTACTGCTAATGAAAGCAAAGTAAGGTTTTTCGATGAATGGTTGAGACTGAACTTTGTGGGAGCCATTGTGGCTCCATTGCTCTTGCTTATTGTGATCATCGTCTTCTTCTCTGTAGTTCAGTAATGGGAGCAGAGAAGGTACTGACTACTGAGTGTTTATATAAGATATGAGGAATTCTAAATGTCAAGGAAAATGGCGAGGAAATGGGCGAGGGAAGCAACGTGGAGACCATCCATTTCACTCGAGATGCGTGCACCAAAAATGACTGCACACATCCCAAGCGAGGTGGATGGTCCCACCCCACCATGTCGCTTCCCTCGCCCATTTCCTCGCTGTACAGAATCACTCATAATATATTGGACCACAACGGAAACTTCAAAGTGACATTGTTCATACATTAACTAACAAACGGAATACTAAACATAATTCATACTACATGCCCATCATACAATAGACTTGGATGAAATCGTAAAATTAAGTATTGAACCATTTAGTATATCCCGGAATACTAAATATCACGAAATAAAGAACAAATCTTTAGAAATGGAACAGTGGATGACCTCCAATACTGAATTAAACGCCCAATTAGGCTTATAGTTTACGAATGAAGCTCAACTGCCCCCAAAAGGTCTTGTCGCTCTAATCTCGAATATTTGTGTTTGAGGGACATGAAACAACTTGAAAAATTAGTAAATTGTGTTACAAGATTGTATATTTCGCTCGTTTCAATGTAATTGGAATTTGAATATATAAATAACAACATCACGTCAATATGTCTAGGAATATCAGTATAGTTGTCTTTTTACATAACTTTTAGCCATGGTTTTGATTTGTGGCCTTTTGAATTACAAAAAATAAGCATTTTCAATTGTTGTGGTTTTATGTGATTTACAATTATAAAAATTAGGTCTTATAAGTCATTTTTCTTTACTAAATGGACGAAGGGTGCCAGGTATGAACTTGCGCACGGTGTAGCCTGGGGTTGGGTTGACACTCGCATTCGCTTCCCACAGGTTAGGTTCTGTTAGAGAATAGAAGTCTACCTATGTGAATAGAAGTTTACCAATGTTAGGAAAGTCTTCCCAACCCATTCTGTAACATTTTTCTATTCTGTAACATAGGTAGACTTCTATTCTGTGACACTTTCCTATGTTATAACATAGGTAGACTTCTATTCCCTAACAGGTTCAAAATTAATTTCTTATTAACACAACCAACCTTAAATTTCAGAATAAACTTAAGCTACATGTCATCTTAGGTTCATCAGACTTAATTTTTTCAATCTAAGCCCAACCCAAGTGCCAATAATCCGATATATACCTTCCATCAAACAACCAAAACTTTTTTAAGTCTAGTAAGACTGACAAACAAGCCCATCCCAGAGTACACAGTTTCTGATATGTGAACATAATGGAAAATTCTAGGGGTCGAGGGAGGGAACGAGGGAGGGAGCGAGGGATGGGTGAAAGCCACCCATCCGTCTCGAGATAAGCTTCATCACACATCTAAAATTTAATGCGTTTATCTCGAGGCGGATGGGTGGTTACCACCCATCCCTCGCCCCCTTTCCCTCGCTCCCTCCCTCGCTCTGTAGCAAAGCTCGAACATAATTCACAGTTTATTCTGAATGGATTTGTGTGCACTGTTAGAGTTTCATACTGATGAGACAAACCGATTCACATGGTATAATATTATCCATTTTGAACTTAAGACCTGTACGACTTTAATTTACACTTTTATCATCTTAACCGGCATTAAACTGCAGCCTAAACTTAAACTTCAAAATGCGTTATATAGGTAGAAATAGACTTAGACAATTTAGTATATTGAGAATAAAAGAACCAATAACTTCAGAAATGTAAGAGTTGATAACCTCCAGATCTGAAGCAAATTCACATAAAACTGAATTTTCTTAATCTAAACCCAACTCAGGTGCTGATATCTTTGATCAAACAACCAAAACTCTAAGTCTTGTAATAAGGAAACGAGCGAGGGAGGGGTGTGACCCTCCACCCCCTCGAAATGTGTGTCCATGTGAATCTCGAGGGGGATGGAGGTCAAACACCCTCCCTCCCCCGTTTCCTCGCTCATTTCCTCGCCACCTAGAACGACTCATATTATAGATATGTAATAACTCTTCTTCCTGTTATCGATATGTCAAATTATAGACTGGCTACTTAAGGTGCATGTAATTTGAAAAATAAAAATAAAAAAATTACCTGTTCCTTGTATGGTACAAGAATGAGACTCATAGCAAAGTGAAAAATAGGTTCTTAGATATTAGGCTTACTCTTTGTAATATCTTATAACCACCTCAAACAGTTTGGTGGATAAAACTCAAAACTTAATTTTTGTTTAATAACCATCTAAATATGTAGTATTACAAATTCCTCTCAAATAAAATTTGCTAATTATGAAAATTTATAAATTATAACTATTCATTATATTACACTTTTACTTTAATCCAATTTGAATTGTACATGCAAGCAATATTTTAATTCCCTAATTCTACGGTGTCTGGTTTGCTGCCTGGTACCACCAGGCACCGTAATATTACTCATTTTAATTTTGTATAAAATTGATTAATTTTTTACAATTTGAGATACTTAAATATACATGCGCGGTACACACGCACATTTGAGACTAAAAGAACCAATCACACTCCTACAAACCAGAAAATACGATCATGTCTTGGAAGATAATTCTAACTAAATGCAATTGCACCAAAAAAGACTTACACTACAATTGATTGAAATTTCTTCCAACAACATGGTGATGATGAAACTGAATAAGTTTCGTTTACCAGTGATCATACTCGTATAAACATGATTCAATACCAAATGATCATATGAAACCTTGCAAAACACCTTGATATGTCAGCTTCAAGGGCCCATCGTAATCTTGAAGCTATGCTATGTCTCGTTCTACATAAGTTATCATTAAGTTCGCATTCTCTTTCGACTGAGTGATTTTTAACATTATCTTTATCTTCTTTATTGTCTCAAAAAGCACCTTGAGAGACTTATGTGTTCATACTTAATTCATGGAGAACCTTGTTTAAGTACTGATCTACCTCTGTGACCATACTTGATTCATGGATAATTTTTTTTTAATTTATTTATTATAAATCTCTGCTATAGATTGAGAGGCAGCTATGGTATGTCAGACCTTAATTATTTGTCCCAAAACCGAATATAATAACAAATTGGTAAGAAAAAACAAAAAACTAGACAAATATATTATCTAGACTGACCAAACCCCTAGATCAAAGCTTGTACTTGCTATTACGTTTCTTCATTCTAAATGATCTTCGAGGAAAAACCGTGAAGTCTTTGAAGTAGTCATGATCCATCGTGTTTTCTGTTGTCGTATTCCTCTTATCGAATATTTTAGTTAATCGAATATGGTATGTCTTTAAACCTGACACTATTCTTGACTTGATGGTGTATTCATCCAAATCTTCTTCATCTAACTGATTTCATCCGAATTGTTGGAATCGGACTCCTGTTCGTGTTCGCGGTTAGCGTTACGAACCAAATAGTTAATATGTTCTATATTCGTTGCTTCAATTACTACGGCGTCTACTAAAGTTTCGTCATCTTGTTCATTACCCTCATCTGTTGGAACCCTGCTGTCACCACCATTATGATCACCACTATGAACACGAGTTTGAACACCAACGTAAGCTCCACCACCAGCACCATTGCCCGCACCACTGCCAGTGCCATAGACAAACTCACTGTCAACATTGCCCGCACCCTTGCCAGCACCACTACCAGCGACATTGGCAGCACCACTGTCACCACCCTTGTGTGGGCGTTTCATCTTAATGCGGGGCTTTGAATCAGCTTGAAGAGCTGTTCTTTCGCTCATACTAATTGACGCCCGCTCCTCGTTCAAGGATTGATCCTCTATATTTGTTCATGCAGTGAACATTTTGTATCGTACTTGTGCAAATACATTTGAGTTGGGCCGATTTAAATTGTTTTCTTCGACTACAACTTGAGCAAGTTGAATTAAACCTATTGAACCTAGATTTAGAAAGTTATTGGAATATTAAACTCACTCCAATTATTCATATCGTCAATCTGGTAGGATCCTCCACCAACGACTTACGTGCTGTTGAAACAATGCCCAGATCATCTCCAATCTGATCATACTCCCGTAGGGCAGCTTCCATCTCTAATTCAATAATGCCACAAGAGCCCCAATTGGCTGTTTGGGCAGAGAAAGTATGACGAAAGTGGCTCAGCTCCAAGTGTTGGTGCACAAGACAATGGGACGTACTCAAGACATCAAGAGTCTCAATGGTTACTGTGACCTAGATTGACTCTCTTCTTCCGTGGACGTTGCTGAGGAGGATGTCTTCGAAAGATACCTGGCAATTGAATTGTGGATGGATACAGAGAAACACTAACCGATACAGAGAAACACTACTCAGATGTTTTGTGGATGGATGGCATAGATGATGCAGTTATTGAATTAGAGATGGAAGCTGCCCTACAGGAGTATGATCAGATTGGAGATGATCTGGGCATTGCTTCAACAACATGCAAGTCGTTAGTGGAGGATCTTACCAGGTTAACGATATGGATAATTGGAGTGAGTTTAATATTCCAACAAAAGTAGAGCACTAAGCTTCTTCTTTTTCTTCTTCTTCGCTAGTAGCTGTAAGTTCAGGTTGGTTTTGGGCAACAATTTACGTTAATCAACTATAAACAAATCATAATCAAATAAATTATACGTAGAATCATTGATTGTATAAAGTATACTATTAAAGATATGAACAAGCTATCTTTGTCAACTTATCCAGTACCTAATCAACATTATTCATTTCACATAGGAGACAAAATCACATTTGGTGGACAAAAAAATTATTGATGAAAATGAAAGATAAAACCAACAGAACAATATGAAAGTATCAAATTGTTATTTATTTTTCTAATAAACATGCCGATGTTTCAATTTTTCTTTCACAGTTTGGATTGAAAATGACATTTACAAACCAGAAAACTCGAAGGAATGCATGTGCTAGTAACATGGTAGGGTTGGTGCCTAATCCCCACATTTTTGTTTCTCCCTTTTTAATTAAGACTTTTTACCAACTAAACAAATTGCACTCGTGTCGTCGATGGTTGCATCACTTACATAAAACAAAATAATATTAACAATCAAATTAGTCATGATTAAATGAGCAACTGAGCTCTGCTAAAGAGGTCGCACAACTGAGTGAACCACCTCTTTATATATATACCTTCGTGACAACTCCACCTTTTGTGATGTAGGATTGTTAATTGGGTTGACACTTTGTAAGTTTTTGGCAACAGTTAATGCACGCTGCTGCTGTGTGCATGTTTGTGTGTATGTGTGAGCGTGACACTAAAGACCTAATAAACGGGTTTCGTCGTGGTACATGTCATACAAGTAGGTCAGTAGGTGACCAATATATAAGAACTGAGTTACGACTTAATAAGTGTACATGTCATCAGCTAACTTCATGTGAAGGCTTTTAACCATCCAACGATGAACCAAAATGGTCAGCATTTGCTTTGTGGTTATCTTAAACCTTGCAATACCTTCCCCTCACTTACTCCCCAACATCATCTCCATGATTACAGGGGTATTAATAATAAAAGAAAACTAAAAAAAATTAAGAATCAATGAAATAATTACATTTCTGGTTGACATGTTATCGTAGCACTTTCTGCCAATGTGCATGATATGGTCATTCAATACCCTTATTTGCCCGAAACAACTACCTAACTTCATTGACGTACACTCTGCAACAATGATTTCAATTTTTATGAACATGAACAAAATTATTGATCGACATCCCTCATAGGCAACATTGATTGAACCAAACATGACACCACCAAATACTGAACATAATTCACACAAATGAATCTGAAGCCAAAACCCTGAAAATCATTCATCTATGTGAAGTCCCTATTCAACTTTTAGGACCATATGATATGCACCCCCAGAATAAAATATTGCAGAGGTATATCAAATTCTCAGTTGAGAACAAGTGCATGTGCATTGATTGAATTGGACTTGTTTGTATATTTACTCCAATCTTCAACTTGGACTTTCTTGCTGCTACATGTACCACCACCCTCTCTTCACTTTTCATCACTCTCTCAAGCCAAA
Source organism: Berberis thunbergii (assembly GCA_003290165.1). Classification (NCBI taxonomy): domain Eukaryota; kingdom Viridiplantae; phylum Streptophyta; class Magnoliopsida; order Ranunculales; family Berberidaceae; genus Berberis; species Berberis thunbergii. The sequence goes on from QNQO01001239.1 coordinate 69,662, forward strand.
ACCAAAACCAACACCAACACTCTCTACATTGCTTTGGTTCACCGCAATGGCCATTCAAGTGTTTTCAACTATACTCTTCTTCTTCCTTTACCTTCAAGCCACACGCGGTGACTATGGAGGTTGGGAAGGAGGCCACGCCACATTTTACGGTGGTGGTGATGCTTCCGGCACAATGGGTATGTTCACTTTCAGTCAAATTACCAATACTAATACTAATTAAAACACACAAAATATAGTAACTCCCATGTGTGGACCGTGTGGTGACAGTGGCATTGGTGGTGGTACACAGACATTTCTGTGACACCATACAGTGTCACACATCTCGAGGCAACACTGCAATCGAAGCTAAATCATCAAATTTAATAACACAAAAGTTCTTCTAATTAGTGTTGAATATTTGCTTATTTGATTTGCAGGAGGGGCATGTGGATATGGCAACCTGTATAGCCAAGGCTATGGCACAAACACTGCAGCATTGAGCACTGCATTGTTCAACAATGGATTGAGTTGTGGATCTTGTTACGAAATGCGATGCAACGACGATCCAAGATGGTGCTTGCCCAAAACAATTATTGTGACTGCAACAAATTTCTGCCCACCTAATCTTGGTCTCTCCAATGACAATGGTGGTTGGTGCAATCCTCCTCTTCAACACTTCGACTTGGCAGAGCCAGCTTTCTTACAAATAGCTCAATATAGAGCTGGAATAGTCCCAATCTCCTTCAGAAGGTAAAAAAAAATTCTCATAAGAGATTAGGTTGGCAAATTTCACACTAAATTTTAACTTCTTTATATTTTTTTTTACTGATGTTTCATGTGTGTAATTTTTTTTTAACAGGGTGCCTTGCATGAAGAAAGGAGGAATAAGGTTCACAATCAATGGTCACTCATACTTCAACTTGGTGTTGATTACAAATGTTGGTGGTGCAGGTGATGTTCACTCAGTGTCCATTAAAGGATCCAAAACAGGATGGCAAACCATGTCAAGAAATTGGGGTCAAAATTGGCAGAGCAACTCTTACCTCAATGGGCAAACTCTCTCCTTTCAAGTCACCACCAGTGATGGAAAAACTATCACTAGCTTCAATGTTGCACCTGCTGGTTGGCAATTTGGCCAAACTTTTGAGGGTGCTCAGTTCTAATCATGAAGGATTTTATTACAAGAATATATATATATATATATATATATATATATATATATATATATATATTTTTTTTTTTTTTTTTTTTTTTTTTTTTATTTTTTTTTTTTTTGTGACAACATTGTATGTAAAATATAGATAAGGATTAGGTAAAAAAAAAAGTTCGACGCCGAGGTGGAAAACTAGCACCCGCTATGTAATTTAGGGTTGGTAATCAATTGATTGATATAATGATATTCTGTTATTTAATCTTACTGAAATTAATCAATTAAGCCTCCTAGTTTTTTTGTTTTTTTTTTTAATTCAACACAGTCAGTCGTGTGTGCAGGCTGCTAGTGGTAATATAATAAACGAAAGTTTCAAGTTTTAGGCTGAAAATTGATAATTTTGTCTGAAATCTTAGTTGAGAAGTAGGGATGCATAAAATAAGTTATCCACAAGGATGATGATCAGAATCCTTATATTTCCGAAAGCATCTTCAATCATATCCCACAAATCCGTCTCTTGTTTTATTTATTAGAGTGTGTCGAGGCACGCTAATGTCAATGCGGTAGGCTACTTACATTCAGTGTCTTTTGTAGTATGGAGGCCTTTACAGCATTTCCAAATGAGCAAGTTCAAAAGTTAATTTGGGGTTTTGACTGTTTTGAGAGTGATTTTCATGTCAATAGGGTACTAGTTCACTTGGTAAGTTTGTCGCGGATGGTATGACAGGTCTAGGGTTTAGACCCTATTAGTCCTATTTTCTGTTTTTGAAAGATTTCAGGGGTCTTGCTCCATAACGATTGCTCCGGTAAACATGTTATTCCCCAATTCTTTTGAAAAAATAAACCCCGGATTTTATTTTTTATTTTTCTCAACAGATTTGTGGTGTTGAAGGAACCATTGTGGTCCAAAACCATAAGGGTCCTATGTATCTAAACCACCAGCACCAAGGACCATTTTGCCTGAGTTATTATCACTTGCAGTTGGGGATGCATTTGTCAGCAGATAATGCAAAGATTTATAAAGAAAACTTCAAATCAACTAAAAAAAGTCGAGTTTAATTGCATCGACAAAGCTTTAAATTTAGTCTAGTTTATATATTATGTTCATATCAAAATGCTCCATCAAATTGTTGCAAAGTATTTCCAACCCGAAACTTCAAAATATGTTAACAGAGTTGGCTAAGCAGGGGGATGGTTCTTGGCACTTCTGAAGAGTCTCCTAGGCTTGTAGCCAATAAATAAATTATCATTGAACCAAACATCTTGATATTCTATCGGTGCTGCATTGATTAATTTCATTAAGGAGAACAACAAATTATCAACCAATCAATCGACAATCATCGACCCTTTCACACACAACATAGATTACATAGCGGGTGCTAGTTTTCCACCTCGGCGTCGAACCTTTTTTTTTTACCTAATCCTTATCTATATTTTACATACAATGTTGTCACAAAAAAAAAAAAAATCTATTCTTGTAATAAAATCCTTCATGATTAGAACTGAGCACCCTCAAAAGTTTGGCCAAATTGCCAACCAGCAGGTGCAACATTGAAGCTAGTGATAGTTTTTCCATCACTGGTGGTGACTTGAAAGGAGAGAGTTTGCCCATTGAGGTAAGAGTTGCTCTGCCAATTTTGACCCCAATTTCTTGACATGGTTTGCCATCCTGTTTTGGATCCTTTAATGGACACTGAGTGAACATCACCTGCACCACCAACATTTGTAATCAACACCAAGTTGAAGTATGAGTGACCATTGATTGTGAACCTTATTCCTCCTTTCTTCATGCAAGGCACCCTGTTAAAAAAAATTACACACATGTAACATCAGTAAAAAAAAAACATATAAAGAAGTTAAAATTTAGTTTGAAATTTGCCAACCTAATCTCTTATGAGAATTTTTTTTACCTTCTGAAGGAGACTGGGACAATTCCAGCTCTATATTGAGCTATTTGTAAGAAAGCTGGCTCTGCTAAGTCAAAGTGTTGAAGAGGAGGATTGCACCAACCACCATTGTCATTGGAGAGATCAAGATTAGGTGGGCAGAAATTTGTTGCAGTCACAATAATTGTTTTGGACAAGCACCATCTTGGATCGTCGTTGCATCGCATTTCGTAACAAGATCCACAACTCAATCCATTGTTGAACAAGGCAGTGCTCAATGCTGCAGTGTTTGTGCCATAGCCTTGGCTATACAGGTTGCCATATCCACATGCCCCTCCTACAAATCAAATAAACAAATATTCAACACTAATTAGAAGAACTTTTGTGTTATTATTAATCTAATGATTTAGATATGTGCCAATGTCTGTGTACTACCACCAATACCACTGCCACAACCCATGGAGCATATTTTGTGTGTTCTAGTATTAGTAGTACTGGTAATTTTACTGAAAGTGAACATACCCATTGTGCCGGTAGCATCACCACCGCCGTAAAATGTGGCGTGGCCTCCTTCCCAACCTCCATAGTCGCCGCGTGTGGCTTGAAGGTAAAGGAAGAAGAAGAAGAGTATAGCTGAAAACACTTGAATGGCCATTGCAGAGAACCGAAAGGAATGTAGAGAAGAGAAGGGGTGTTGGTTTTGGTTTGAGAAGTGGTGAAGAGTGAAGAGAGGGTGGTGGTATATATAGTAGTAAGGAAGTCCCAAGTTGAAGAGGAAAGAAATGGCACTTGAATGTGTTAAAAAGACAAGTTTAGGTAGCGGTTCTTCTTTACGAAACAGATTGCAGTAAATACATGGAACGTGATTCGTAAAAATGTCAAAATTTCATGAAATATTTCTTCCTTTATTCGTTCAGTATATAAAAGAGTTTATAATACTTAAATAATATTAATAGTTTCAAAATTACAATTAAAATGTTAACAATTTTTTATAAATACAAAATATTTTTTAAAATTAATTTTTGAAAATTATCTCGAAAAACGAAATCATGCTACATGTAAATGCACATGCATTTGTTCTCAGCTGCCTTGAGAGAGATACCAACCTACACTCATGGGCCCCCATTTGCACATGCACTTCTCAACGGCCTCTGCAATATTCTATTTTTCCTATTATCCTTAACAAAAATCAATATTAAATATTGGGTCATATCACATGGTCCTAAAAGTTGAATCGGGACTTTTCGAAAGTTGATACTGCCGATTTTGCGTATAACAACTTTGTGAGGGTGGGATGTGGCTAAAAGATGATCTTGTATAGGCGGGCTACGAAAGTTGGCAGGTTATTAAGTGTTGGTGGGTTATTAAGGAGAGATTATAGTCTTACATCGCCTGAATAAAAAAACAGAATGTGTTACTTATATGCAAAGTCAAATCTCTATAATACAACATGTTTTAAAGTCGTGCAATCAAGCTGTTACATAAATGTTTTATTATTCAAATCAATATAAATATTGGGAAGTCTAAATGGCGAGGAAACAGACGAAGGGGTAAGTGTAACCGCTCATCCCCCTCGAGATGCATGTATGCACCCTCGAGATGCAGTGATAACACCCACCCCTTCCCTCGCGCCTTTCCTCGACGCCTAAAAGGGTTGTATGTATATATATATATATAATACATGATCATGATAATTGAACTAAATCCCAATTTTTGTTTTCTTTTTATGTAATGCTTGCTGAAATCATGGTGATAATGTTGGGGAGTAAGTGAGGGAAGGTGTATTGTAGGTTTTAAGGGGTGGATTGAATGGTACAACAACAGAAAATTTAAGAGAAACACATGAGGAGTTGAGCAAAGAGTAGCTTAGCTGACCATTTTAGTTCATCGATGGATGAATGGTTAAAAGCTTTCACATGAAATTTAGCATATTACATGTACACTTGTGAAGTCTTATAGTGTTTTTATTGGTCACCTACTTGTATGACGTGTACATCCGCGTACCCTGGGTTTTTATTAGAAGGCAAGCTGAGTTTTTTAACAAAATCTCGTAACTATCTCATAAATAACATATTCATCAGTATAGCACGCATTTTTTTCTTTTTGAAAAGTAAGCAGGATTTTAAGGACCTCTTAATCTTTATATCAAAGAAGCAAAAGTAAATACAAAAGTAAGATTTCACTGGAAAGAGGATATGTCGTAAAAGGCCATTTGAGAATAAAGTTTCTAATCTTTAGGGGTGGGCAAAAATCGATTTAAATTCGGTTAATCGACCGAATCGGTTTTCAAATTCGGTTCGGTAATCGAACCGAAATATGAGTAGAAATAAAATAATTTAAACCAAACCGAACCGATTATAAACGGTTCGAAATCAGTTTACAGTTTTAAACCGACCGATTTATAACCGAACCGACCGATTAATTAGATATATATAAATAATTAAATAACAGGTAGGTGTCAATACCTGATTAGTGCAACAAATGCACTGCAGTACATCTTGTTGCACTGAATCACCCCATTCTTTCAAAGTTTTCAATTTTGGGCTAAAAGTTGGGTCTGTAAAAAATTGGGCCTGTAAAAAAATTGGACATGTTTTAATGAAAGTCTTTCAAATGCTTGAGCCTGAAATTTCGGTCAAACCGAACCGAACCGATCCGAAATTCGGTTCAACCGAATTCATCGGTTTACAAATACAAAATTCGGTTTCGGTTTGGGTTTTTGACAAACCGAACCGGACCGACATTGCCCACCCCTACTAATCTTAGTCCTCGCTACAATGAAAACTATGTATTAACTTAAAATATACGATACGCGAGTATATATATATCCATGTCGGTGACTAATCTGCACACGTGCCGCCTTTCGATTCATCAATTTCAGGAAATTATAATTTTATAATTTTCATTTTGTTTTATGTAATCGTATACACGGCTACAATTTGTTTATTGTGTAAATGGTTGTAATTAAAGGAGTAACAAAAATGGGGGGATCAGACAACAACCCTACCATGTTACTCGCACATGCAAAGCTCCGAATTTTTGCGGTTTAATATGTTATTTTCGAGCCTAAATTTTGAAAGAAAATGTGACATTGACATGTTAATTAGAAAAATAGATAATAATTTGATATCTTTTATTTTCCATGGAAAAACTTCTGCACAACAAATGTGATATTGTTGTCTCCTCTGTAAAAGGAATAATCTCGATTAGGTATTAGATAAGTTGACAAAGATACCTTGTTTACGGTTCATTGATATTTTAATACAATGAATTGATAATACATTAAATAGTCTTTCGATCGTAGATGTACGCATGACACAAACCATCCTTTATTAGTGATATACGGTTCAAATCCAAGAAGGACATCATTGGTGAGCAGAGGACTAGTGCCCAAAAGACTATGCAAAGCCTAGACGGAGCCTAAGCAGTTTGTTATTTATCTATTATAATTTAAAAGTTAAGCATAATATCATATAAATTACTTCTAATTCAATGCTAAGATACATATGCATAATGTATAGAAAAAAAATAGTCTTAATTTTCTATTTTTTTTGAATTGAAATTTTTTTTTTTTAAGAAATTTAAAAAACCCGCCTAGACCGGTTTTTAGAATACTAATTTTTCTATACAAAACAAAATATTATCACTAAATATTTGCGCTAGGTGCCGCATAGACCGATTTTTAGAACACTAATTTTTTATACACAAAAACTAAATATTTTCACTAAATATTTATTAAAATCACGCGACCAAAATTAACTCGAAAAATGAAATCACAGCCCTTAGAGCAAAAGAACGTGGGATTGTTATTTGTGAATGTGGGAACTGTTTTTGTAGGATAAGTAGGGTAACCCTCTAAGGTCTCCCACCATCCACTGTTGGGCTGAAACAGATTTGTATCCACAACAAGGCATGTGAAATTGTTTCTTGAGTGCTAATGATGTTTGTGTGGGACTGTCTGTTGTTCTCAACTGGGTTTTTAAGGGAGAATAGAAGGATATCAACATGAACAGACCATGGACCATCAACCTAAACCCAACAGGGTTTGGTATGGTCACTTTCAAATGTTTGCTTGATAAAGTAGTCTCCTAAACTGTAAGCTTCCATGGAACATCCTGTTGTTTTTTTAGGGTTCATCTGGATCATTTGGTATTTAATTCTGTTTGTACAGTATCACTGGTAAAAACAAACTCTTTATTCAATTTCATCTATCACATTCATCATCATCATCGTCATCAAAGCTCATTTATGATACTTTTAGTGTCGGTTACATGTATTTTGATTTTCCTAACAATACGGTATTCTCACATATTATCGCCTAATCCAAGCTCAATGGTGTCTTATTTCACCACTTTCATCCAAGTTTTCAACAGTCGTCCATCTCTATTTACACCCTCTACTAATTTGTCAATCTAGACATTTTTTAGTCCCCTCCATATACACCCTCCACTAACATGTCAATCTAAGCATTTTTTAATCAGCGTCATGCTTAGTTTCCCACGTGACCAAACCGAGTTAATTTTTTTTTCTAAGTTTGTCTTCTATGGGCTTTACGCCTAAGTATCTCCTAATTATCTCATTTCTAACTTTACGTATCAAACATTCATCGTAACATACGCATTTCTATTTTATGCGAATGTTGTTTCGTAATAGCCTAACATTTTGAACCGTAAAATATAGCTGATCAAACAATTGTCTTATAACATTTTTCTCTTAACCTTAAAATTATATTATATGCGTGTCTTTAAAATTATAAATAATTATTTTATTAAAAAATTTAGTAATAATTTTTTTAAATTATTTAGACGTTGTAATAAAATAAAAAGTAGTGAATATTCACGCACATAAAGCGAGTCCACACCCTAATAATGATAGAAAGCTTGACAAAGATTTGACTAAATCTTGTATTTCCTTTAATGGGCTCCAAAGGTTTGGATCCGAGCTCAGGCCTTCTAAAAAATGCCCACCAATCCCGTCAGGCCCATCGCGTATCCAAATGTTGTTGAGCATTTGTTCTTCGATCACTTTGAGACGACGAACAACACTTCTCCCAATTCGAAACCCTAGATTTCAATTTCTCAAAAACCCTAATTTCAGACATCTGAAAACCCTAATTGCCTCCCCGCCATTAATTATTCCAGGCAAAAATCACCGTCTTTGTGCGCTCTTGCAGTGGTGATAGGGTTTCAATGGCGTCAAATGTTGGAGACAATCAAACAGCTTGGTTTGAATTGACTCCTTCGAGTGTTCTAAAGATTCAAAAGGGTGACATTACTCGCTGGTTCGTCGATGGTACTTCCGACGCCATTGTGAGTAAAAAAAAATATTTATTTGCTTCGTTTTGGTATAGTTTGTGAAATTTTCTTGGAGATTTAGGGTTTTTTTTCTCTTATTCTTGGAGATTGTTTTTTAGAATTTAGAAGTCTTTATATGTCTATAATATGATATCGTTAGGTTAAAATGCTTAATGAAGGCAAGGATAAACAAACATGAAATCAATATATAATTAGAATATCGGGAGTGGTTTTAAAAAATTAGAAGAAATGATAATATGAAAAAACCCCGAAATTTACAAAAAGACTCTTGAAAAACTGTAATTTTTGGTAGCCGGGTTTTGTATTTTTACGACAAAATTCCGAAATTAACAAAAAAATCTTGAAATTTTTCGAAAAACCCCTCATAAAAATGTAACTTTTTACTTCGCCATTTTTCTTTTTGTAATTTCAAAAAAGTCAAAATTTTCGTTGAAATTTTGCGAGATTCACATTCCTTGAGTGAAGGGAAAGTAATGGGTCGAAATAGAAACCTAAATCGAAACACTGGAATAGCTAGAAGAGTAAAGTTTGAATCAGTGTTCTAAAAATCAGCCTAGGCGCTAAAAGGTGGAAAACCGCTCAGATTAATGACTGGGCGGGCAGTTTGGGCGGTTCTGAGCAATGTGGGCGGTTCTGAGCAGTCTGGGCGGGTCTAGGCGGGTCTGGGCGTGGTCTGGGCGGCCTAGGCTGGTCTAGGCGTGGTCTGGGCGGCCTAGGCGTGGTCTGGGCGGCCTAGGCGGGTCTAGGCGGGGTCTGGTCGGGGCGATTTTTTTTTTTTTTAATAAGGCTGATTGTGTTCTTATTTTATTTTTCTTTCCTATTTTTTAGAAATAAACTATTTAATTGTTTTTTATTCAGTATATGTCTAAATGTAGCAAAGGATGATTGCTTAATGGAATTCTCAAAGAATCTGCCGGTACCAATTTTACTGATGTAGATTTTATCAAACATAACTGAGGTTATTCATGCAATTTGAAGAAAAATAAAAGTGTACACAAATTCAAATTTATATAAAGTACACATCATGACCAACTTTAGTCATTTGAGTTTTAATAAATTTTGTTCATGATTTTTAATTTTTCATGTTTTTAAATTTTGCATATGTATATTGGCATTAAATTGGGTGTAATTGATAAGGTATTATGCTTAACTTTTGTAAATTATTAAAGTTATAATACAAAACCTAAGACCGCCTAGGCCCCTGGGCGCTAGGCACCTGCCCGTCGCCCGCTCCGCGCCTAGCGATTTTTAGAACACTGGTTTGAATAGCCGGAAGATCATAATGTTGGTAATAATGGTAGCTATAATTCGAATATGAACTTGAGGATCTTAATATTCTCCAAAAACAACTACGTCAACTATGTGTGTTGGTGACGAGTTTAGTTGAATAGCCGGAAGATCATAATGTTGGTAATAATGGTAGCTATAATTCGAATATTTACTTGAGGATCTTACTATTCTCCATAAACAACTACGGCAACTATGTGTCTGTTACTAGTTAAAGTAGCCGGAAGATCATATTGTTGATAATAATGGTTGCTATAATTCGAATATGAAATTGAGGATCTTACTATTCTCGAACAACAACTACATCAACTATGTGCGTTGGCGACGAGTTTCGTTGAATAGCCGGAGGATCATAATGTTGGTAATAATGGTAACTATAATTCGAATATGAACTGGAGGATCTTACTATTCTCCAACAACAACTACATCAACTATGTGTGTTGGCGACGAGTTTAGTTGAATAGCTGGAAGATCATAATGTTGGTAATAATGGTAGCTATAATTCGAATTTGTACTTGAGGTCTTACTATTCTTGAACAACAACTACGTCAACTATGTGTGTTGGCGAAGAGTTTAGTTGAATAGCCGGAAGATCATAATGTTGGTAATAATGGTAGCTATAATTCGAATTTGTACTTGAGGATCTTACTATTCTTGAACAACAACTACGTCCACTATGTGTGTTGGCGAAGAGTTTAGTTGAATAGCCGGAAGATCATAATGTTGGTAATAATGGTAGCTATAATTCGAATATGAGCTTGAGGATCTTACTATGCTTCAACACCAACTATGTCGACTATGTGTGTCTGCGACTAGTTTAATTGAATACTAGAAGATCATAATGTTGGTAATAATGGTAGCTACAATTCAAATATGAACTTGAGGATTTTGCTATCCTCCGATAACGACTACATCAACTATGTGTGCCTGCGACTAGTTTAGTTGAATAGCCCGAAGATCATAATGTTGGTAATAATGGTAGCTATAGTTTAATTATGAACTTGAGGATCTTACTATTCTCCAATAACAACTACGTCAACTATGTGTGTCTGCGACTAGTTTAGTTGAATAGCCGGAAGATCATAATGTTGGTATAGCTATAATTCGAAGCCGGTGGGTATAGATCCCAATACGTGGGGGTTGAATCACCATAGCCTTAACCATCCAACCAGGCTACCATTGGCTTCTATGCGAGTTTAGTACATATTTATATCACTAATTGCTTGAGGGGTGTAGTTTGCTGATTATTTTCTTCTCAGGTAAATGCAGCTAATGAGCAAATGCTAGGTGATGGTGGTGTGGACGGAGGTAATATAAATTCTAAAATTGTAGCCTGGTTGTAGTTGCATACTTTAGAATCTGTTGAGAATGGGGCTTTATTAACACTACTTCTTCGTACACATACTTCTAGGCGCTAGAAGGTGGAAAATCGCCCAGATTAATGGCTGGGCGGGCAGTCTGGGCGAGTCTAGCTGGGCGGGGTCTGGGCGGCCTAGGCGGATTCTAGGCGGGGTCTAGGCGGTCGGGTCTGGGCGGCCTAGGCGGGTTTAGGTGGATCTAAGCGGTCGGGGCGATTTTTATTTATTTATTTTATTTATTTTTTAATAAGGCTGATTGTGTTCTTATTTTATTTTCTTTCCTATTTTTTAGAAATAAACTATTTAATTGTTTTTTATTCAGTATATGTCTAAATGTAGCAAAAGATGATTACTTAATGGAATTCTCAAAGGATCTGCCGGTACCAATTTTACTGATGTAGATTTTATCAAACATAACTGAGGTTATTCATGCAATTTGAAGAAAAATAAAAGTGTACACAAATTCAAATTTATATAAAGTACCCATCATGACCAACTTCAGTCATTTGAGTTTTAATAAATTTTGTTCATGATTGTTAATTTTTCATGTTTTTAAATTTTGCATATGTATATTAGCATTAAATTGGATGTAATTGATAAGGTATTATGCTTAACTTTTGTAAATTATTAAAGTTATAATACAAAACCTAAGACCGCCTAGGCCCCTGGGCGCTAGGCACCTGCCCGTCGCCCGCTCTGCGCCTAGTGATTTTTAGAACACTGGTTTGAATAGCCGGAAGATCATAATGTTGGTAATAATGGTAGCTATAATTTGAATATGAACTTGAGGATCATAATATTCTCCAAAAACAACTACGTCAAACCATTTATGCTAACCTGTGTTAGGGATTGCTTTTCATTCTACTAGCTGTCAGTTTCTTTTTCCTTTTGTTTTGACACTGTTATGCCCATTTATGCAATTTTTTTCCAGCTATCCTTTTGATGAAGCTGCTGCCATTGCTATTTCTACAGTGAAGGAGTTTGCAACCGACTTTAAGGAGGTATTTTCACCTAGTATTAGCTTTATATCACCACTTTCGTATAAGTTACATATGCACATTGTCTTGGGTGGTGCTTGTACAAACTATCCACTAGCCTATACACATCCAATAGCTCATTCTTCGTAACCATTGATAAACTGAACTCTGAAACATATAGCTTCAGATTTTCTATGCGCTCCAAGAGCTCCCCAATGTGAGGATCACCCTACTCGTCAATTGCTTTACATAAATTATGGACGAAAGATTCTAGCTGGCCTGGGTCAGCGCCTGGGTGGACGCCTGGGAGGCTCCTTGGCATGCGCCAAGGAGGGTGTCTTGCACATGCTGAAAGTTTCAAAAAAAAAAAAAAAAAAAAGCGGGAAATGAAGTTTGAAATTTCCTTGCTGAAATTTAAGAGGGAGGGAGGGATTAAAAAACAGAGAAAATCATCAGAGAGCTCAAATGGGTTGTTTTCGTGATTGGGTTCGATTATAGACTCCATTCCTGGTTTGAAAGATATCTGTCTGAAGGATACTCCGACCTTCATTCGAAAACAGATGCTAATGATATCATGCTCACTTTTCTGATTCAAGAATCAGGAAGATGGCCAAGGGCTTCTGCGTTGGTTTTCAATACTTTCAATGCTCTGGAAAGCGTGGTTTTGGATGCCATGAAACCTCTTCTGCCTCCTATCTATACAATAGGTCCTCTGCAATTGCTCATACAAGAGACATTAGATGATGATGAGCTGAAATCACTTGAATTAAATCCCTGGAGAGAAGACGAAGAGTGTCTTGAATGGCTCGACTCCAAGCCACCTGACTCAGTAGTGTATGTGAACTTTGGAAGCATCACAGTTATGACTTCCGAACAACTCATCGAGTTTGCATGGGGATTGGCTAATAGCAAACACCATTTCTTATGGGTCATTAGACCAGACCTTGTGAGGGGTGAGATATCAACCTTACCACCAGAGTTCACGACGGAGACCAAAGAGAGGAGTTTGATATCGAGATGGTGTCCACAAGAACAAGTCCTTAAACATCCTTCTATAGGAGGATTCATAACTCACAGTGGATGGAACTCGACATTGGATACAATATGCGGTGGTGTTCCTATGATCTGTTAACCATCAAAACCAGTATTTATACCAACAACAGCCGAAGGGTATTTCACAAAAAGGGTCTAAATTATATAGATGAGAGTTATCGAAAAAGGGTATTTTTTTTTCTCATGAAATTTAAGTATTCCCCTTTTGTTTTCCTTTCCTATATTGTGAATTTGATGGTATAATTTTAATTAATTCAGTGTGTCAAGGGAAAATAGTGATAAGGAAATCATGAGAGAAATTCAAGCAATTATGAGGCAGATTGCATCCAGCATTACTTACTTGCCATGCCTTGATGAGCCATGTGAGTTACTAATTTCCTTTTTGTTTGTCCAAACCAGATTTTTCGATTGATACTTCGTAATGAGTTTATTGACATTTGTGGGTTTAGGTGTGTTTGATGTGCTAGCATATACTGATAAAGATGTGGCTGTTCCATTTACATGGATTGAGAGTGACCCCAAATTGATTGAGAATCCGCAGATGGTGAAACTGCATTCTTTTGACACCAAGGTAAATATTGCATTTGCATTTGTGTGAGTGTGTGTTTTGTTATAGAAATGAAATGCCTGAATTCAGTTGATAATCATTTTGTGATGCTAATGCAGATACATAGGGTGGTGTAGGAAAGAGTGTGTGAAGGAAGGGTGATGAGTTTGAGATGCTTTCTGAAGTGAAGGAAAGAGTGTGCAAAATATTGCAACTCCTAGTGAAGGATGTACTAATGGCTTTAGCCAGTGAACTGTTGAACATGTATGTTTTTGTACCCAGCATCAATGTAATGTGAACAAATGGGATGAATTAAAAGGATACTTTGTTTGCGATATGTCCCTATTTCTCCCTATTTCTTAACCCTTATGCTCCTTGCATTAACCTCTAATCCAATATCCTCCCCATGTATTGGTGTACTCTCAGTTAACAAACATTCATAAGCCTGCCAATGCAGTACAATATGCTTTCAGTTGCAACATCTCAAATCCACATAGATCTTGAATTATTATTGTTCACATTTTAGTTTGTCCGCATGAGTCGATATTATATGAATATCACATGATGTCATACTATAGCTTCATTGTAAATCAATTGTTAGCATGTGACACCTTCACTCTGTACAATTCAATTCTATTGATACTTCACAGGTAAAACATGTTGAAGGTTTATACATACTTTACTGCATACATATCAAGAAAGAGATCATCTCACACCATTTAATACATGCTATAAGAACTAATAGTATAACAGAAATCAGCAACTACAGCTGCTTCCTTACAAACCTTCTACCTTAAAATTGAAAGAAATGAACACCAAAAATAATGTATTACCCTCCTTATGCAGCGGCAATAATGATATCAATAACCATTGGTATATCCTCCAATATAATTCATTTGAGGGCGGATGTTGTGATGATTATATTTAGGATCGCTATAATCAACTGCCTTTATCACCATTGCCTCGCGGATGTTATGATTTTGAATGTTGTTTGAAAATGGATAGACTGATGGGCGTTGCGGTGAGAGATGCAGTGCACACTCGAGGAAGAGCGTGTGTACGAGAGCTTACGGGACGTGCTGCAGGTGCAAGTGTGTACCACCGGGGACCTCAGGGAACAGAGAGCAATGTGGACCTTGATACACTGATATGGTGACTCATGGCAACAATACCAAATGCCCTTAGGCACTTAGGGGTTGGCCCTGACCCCATAACATTGAGCTTATGGGCTGAGCATAGTTTGACCATAGTTATATGATTTATTTCTTTCTTACTTAACGATGCTTGATTGCTGAATCAGTATGTGTTTTCGTTTTGCTTAAAACAACATCCGAGAGATAATGTACAATAAATAACAAATGAAAACTGAACAGAGGAATAGTGTAAAGATCTTTCATTGTGGATGACTATGCTAATACAACATTGAACCAGTCGACCTGTGGTTCTGATGTACATGAACTATCCAAAATTGCACATCATCTACATACATCGTAAATTATTCGAGAAAAATAAACTACATCCTATATAGAGTACTTAATCTACTGAAT
Organism: Berberis thunbergii; assembly: GCA_003290165.1. Classification (NCBI taxonomy): domain Eukaryota; kingdom Viridiplantae; phylum Streptophyta; class Magnoliopsida; order Ranunculales; family Berberidaceae; genus Berberis; species Berberis thunbergii. Next base: position 84,761 of record QNQO01001239.1, read on the forward strand.
GTTAGTATGGAAGTTCATCTGACTTGAATTTCCCTGCATAAAACATGGAAAGCTGGGTAACATGGAGGATGAGCCGCGATTGATATAGTCCAATGGCCTTAAGCCAGTATCATAAGAATATGGAGTTTGCCCTGAAGGATAGAATGGTTCCCAATTGTTACTGTAACTGCTTATGGGCATCACCGAAGCCACTGATGGGTCATCACGTAAGAACGGGTTGCTGGAATTGTTGGTTGCATCAGATGGTCCACAGTGGTTGATGGTTGGATCTGATAGCACACAGCCGTACATGGGAATATTTGATGGTCCACGAGAGTAAATGGCAGGAATAAAATCGGTTGGCCTGCTACTGATCATACTACGATCGGATGCCATGGTGCACTGAGTTCTCATATTGGATGGTCTGCTGCTGAACATATTTGTACAGGATGGCTCACCGCAGAACATACTACAATCAAATGCACCACTGGTGAACATACTCATACTAGTATCCGATGATCCACCAGGGTACATGGTAGGAATAGAATCACTCGGTCCACCACAAATCATACTATGATTAGATGGCAGAGAACAGAGCACTCTTGGATTGGATGGTCTACTACTCAACATGCCTGTATCATTGTACATACTAAGATCACAGTCTATCCATTTTCAAACAACATTCAAAATCACTACACTGTTGTACACCTCTAATAAACTCATTGTACATCAAAATACCATAACATATACGGGCAAGAAAAAGAAAAAAAATGTTACCTATCTCGTTCATGAGCCTTCTATTTGCACCCCTCACAACACCATGAGCCATATCTTCCACTTGACCATCAACAGTCGAGACCTGCATGCATGTTCATTCAAGTGAAGAAATTCATGATTATTCTATCAGGAAGAAATTTTTGAGAGAAAAAGTTGGAGTGATGAGTGAGTATTAATATTACTTACATCTACAAAGCAACTGGTACATCAACTAGACCTCTCTATCTAGACCCATCTACCTGAAAACCATCTAAACAAACCAAGCAAACTCAAAAGCAAGATTGACTCAAAGTTCTACCATTACTGATTAGTCTCCAATCCACTCTAATTAGTTGTTTTACCTTCTTCTGAAGTAATCCAGCCAATGTCCTTGAGCACTGGTTGAAGCTCTTTCCTGCAAAACTCAATGTACTCCATTGTATCACCCATTTCCTTCTTCACTTCTACAATAAAGAACGAAGATGCCACAGAATAAACTTCTGCTGCAATACACATTTCTCCGTATAAACCTTTCTACTCTTCTCCTCTCAGTTTCTCATCAAAACCAGAGAGAGGGAGAGAGATGAAGAAAGGAAAATCAGAGAGAGTGGCTTTTAAACCAAGATTTCTGAAAAACAGAGAGAGAATTTTGATTTTTTGAACATAGAAAACAGGGTTTTGACAAAACAAAAAACAGAGTTTTGAGATCTCTCTGTTTTTCTTATCCCTCCGTCCCACTTAAATTTTAGCATGGAAATTCAAATTTCATTTCCCGCTCTTCTTTTTTTTTTGGGCATGTGCAAGACACCCTCGAGCCTCCCAGGCAGCCACCCAGGCGCTGACCCAGGCCAGCTAGAATCTTTCATTATTTTTTTGGTCACTAAAGCCGATGTTTGTTTTGAGACAATTTTTTAAGCCCTTGTTATTTTTTTGCTAACCCAAAGTACTTTCCCCCCACCCCAACCCAAAAAAAAAAAAAATTTAACTTTGAAATTATAAATTAACAAATTGGCCACTCTGTCTAAGGATCCAAGTTGGTAGTCCACTGGTCTTTCTCTAGGATTGTCACTGGATTGGATTGGATTGGCCCTTTTTTCTACCACTATATCTCTAAGATCTGAACCTATCATGCATATCCGCCCATTACACATTGAGCAAAAAAAAAAGGATGAGCATCTGTCTAACATTGGACATGGCCTATAGTACAAGGTTACTCAATGTCTTGCATTGATAACTTGCATCGTTGAGTACAAGCTTACTCAATGTCTTGCATCGATAGCGAAGCAAATATAAAATTTGGTGTGTTTTTTCTGCAGGTGCATTTTGTACTATTCTGGACATTTACACAGTTTGGGTGGGGAAAGCACAGAGTTTATTTAAGTTTGGTGGATGCATATGCCGTCTACATAGGTTTCAAACCGGAAAATACTTGTTAATATAACGAATCGAATTAGAAATATTAACAATGGAACTGCTGGATTTCTGTTCTCTGTTAGAATGAAAACCAGAGAAGCATCTGAAGAACACTGCTAATTACTTCCACTTGCCTACTTTTTAAATTATTGTGTGTCCAGCGTCCATCGAGACTGTCCACATGGTTGTATCTCTCGTCGACTGTTAACTAGTTTTTACCTGGATTACATGTTTGGTAGGAGTTTTAAGTAGAACCTTCAAAGCAACGCAACAAAAAATATACATATGTATGTTTATGATCCCTCATCTTTGTCAAATGCAAACTGGATACTCACTGATCACTGATGAACATGAGCGTGTTTCTCTCAATAAATGAAAGTTCTTTTTTCAGAACAAAAGGATCCAAACACTGTGAATGAACAGCTGCAGTAAAGCTGCAAAAGTTTCATTCGATTCTGTTAATGGTAACACAGGCAGTTCTATTCTATCATTTCGTCAACTGCTCAAACAAGCGCAGTAAGCTAACAATATCTCTGTCCTGATTTGATGCAAGTACAAGTATTACAATTTGGCAAGCCTAACACTATCCGATTACATTACAACACCAGATCACCCACCTATCCATGAGCTCAATTACAAGAATCACAAAATCATTTGATTGCTTTTTACAAGGATCAAGGAAGTACTCGTATTTGTAAGAAACCTAAGATACCAAACATATAACTACTCATTTCGAAGATGTCTCCTTCTCAAAGGGATGAAATGAGAAATTCAATGAACTCACCAAGGTGGTCATCCTCAGTTCAACTATTGAGTTCATCAAGCTGTCACAATTTACATGCATGATGAACAACCCAAGAAAACAAAAACAGACCCAAGACCCACACCTCTTGTAAAGCAGTTAGATGATGTTTTAACTCAATAGTTCAGTAATGAATATTTCACCTTCAAAACAATCTTCCCTTTCTCCACGCTGAGCTTTCCACCGGTAACCAACCAATGTCCAGGAGAATCCTGCGGCCCTTTACTCATTTCAGACATATCAATAAGCTTTGCCAGCTTGTTGCCTACTACGTCTTTTGAACCAGAACTTGAGTTCTCAGGTTTGGTACCGTTTTCTGCATGTACTACTTTCTTTGACTTGTCTTTCTGACAGGCTAAGGTATGGTCCCAGCATGACCTTCTTATTGTACAGTTCGGCAGCCTAGAATATAGAAGTTTCATATGTAAGACATTCCTTGATCCAAAGTCCCATACTCCTAATTGAGCACCAGTGACTATGTGCACACCAGAAAGGTCACCTATGAAGGTCTCATTATTCTCAATGGGCGCAGTGCTTATGTGAGAGAAGTTTTTCCACTTCACTGGCTCAAACCATCGGCTATCTTGTTCTTCAGGCCCCTGCCACTTGGGTGCACCTATTGCAATATGAGTGTCCCAGTATGGCTTCAAAATCTTGGGAAGTGATGCCAAGTGCTGGAGGTGGATACTCAGTCGGTTCTGCTTAGCACCCTCCAAGCATAATCTTAAGCCTGTTACAGGTTTCCGTCCAACTGATACCTGCTCTTGGCAAACATAAAGCTTTTGCCCCATTAAGCTGAACTGCAAAGATTGGCAAACAGGTTCCTTTCTTTGGTGCCCAAGAAAATTCTCATGTATTGGAGCCCATATTCGAGGAATCTGAAACTCTAAGAAATACCGCAACTCTTCGACTGGGGGCTTGTCTGCATATATAGAGGGAGAACTTCCAAGCGTAAATAACATAAAATCAGAAGAGCATCTCCACCATACAATAAGAGGTATATTTAGAAATGTAACAACTTACATTCGAGATAGAGACTTATTGCACGAGTGATGTGGTCTTTCCATGGTAGTCCATCAAGGAGAGCTGTAATGGGCAAAAAAGTCATCTCGATCACATCTGGGGAAATCTTAACAGTTCTTGCCCACTGACTATGGCTTTGAACTAGATCGTCCCCTCCCCTCCGCCTGAAAATAACTGTAACATCCTGCATTATCAATATATGTTCAAAAAGTTCTGAGCTCAAGTGCTTTTTGGTCCTTTGACAAAACGAAATATTATTCAATCAAGATTCAAGTTGCAAACTATGATGACGTTGGTTCCCTCAATAAGAAGGCCTCATCAAAGTTACAAGCTAAATACAATAGCCTAAAACTTGTGGTATATTCTATGATCGGACTATGAGAAGATGCATCATCGTGTCAAGATGAGAAATCAAATCCCCTCCGAACAAAAAAATAAAATAAAATTGACCTAACCCCACTGAATCACGACTTCACAGATATTCTGATATTAAAATTCAGTAGAAATGAAATTGTAGAAAACTGTAGTATTAAAATTCCTCGACTGTGCAAGAATTTTACTCTACTGAGGCGAGGAGACACTTTTCTCATTCATTTCCTTGGATTGCACAAGAATTATACTCTAGTGAGGTGAGGTCTTCTCTCACTACTGTCACTTTTTTGTCCTCTCTTTGATCCTCTTTTGCTTGATTGGAATTTTCTATTTTTTTGTCATACCGTCGTGGCCAAAATCAATTGTAGGTAGTTGCCATAGGCCCATAACCCAGGAGCATAAGTGTATTTCAGTAAGAAGAACATTTAATAGGAAATATGATTTTCCTGTGCCTGCACTGTCTACCCTCGAGGCGTTATAGGCTTCCTTGGCGCCTTGCCTTGCATCTCGGACAAACTAGCCAAGGCAGATATGGTCAATGCCAGTCATTCCAAATTTTATACTGGTTTTCCCTAGTTGAGATTGATATAAAGATCATTTCATACAAGAAACAATCTTGCTCCAAGTAAAAATGGCCTAAGTTCAAGTCTAGATTTAGTTCGACATTTGTTTTTTGTTTGTTTTTCTTTTTATTTTTACCTTTCCCTTTGTTCCTCTACAAATCTCTTTCTCCTCCTGCTGCAAATCAATCAGTTAGAAATCAAATCACGTGCTCTATGCAGGTAAATCATTACTCGGACCCTTCACGGTGCAGGATTGATTTAAGATAATCGGAAATTCAGCAATAATCAGATTTAATCAGTCTATTTTTTTCAAAGTATACATTTATACCCTCAATAATGTAAAATTATAATAATAACACATCTTGACAATAAAGATTAATAAGAAAACTATTATAAAGCAACAAAAGTAACACAAGACAACTAGTGTTAATAGCCCCCAAACGAAAGGACTTATTCAGGCTAGTTATGTTAGTCAAAGATAAAAAAACATCAAAACGTCGTTCCTGTTACTAATAGCATATACCAATTGTTACCGAACTAAGATCAAAAAACATCGTTAATGTTACTAATATCATATACCAATTGTTTGCAAGGAGTTATCTTGCCATGCTAAACTGCTGCTATAAAGACAAGACCTGAGTGAGTGTGAATAGCCCAACAAGCAAACAAGAGGACGGACACCACCACCCTAACAATAGGGATGGCAACAGAGCGGATTTGGACAAATCCATCCCCGCCCCGTCGGGGATCATGGATATCCGAATCCACCCCGAATATCCGTTTATAGTTTTTTTGAAAACCATCCCCGCCCCACCCTGATTAACCATTTAATTTCCAAAAAAAGAAAAAGAAAATATTGTCTTTTAATTATGTCTAACTGCTACAACACACAAACTTCTTCAATAGTCAAAATTTTTATCTTAGTATTGTAAACTAATTAACAATTAACTAACCAATTTCTTTCCTTTAAGAAGTTCTCTTCATTGTTCAATTGGGGAAAGATCTGATCCCAAAATACAGATGAAACAGAAAGCCTTCAACAGTGGGAACATGAAACAGAAATCATTGCAAGATTACATGGATCCACAACCATTTGACAATTTGGATCTCTATGAGTACGAGATTGACCAACTTGATGCTCTCACCCTCTGCAGATTGAAACTTAAGCTTGTTGATGAAAAGAAAAACCTAAATGGGAAAGTCAACAAAGACTCTTTCACTGACTTGCAGAAGCATATGGTTAATCGGTGAGCATGGTGCAGAGAGTATCAGTGCTTGAAGTAGAAGCAGAAGGAGAACTGAGTGAACAGAGGGAATGCGAGACTCGAAATCGAAGACATCTATGAGGCAGAGCAGAACAGAAGAACGGAGTGAAGAGAGGGAGCGTCTGCCATGGCATCTCCTTCTCCGTCCTCCAAATTTCTTTCGATAGGTGACGATTGTCTGTCATGGCACCGCGAAGAACTCACCAGACAAGCTACCCATCTAGGGATCTTGAGGAGGGTGGAGGCTTGAAAGGCAGTGAGAAAAAATGAGATATCACATAGGGTTAGGGTTGTTCTTAGCTTTTAAAGGGTTAGGGTATTTTTGTAATTTTTGTAATTAAACGGATATCCGTGGAGCAAAAATGGCCAAATCCATATCTGCCCCAAATATTTAACAGATGTTGTTTGGATATCTGTATCGGCGCCGAATCCGTTTAGGCACATCCAAAACCGCCCCAATCGGGGCGACCGGGGCGGATCTGCCCCATTCTCATCCCTACCCAACAAGCCAATGACCGAACAGCGACAACAACAGGTCATTCTTCCCTTCTCTTTTCCCTTCTTCTTTCCCAATCTTTTTTTTCTCTTCTGATCTTGGCAAGCACAAACGACAGGGTACAGAGCGATCGATCGCTGTTGCGATCTGCTGTGATATCTTCTCCTTCTTCGATCGCAACAACGATCTCCTCTTATTTCTCCCTTCTCTATTTTTGGCGACTAGCTGATTTCTCCGAGTCCGCTAAATAATCCATTCGTATCGGTCACACCCCCCCCCCCCCCGCTATACGATTATTTTCTAATTAAGCGGCGATTAATCGGCACATTAATAACACAGCTCTATTTTACAGTCTCTCGTATTTTCCAATAATTCGGTGAACATATGTTGGAAATTATGGATTTTTTTATTTTTCTTTTATTTTTTTGGGTGGGGGCGGCTTGGGATGTCATTCTTATGTAATGTACTTAATCACTTATATTTGACAACTTGAGAAGTTTATGTGATGCTTTTTAGTTGTCATCTTCCTTAACAATAGTGATATTATGATACTATATCCTTTTTGTCAAGTATTACTAACAGTGGATTAAAAAAAAATCTTATTTGGATGAATTGCCAGTTTCGTTCCTGATTAATCTCCAAGTATCGAATGACTCGTAACTCGCCCCTCGATCGAGTATTAACCGACTAGCGATTGAACTACCCAATTCTAGTGAAAATGGTTTTCATTCCAGACTGTCTGGTTTATACATTGCACACTTCACAACAAACTAATTCTTTGAGTTTTAACATATGTTTCCTCTTCAAGAATTCCAATGCTAAAGCAATCCATTTTTCCAAATTGATTAGCCTCTCTACGCAAGATGGATCACTTGGCTTGTTTAGCCAATCAGGAGAACAGAGGCTGCAATGGGATGCTTTTAGATCTCAATTGACTCGGGCAAAGTCGAATCAGACGTACAAGATGATCCTTTAACCAAGACACAATGAAGTGAATAGAAACAAAAAGGTAATCCAAAACCATGGCAGTCAACGGTCTACCATGCATTCAAGATTAGACAAATCTTGCAAGTCAAAACAGCTAAACAGAAGATCCTGAAGCTGAATTGGGAGATCCGACAATTTCGGGATTTGTGTCAAAGTCCATAGTACAATTTTATATAGACAGAATCAACTCGTCATAATAGAGGGGATGCTGTCCTTTACACTTGAGATTATAGTAGTAGCATCTCTGTCTTCTTTTCCTTGATGATTACCTATAGACATTTGCATGATTTCCAGGACGATCTTAATTGTACAATTTGGTGATTAGATGTAGTTAAAAAAGAAAAGCGATCAAACTTGCTAATGCAGGTGAAAGAGAACCTTTGTAAGGTACCATCATCTAACGCTGCATAGTTCAAATATTTCTAGTTTTCTATAGTATCGCCTAGAGCTCCGGTCTGTGTTTTTAAACGTGTCTGGGGTCTAAGCAAATGTATGCAAGATGTTATAAATTTAATGAACGATTGTAACCCATTGACATGCTATAAATTTTATGAACAATTTGTAAGTTTGTAACCCATTATTGCACAATTATTTGGTGATCATGAGATGTATCTGGCAGCACATTCCGAGAAAAAAGCATGCAAGAACAAAAATTGTTTCAAGTAAAGATATTTGGGAAGATATTGAATACATACTTCTTTGTTGGTTAGGTAGGGTGAAGCGCTAGAGGGTTGGGGATATATCCCTTGATTGTTGAACAGATAAGGATCTACAGCCTGCCAATGAGCCAATCCAATTATAAAGATATATCAGTAAAGCAAACATGTAACATAAATATTCCAATGGGATGATTAAACTGTTTAGGCAGAAGATGAAAATTAAGGACTAACCTTATCCTTGGATTTCAATGGACCCGAACTCGTATAACTTTCTGTATTAGAGAATCTCTGATCTCCAATATCCTGGACATAGGTTTTGATCTCCATCGTTGACAAAGGTGATGAACTGTGCTGCTTTACATAAATGACATCCTTACCACCAATAGTGACAGATGTAATAATATGTGTTCCAAAGTTCTCAATAAAGCTGGCCAAAAAAGGATGATAAGTGATTGTTCCAAACTCTTGTATCAATATCTTAAAATAGCTAGACATTTTACCTAGCTAATGCTGATGGCTCCCATGATGATGGGATGGCCTGCTTCACTTTTTCTTGCAGCGCAGTAGGTATTTTTACAAGTTGCACCTTGCCAAGTGGGATATAAAATCCATCCACGGCAAGACTTTTTGTAGTTGCTGCATCAGCTTGCTTTGAGCCAGTAAAACTGAATGCAGAATTAAAGCTCCCATGAGGGATATTTCCTGATATATCGGCTTTTTTATTAAAATACTCCACCATCTGTGGTCAATCACCATGACAAAGTTATGAGCGCAAGTAGGTGAAATTGCCAGCATAAAACTGGAACAACTTAAACAGACACTTTTAAATCAGACTGAAGCAATGAGTAATCAATTGTAGAATTCAAGATACTTACAGCTCCTCCTACCTATTTACCCATCCATAGAAAATTATGTTTCCAATTTGCCATTACGAAGGCTTAATATTTTGATTAACATGGTTCTTCAACACTGAAATTATCATAATCAATCAATTTCCCCAGAATCTGCAACCAAGCTAAATGTGGACTTCAAGTTTTCAGTGCAATTGACAGCCAAGATTCTAGAGTCTTATTCACATCAGTTCCTCTTCATGCTTCACTCAGATCATTGATGTGCCTTCATTGTTCATACCTAAAAGCATTATCATTCGGTGTGCCTTAATGCCACCAAATACAAAAACGTAGTGAGGGCCCAACAGTAGCTTCAACTGACAACAGTTGGTATCTCATTTTCGATAATTAAATTGCTAACTTGCGTTTCTATCCGAAAAAATGATTGTTTAAGCAAAAAAATGTTTGATTTGCTTGTTTGCTGTAAATCCCTGTCAATTCACCCACAAGTCAATTGGGTGACCTGATAATTTATCTCTACAGGAGTATACTGGATTTATCTCAGTCCCAGTCTCATCTCTTGAAGCTCTGGCAAACGGGGCATAGTTGCACTGTCTAACATCAATAACGAATGCAAATTCATGGCTAATGCTATTGTTGAAATCCTTTATATTCAAAATTCGATAAAGGATTTAATAATTTCTGTTCCGACTCCAGAGCCCCCACTATATTATGGGGATGACACCACAGCGATATGTTCAACCCAACGTTTTACAAACACACACAATGTAAATGTGGAAGTTTATGTGGACCTCTATGCTCTATATAAATTGTCAATTCTCTAAAAGCTTGAAGCCTTGAACTTGTAGAGAAGGCAAAGTGGAAGCGAGAGCTAAAGTGTGGGACCACAACATACATCAGTGGGAATCAATAGTACAACCAAACTGCAAACTCATAAGGTACTATCATGGATAAACAAACAAGAAATTTGGCCCACGGATAACTGGAGTGGACTTAATATTCCAACACATCCTGTGAGTAAGCGCGAGGAAAATATAAAAATTCTTGCAGCAATTGCGTTGGACGAGACTTGAACTCACGACCTACAACAATCAATGCTCTGATACCATGATAAATTTCTAATTCCCTAAAAGCTTGAACTTGTAGAGAGTGTGAATCTAATCATGTATGAAGCGAAGGCGTAAGACTACAACATACATCTGTGGTTACCAATAGTACAACCACACCGCAAATTCACACGATACCGGAGATAAATACATAAGGAATTTTGGCCCGTGATTCCATGAATAACTGGAATGGTCTTAATATTCACACTCCTCCCTCTCAGCTTTACCTATTACAAACTAAGATGAACATCCAACAACATGAAATTTTCTTAAGTAAAAATTGTTAGCACTTATTTATCTATGAGGCAAAACATTTATCACTTCTGTAGTCTACAAACTCGCACACACACACACATATAATTTTTTTATATATAAACTTTTTTTTTTTTTTGGGGGGGGGGGGGGGGGGTTACAAAGAGCCAGTGAGTCATTAAACAGGTGAAAATTTCACAAGATCATTGTGTTTGTCTAGAGTCAGTTTGGAGTCAACTGAAGCTTAATTTTCTGAAATTTGCTTATGTAGAAGTATAGAAATCTACCAGGCAGATATGGCAAAAATAGATGAAATACTAAACTTCCACATAAACCATAGCATTATTTAAAGACTTAAAGTGAAGCAGGAACAGAAGTTGCCAAATTTCAAACAACTTTTTTCTTTACTAAGCACTTGATTGATATTTTCTATTTGGGAAAGAATGATACCAACACTATAACAACATAAATTTCTTCTATTTTGAGCTACTTTAACTAGTGAAATGATAACAACACAAGCAATTAGAGGATTAATATCCAACATTAGATCACATCATTATCCTAATTAATTACTAAATCCTGACTTCTCAAGACATTCTCATTAACACTATGTCATTATTAACCATTAACATGAAATTAATGACAGAGAAAATTTCAAGACAAACTCATGAGCTCAAATAACTCAATAAATTAGTGAAAAAACTGCAACTATACCTCACAGAAAGAACAAACTCCTGAACTCTGACGCCCCTTGAGCTCTTGAGAGCATTTGATGTCCTTAGAAACATTGGGAACAACTATACCATCACACACCACCAGCTCTCTTGTATGTTCTTCATTGATCTCAATTATCCTAGACCCTGGAACCCCTTTGCAGTAAAGCAACCTTGTATCAAAGTTCACATCAAAACCTCTTCCTAAAGCCTGTACAGAATTCAAAACAGTATCAAAAGCTACTGCCTTTCCATTTTCCTCCATTCTCATCACCCCCCAATCAAATCCAAACACCTCCAAAGAACCAAATAAAAAACCAAGATGGCCAAAATCATCAGAACCCAATTCCCTATATGGGTTTCTCTCAGATCCTCGAGAAAAAGTCACAAAGATTGGACATTTACACAAATTCCCATCTGGGGTTCTTGAATTTCACAAGTGGGTACACACCAGAACCCAAATTCCTCTCTGGGTATCTCTCAAACCTTCAAGAAACACGCAAAAATTGGATCTTTATCGTCAGTAGATCAAGCCTTAACTCCCCAGACCAAATTCACTGCTTGTTCACCTTGGATAAGCTGAAGAATTCACAAAGGGATCATCTCCCATGAGTTCATAAACAAGGGATTTCCTTTCAGATCTTCTTCTTTTCTCTCTTTGCTTGTGCTCTGTACACAGCTACAATCCCCCTGTGAAGGTGAGGAAGCTAAGCTGTCGTTCGCCGTGTCTGTGAGTGTGTGTATTTCTCTACTACTTTTGTACAGCGAGTCTACGCACTTTGAGGTTGGAGACTTATCAAGTCTTTTGGAGAGGAGTGAGTCTTTCTTATCGAGTGCTGTGTGTGAAGAACCAATGAATTTCCTTTTTCTGTGGCCTTTTCTCCAAGGAGTCGATGGGAATTTTGTTTGTTTTTTCTTGCATTTGCCCCTAATGCTTGTTTGGATTTCTGTCAAATTGGTTGATGTGGTTTAGTTTTTGATTTTATGCTAAAATAAACTATGAACAATCCTAAACAACATTAATCATAAAGTGACATATTAAGATATATTCTTTCACTTTTTGGCAGAATGCTATGCGGCTGAGACTACACTATTACTCATACAGATGCGACAATGGTGAACAGGGATCATGATGAGAGATTCAGAGACGTTGGTTTCAATTTTGCATGGTGTTCACAGGAATGCACGGACAAGCCATTGCAATCTCTCATCAATAGCATTTGGGCGATTGCTTTCTACACATACTTTATAATTGTGTAATTATATTAATCGAAAACTTAATTATGAAGCTCAAAATCTAGCCACCTTGGTAGGACAACAGTATTGTGATCTTATTATTTAATATGTTATGCGATATGCTTCAACAACAAAAAAAACAATGTGTTTACATGTCTAAGGCATCACCAATGATAGTTTAGGTTGGCCTTCATCGCACATAACACTACTCTTAAGATACTCTTTATACCTTCATCAAATACAGTATTAGATAGTAAAAATTTATAAGACTCCAAAAATATATTACTCTTAAACTTGTGATACTATCCGTCATAAGTTTTATCAAGAAGATATCCAATTATTGATATGGTGTAGCACCCATTGATGGCATTGTGTGAACAGAATCAAAACTTCTTGTAAATTAGGGTCTTTCCTAATTTGATGAGTGAGTACAAAAGGTTAAATATCAATGATAAATAAATGATTTGGCATGAAGGGAAAGTAGATATTCTCAGTTGAACAATTTTTCCAAAAGCCATGTTGTTGACTTGTCAGAATGAGAGTTGGGTGAAATTTGACATCTTTTTGTCTGGTCACCTCCCTTTTTCTCCCTACCATTAGAATCCTTTGAGATGTACGAAAACACTTTGGAAATTTCATCAAACATAGCTCGTTTGAATGAGAGTTTGGTGACATTTGACATATTTTTGTCTGGTCACCTCCCTTTTTCTCCCTACCATTGGCATCATTCGAGATGCACATAAACATTTTGAAAATTTCATCACTCATTCAAAATCACGCCACATCACTTTAGTTGCAAAACTTGATTATAAAAACCTAGTTTTCTAATATTTTTCGTTTTATAAATATTACAAACAAAGACAATTTTAAGGCTCACACTTACTAATGCTTGATCCTACATTTATAAAATTATATATTTCCACAAGTTTGAGAGGAAAAGTCGACACAACGAGAATATAACTTAGACACAACCATTTGATTCCGGTACATGTTTGGTTTAGGGGATTGGGTAAAATGTTAAGCCCTGCCAAATTTCAACTGAGCTCGAGCTCAAACATTGCTAGCAGAGGTCAATTAAAGGCATCCACTCCAACACTGCTGCTTTAATTGATAACTTCTTTGAATCCTATAATTCAAATCGTGATCAATTTTACAAAATATAAATAGGAAGCCCTGCAGAAATTTAAATTAAAAACCGTACAAACGACAGCTTAAAATAACAGTAACCAGTGAAGGAATGGTATTAAAACATCCTAATATCCTATTACAAGGTAATCTAATCTTCTATGTATCAACATAAAATTAGAAGAGATATGAGGTTCCTCTATTCTCTTTCGTTTCTTCTTCGGTTTCTTTTTCTCCTTTCCTTCCACATTTCATTCTTTGCTAAAAATTATAATGTAAGTAATCAGCTAGACACTGCTAAAGTCTGAATTTTTGTTTAGTTGGAAACACAAAAAGGCTGTACAAAAATTTACCCATTCATTCACTGTGTGTTGTTCTTGGTCCTTTTTGCAGCAAAAAGCTGACGAATGAAAGAGAATTTCCCTCTTGCACGTGCTGATGATTCGGTGATGATACCATTGCTTCGCACCTCTGGTTGGATGGTGTCACATTCTGGCAAAGAAGGCGATGGTGGTAGTACCGTGAAGCGGAAAGTATTGAGTAGGCGAATGATTTGGCTGAAGCTGGGTCTCACATTAGGATCTTCAACCCAACAGGATTGTATGATGAAAGCAAGATCGGGATGTATGTCCTCTGGAAGATTTGGTCTCATTTGCTGTTTTCACAGAGACGAAGCAAAATATTATACACAGATATTGCATCGTACCAATGAGAATTTAAAAAAAAAAAATTATGACAATGATCCCCTCATACTGCACACTCAGGTAGCATAAGTATAACAGTGAATGAAACCAACACTTAGATTCACTTGGAAGAAATTCAAGACATAAAGTAAATCTGAAAGGATTAGGTTTAAGCTTAGTCTAGAATTAATAGACTGGAACGTTATCCACCTTAGTGAGACATTTCAAGGTGGTGGGTAGTTACAGATTAGATCTCTAAAGCATCCACATAATTTTCTTTATAAAGTATAGCAGGTGAACAACCCAAGTCAAGCAATTCTCCATTGCTTGGGATTGATAGAAATTCCCGGATTGTGTATGTTTGACATGAATCTTCAATAATTATGTTCGTTAGACAGATTGCAATGAGGAATTGAGACTAATTGGGAGAACCTTGAAATCATTAAAACACAGTATTTACAAAAACTGACCTAAAAGCCAAGACCATGAAAAGCATAACCGGAAAGAATGAAGATATCTCATCAGCGAAGAGGTAGTTTTTATTTGTATATTTATATTTAGACTACAGAAAACAGCCAAGGGAGGAATTATGGCTTATTCAACATACTGTCTGATATTGTTTAACTTCAAGTTACATTCTCAGATAGGAAAATGTGCAAATAAGGATAATGCACGAAGCTTCACACTATAAAAGTTTAAAAATTCTGATTTGAATGCAGCATGCATTATTTTTTATGAAGAATCACAGACCCCAGACATGTCTACAGTGTCTTTCCGAACCTTGTAGACAAGAATGAGCCTATCCTGTGCTTTCTTAGGATCACAAGCTTTCAATTATCTTTAGGGTTGTTTCTCTAAAGATAGAAAATGGTAACACCTACACTTGGGTAAAGATAGTGAAACGGCATTTTTTCTAGCATTCTTTTATCAGGTTCTGTCTAATTTACACACTGATCTCGGGTACACCTGCCTATCGTTATCCCTTTCAATTGGATGCCTAGACTCTATTATTAGATTGGTTTTTCTAGCTGCACCTATGATCTCCTATGATAACCTCAGGAAATGCACACAACTAGGGATGGTCATTAATTACCCGACAAGACATGCCTGCTCCTTAGCAAGTCTGGTTTTAGAAAAATATGACACGACTAATAACCTTGTTGACACAACACAACCCATCAAATTTGTGGGTTGGATTTGAGGTCTTGACACAATTGACACATGACTAACCCATTTGTTATTTTGCAATTATTATTAAATTAATAAGCATATTAACATAAATATTTATATGTGTGTGTGTTGTTTGGTATTATATGGCTTTGGTACGCTTATGAACTCACACAAAAATATAATCGTGCCAAACTTGGACTTATACAAATTTTAGAAAATGGCTCTGGCATGGTTAGAAACATTGTCTAAGAGGTGGTAATCGTGATCACACATGTCAAGGTGGGTCAACCTGACATGACCCACTCAGAGCCGCGTCGGGTTTGGGTTTGACATCTTTGACACGATTACTAAATGGGTCGGGTTTATGTTTGACAAGTTGACACGAGCTTTTACTTTGACACAACCATTGCGACCCCTACATACAACTTTCAGTCTGTGATGTTAATAAAGTGAGAATTTTTCCATTTTCAGCTTCACTACCCAATTGCCGACCATAATTAAATCCTTGCCCCCTTTTACTCAGGTCTTGTCCCAGACCTCTCAACCTTACCTGGAACTATATATGAAATACTCTAAAGAAATCTCCCTAGTGTCTGTTTTCAGAGAGAAATATCTCTGGAAGCTCACTTCCGAACTTTTCCATACATGAAAATCTCAAAAGCATCAGGTTGGAGCCAAGCCAAGTAGAAGAGGCTTTACTTGAAAGGTTGGGACTTGTGTTTGATTGTCATGAAATCTCCAGAAACATGGTATCTGTTTGAAGTTATAATAGCTCTTTCTGTCGACAGTTTTGCTTTCAAATTGTGTCATATGATTTAAAATAGAAGTACACAGCATTTCTATTCTTGATGGTGACATGGTGTCTAGTAGATAACTTCAAGCGTTCAACCACCCAAATAAGTGTCCTTTATGCTTTGTTTGCACGAATTAGCACACACTAATCAGAAACTTAATTATCATTAGGTATGGTATCTTCCCAAGTACCAATCAAACACTTGCACCTATGGCTATCTCTGTCTTAGGGAAAAGCAAAATCTGTAATTCAAGAAGAATTCTCATTTTCCTTTGTGGAAAAGTAGAGCCAAATTTGAGTTGAAAACCAACCAAAAAGTTTAAGCATTCGTGATCTCGTGAATCGTAAAAAAAAAAAAAAAAAAAACAGAGCAAGTTTGACCATGACAATCAAATGTCCAAATTGCAATTTCAACTGGTCTGACAATGGCTGTTCACGACTACTGAATTTAATATGCAGCAGTTATCATCCAACAATATTCAGATCAAACTACAATAGTGAGAGTTCTACAAACTCCATGTTGAACAACTGAATTAATCTTATAGAACCAGAGGCTTGCATGGGTTGAGTACCAGAGTGAATAATGTTATAAATATAAAAAAAATTCCTGTCTTTTTCTTTGTGGATGGTCTGCAATCATAAGAGTAGGAAAGATGCTAAGAAGGTTTCTGGTACCTTAAACGCAGCAGCATAAGCAGCTTGCAAATTGGACATGCCTTCAAATGGCATTCGATTGGTCAGTAACTCCCATAAGACAATCCCAAAGCTGTAAACATCAACTTTGTTGTTGTAGTGCTTCTTCTCTCCCTGCCGCAATGTGACAGTACTGTATAACTGCAAGGCCACATTCCGATTCCTGGTAAAACACCAGTACATGACAATTAAAGAAGAAAAGAAATAAAACCACTCAAAAGTAAATCTATTTTAATTGTAAAAGTTTTAAGAGAGCGAACTTATCAGCAGAATATCCCAGTGAAACAAACAGTTTAACAATAAGTTTGACATTTATGATTCTTTGGGACTGTAGCATCCAAATGTATTGAAAGACTTGAAATGCATAAATATCAAGAATCATTGACACGAGCACACCGAGTCTTCATAATCCATACAGTATTTGGTCTATATTATGTCCATATTTTCACTTCTTGATGTTACCTGTAAGTTGTAAGCGTTCCATGGGGATGCAATTTTCTCAAGTCAATTCTTGAAATGAAATAAAAGTACTTTTTGAGCTCCGTACCCCCTCCATGCCACAGATATAGAAGAATCCTATATGACTACAAGTTAATAAGAAACAATACAAACCTCTGGAGCCATCCAACGGTAAGTTCCAGTCTCTGCCGTCATCATTTCAGTAACTGACTCCTCTCTTGCTAGACCAAAATCGGCCAGCTTCACTGACTTCTGATTTGCTGTAAGCAACAAATTATCTGCATCACAAATTTCAGATCTACAAGTTTAATTAGTCAACCCACATTATATGTGATGAACAATACAAATCCTTGCGTAAGAAATGGCCAAAAGAAATCTCATGTTGCTCACTCTGGTTTTCAGCCTGACACTAGAAAGAATGATGTAACGAACTTCAAATATCACGCATCATAACATAAAGCACACTAAAATTACAAACGGTTTGTGAACAAGGCCATGCAGTGAATCAAAAAGTGAAATGAAGTGAAATACAACAAACTTGTTTAACTGATCTGCACCCATGTTGTTCTGGTTAACTTGACATGGTTAACTAACCAAAGTGTTTTAAGAACCTCTGGAGAATTTCAACAAGGGGAATAGTGCATTACCTATTTGTGATGTACCAAATTACCTCTGATCATAAGTTGGTACTCATACAAGCCTTTCCCAACAACAAACTATATCTACCGCTTGAACAAGTCACATCAATCACAGTACAAAAAACCAAGATATCATGTCAAACTTGTCGAGTAGAGCTAGACTCCCTAAAAAATCATGGAGGGTGGTTTACATGATTACATCAGGGCTACAGATGTAACAATCAACATACACCAATGGCATTCCAGAACTTCGTGCCATTAACCAATTCGATGCCACGAATAGGAAGGTGAAAATTGACACGGGGCTGTTCTGTCATATCATCCAGTTTGATCCATTTGCACAACAGGAACTGGACATCTTCACACCTAAACTGGCTCTTCTCTTCTTTTCTCCATCAGACACTTACCGAAATTCCTCATCCTTGATGCAACAATGAAAAAAAATGACATAGGTGTAGTAAGATACAGCCTCACATACCCTTAAGTATCGCACCTAAGTCAGCAAACCTTCACCTATACTTTATATATTTGAAACATAGTTCAGGACTTGAGCTTGATTTAGTGAAAGAGCTTTACTAGAATTCTTATAATTTCTCCCTTTAACTAAAGCCTAAAAACAGTGCATTACATGCAACTATCAGAATGTTTCCAATAAAACCATTCAATCACAAGTAACAATTATACTAAAAATTTAAGGCAATGCATACAGTGGACAAAAAATAAAAATCACAAGCAAATGTCTATGTTCATTTATCATACAAGACTGCACCACAATCAATATAGAATAACAGCTATAAAAACTCAACCTGCTGAACTGTACCAGGTTTAAGATCTCTATGGATGATCCCATTGGCATGTAGGCATTCCATGGCCCGTGCAATGTCAAGGGCATAACCTATGGACACTCGAAGCTCCAGCGGTTCAGGGCGAATGTTGAGCAAACATTTCCTGAGAGACATCCCTGGTAAAAGCTCTGAAACTATCACCATGTAAGGATCTTTACAAGCTCCAATGAACTGCAAGGAGCGCATGAATCAAGGGTAACAAAATGAAAAAAAAAAAAAAAAAATCACATTATTTGGCATTTGCAGTCCCTTAAAAATCACAGGTTAAGATAAGATTATACGTGTTATTTGCAGTCCCTTAAAAATCACATTTCAAACTAGGAAACCCACCTTCACAAGGTTCGCGTGTTTTACTTTACACATCATATTGATTTCACGGGCAAACCGGCCTTCTAATACAGCTCTTTCCTCAGGATTGTTTCCACAATTCAGAACCTTGATCGCAACAACCTGATCACCATACCTGAAAGAAACAATTAGGAAAATCAAATTCATAAAAGAAGACTTAGAACACCCAAACATAAGCTTTTTTTTTTTGTCAATAGAAAATGCACAAATGCACAGATAATGTCTTATAACAATTCCTGAGATAATCGATTGACAGAAGGAATTGATTCGAACAAGTTTATATCTGGACAGGTTTTTACTACACAAACATATATAATTATAAATGAGTGGCAAATAAACTAGCTTTGCATCTCGATTAAACAGTTCCTATGTGCCCATTAATTTCTCTTTATCACAACATTGAGTATAATTACCTAAACTAAAACACATTGCTTGAAGTCAACAATTACGTATTTCAAAATATTCATAAAGTCAATTGGATGTAAACTTCAGTAATGGCTACACTAAATATCTAAACTACAAATATATGAACCTAACTAACCAAGCATAAACAACATCACTAAGCAATTAGTTAAACTAAAACCCATGCAAAAAAAAAAAAAATCTTCACTTACTTTCCTTCATAAACTTTTCCATGGGCTCCTTCTCCAATCTCCGTCCGAACAGCCAATAACCTTGGGTCAATCAACAGCTTATCATCAATATTGAACTGCGAATCTGAAACCGATCCATTCTGCGACACAGGATTTTCAAGACCCACAACAATCATAGACTTTGCTGATCCATTTGACTTAATCTCCCCACCTTCACCAATTTCTTTGTTCTCCACAGAGCAACTCATCTTGTAGCGTTCGTTAATATTGAATACACCACCACTTCATTCCTTCTAATGTTAATCGAAATCAGAATAATATTATTTCCTTCAAATCTACCTAAAATCCAAACCCTAATCAACCATACATCTACAACAATCTTATTGCCAGAGTTCTTCTTATCAACCCTCAAATCCAAATCCAAAACCAAATCCTACTGTTACATTAGAATTAGAAACTATC
Organism: Berberis thunbergii; assembly: GCA_003290165.1. NCBI lineage: Eukaryota > Viridiplantae > Streptophyta > Magnoliopsida > Ranunculales > Berberidaceae > Berberis > Berberis thunbergii. Next base: position 105,043 of record QNQO01001239.1, read on the forward strand.
CTTCTTAACTAATCCATTAATAATAATCAAAATAAAAACTATCTTTTTAGATTTCAAAACTTACTATTGAAACGAAATTTGTTCAAATTTTATTGAGAAGTCGAACGAATTGAAGAAGGAATTATCAAGAAAAAGCAACTCAAACGCGTGAACCTTTCTTGAATTCTTGTAGTTCAAAAAAAAAAAACCCTAATCTACAAATCAAAAACTATTTATTTTTCGTTCTCTCTTTTCTCGCTTTCGGTTCTTCTGCGAAAACGAAGAAGAGAGCTTGTATTCGCAGCATCTGTTATTGAATGTGAGCGTGACTTTATAATAGTGAGTGGGGTGAAGAAGACAAGTGTGCCAATGAGTTAGTGCCACGTGGAGTGAAGATATGACGTTGGCCAATTCGATTTTGTATCAAAAGTCAAACTGAGTCGCCTGCCTCGTGGTGGAATTGAAAGTCAAAGATGGTATGGTTGCGGTAGAAAAATGTTTCGCTAAATTTAGATTGAAAATTTTGGATTGGTGTCCACCCGCCCATGACCCATTCCTACTTCCCAGAGTCACTGGATATGAGTAAGTAGAGTCAGTCTAATTGGCGAGGAAACCGGCGAGGATACACGCAAGGGAGGGGGGAGGCGCATTGCGAAGGGGATGGAGGGTTTTCCCTCTCTCGCTGGTTTCCTCACCCATTCCCTCGACAGTTAGAATTGGGGGAGTAAGTAAGGATAATGATTTCATTTTTCCATGTAATTTTGGTACATTGATTTTAATGAATATTTTGTGAAATATTTTGCTATATATAGAGAAAATGTAAAAAAATTGTTGTAATTTTAAATTTATTAATATAATTTAAAATTTTTAAACTCTAACATACCATATAAAGAGTCTCACGGGATTTGTAATGTCATATGAACTACATCTGACATGAGAATCAATTATATAACAAAAAATAAGGTTATAATGGGTTTTTTACGTTATATAACGAGTTGAAATGTATGAAAATTGAGATTGATCTTATGAAATAAATAAATATTTCGAATTTCGAAAGAAATTTCAGTATCTCGAATATGAAAAAAAAACTTTAAGTTTCGACATTTTTCGAGAAATCACGTTTCTTGGATATGAGGAAGTCCGATGAATTTATAAATATTTATGCTAGATTGGAAACAAGATTGAAATAATAAAAGGTAAAACATGAATCAAATATCGCTATTGGATATTAGGTTGACAACCTTGGTGGTTGTTCCTCGAGTAGGTCTACCTAGGTTTAGGTTGAGCCGAGATATTAGACCTTTATTACTTGTCAAAAAATTTATAAACTAATCGAATGTGTATTATGACTTTTCTAGAGTATTAATTTTTAATCTAACACGACAATACTATCACATTTAAATGTCAACATCTCCACCTATTATTCCAAATATTGGATGTCAATTTCACAGTGGAAGACTTAACCCGATACCTTTTCCTTTATTTTTTTTTAGGGTAATTGGAAATGGTGATACTTTTCTCAACCATGAAGTTATCAACCGCCTGCTCGCATCATTAATACCATGTTAATTATTAGGTAATTTAGGTTGCAATAATTAAGAATCACAAATTAAAAAATAATTTAATAAAAATCTATTTCGAGAGGAAATTCGTCCATGAATGTTTTTGCCCATCAGTGCCTTATAAGGACCACTTCAATCTAAAAACCTATACAATGGATGATGCATAAAGTACATGACATCTTCCAAAAATACATATATTATTTTAGACTTTGTGATGTTACGCATTTCCACAAATTATCGGAATTAAGCGGTCCCTAACTAAAAGACATTTTAGGTCATCATTGTCCCATAATGGATGTTATATCACTGTTCATAATTTTAGTCTAGATTGTCTATACCCGAGTATCTAATTAAATTCATTTGTTTTTTTTAAGTAAATCGATAACATTAATGTCCCATTCGATTCGGCTTTGTAGAAAAATTGGCCATCCTTTCATATAAGAATTTTTTTTTTTTTACAATGGTTGGGAATTTGAGTTACGAAATGAATGGACATGTGGTGATCATAATACTTGTTGTATATAGCAGAAACACCGGTACAACACTCGAGACACAGTAAAAATGTAAGATGATATTACACTCGAGACCATAAACATTTCAAATTGTCAAATGCAACTTACTATATCACTACACCAAATGGATAGTTTTATAACAACCCTAAAACAATATCACTTTTGTGATGTAATAGTTCACCAAACAATTTCAAGTCAAAACTAAATTCCGACAAATTTTTGAAAAATAATTTTCACAAATAAAGTGATATAATAAATTGGATCACCATGAATAATGTCACTTGCAACACGATATTATTCATGGTGATCTAATTATTGTACACTTCATTGGTAAAACTTTGTGAAAAAATTTGGTCAAATATTACAGCACAACAATAATATTTTTTTTCCGAGTTATTACAAATGCGTCAATTTGGTGTAGTATATTACATAACTTAAGAGAAAAAAAATGTGAGAAAAAGATAAAAGACAAAAATAAAAATAAAAACAATATCGAATTGAGTTGAGCCCGGTTTCTCGATTTCTTAAAAACATCATGTTGAGATGCTTCAATCCATAATGCTAAATCTACTATGACTGCAAAAGTTGATTGCAAAACCAATTTTCCTAGTATTTTCATTACCCTAACATAAGATCACGCAATTTCGGTCATTGATGACCTACGAGACCTTGATAAACCAACCATTGAAAATGTCAGGCGATATATTTTGCGTAACTAATCAAATGTATTGTAGGAAAGTATATTATAGGAGTGTAATTCTCATGTTCACGAGACTTTCATTCACACCATAAATCACAAATCTAACAGTGGATGTGGAGTGATACATCAATTTAGCTTTAAATGTAAGAGTCTCCTTCATGAATTCTCGTAACATAAAATTTCATCCAATCAAACACGCCCTTAAAGAGAAGGGCACTTTTTGCAGAAAAAATATATATTTATCCACTCAGATTTATACATATATTATTGTTCATAAATTATTAATGGACTGGGAACCAACCTGGTTTTCCCTGCCTGGGGGCAAAAATACAGTCCCCCCCCTTTTAAATACACTATCCAATCAAACACGCCCTTAAAGAGAGGGGCACTTTTTGCAGAAAAATATATATTTATCCACTCAGATGTATACATATATTATTGTTCAGAAATTCTTAATGGCCTGGGAACCAGCCTGGTTTTCCCTGCCTGGGGGGCGAAAATATAGTTTTGCCCCCCCTTATTTAAACACACTATCCAAAAAGGTGTTTAAAAAGGGGGGGGGGAGGGGAATTGTATTTTGCCCCCAGAAAGGGAAAACCAGGCCGGTTCCCAGGCCATTAAGAATTATTCATTATTGTTGGAATTTGGAAATGGTTTTTCAAAGTTTCATATTTTATAGATTTCTATTTAATAAAATAACAAAAAGACTTAGTCAACTTTGAAACACTGAATCCTGATTTGGATTGATGGACAAATCTCTTAAAAAAAAAAAACAGAAAACAAATTCTTATATAATTCCCAAATTGTTAAGGACTCGAGTATGTCCCGCGCCCTTGGCACTCCACATAATTTTGTTACTAAATATTTTGTACTGAAAACCTCCGCCCCTAAGATAATGAAGTGTAAGCTTATTCTAAAGTAAATATATATATATATATATATATATATATATATATATATATTATAAGTTTTAGGATTAGACTCAGTTAAATTTGAATCAGTTTGGGGAAAATTTTAAACGCCGTTAATGAATTCTCCCATAATATTTAAATTCGCCAAAACGTGAAATTTAGAGTTTTGTTTAAATGTGCATTAAGATGCCCAACTCATTTTTTTTCCAGGTATAATCGACTCGTCTCATTGTTTTGAAAAAATATTAAAGATATGAAATACATTATACATTTTTTAATTATAGAATATATATTTTAAAAAATTTAGCGCTCGCGTTGATCATTGATTTTGTTGCAAAGTTCTTCAAAAATGCATTTCAGCGATATTAACTTTTCCAAAATTAATATTGAATACACCACCACTTCATTCCTTCTAATGTTAATCAAAATCAAAATAATATTATTTCCTTCAAATCTAACTAAAATCCAAACCCTAATCAACCATACATCTACAAAAATCTTATTGCCAGAGTTCTTATCAACCCTCAAATCCAAATCATACTGTTACATTAGAATTAGAAACTATCCTTCTTAACTAATCCATTAATAATAATCAAAATAAAAACTATCTTTTTAGATTTCAAAACTTACTATTGAAACAAAATTTGTTCAAATTTTATTGAGAAGTCGAACGAATTGAAAAAGGAATTATCAAGAAAAAACAACTCAAACGCGTGAACCTTTCTTGAATTCTTGTAGTTCAAAAAAAAAAAAAAAAAAAAACCTAATCTACAAATCAAAAGCTATTTAATTTTCGTTATCTCTTTTATCGCTTTCGGTTCTTCTGCGAAAACGAAGAGAGCTTGTATTCGCAGCATTTGTTCTTGAGTGTGAGTGTGACTTTATAATAGCGAGTGGGGTGAAGAAGACAAGTGTGCCAATGAGTTAGTGCCACGTGGAGTGAAGATATGACGTTGGCCAATTCGATTTTGTATCAAAAGTTAAACTGAGTCGCCTGCCTCGTGTTGGAATTGAAAGTCAGAGATGGTATGGTTGCAGTAGAAAAATGTTTCGCTAAATTTAGATTGGAAATTTTGGATTGGTGTCCACCCACCCATGACCCATTCCTACTTCCCAGAGTCACTGGATATGAGTAAGTAAGGACAGTGATTTCCTTTTTCCACGTAATTTTGGTTTGATTTTAAGGAATATTTGTGAAATATTTTGTTATGTATAGAAAAAATGTAAAAAAATTTGTTGTAATTTTAAATTTATTAATATAATTTAAACTTTTTAAACTCTTACATACCATATAAAGAATCTCACAGGACTCGTAATGTCATACGAACTACATATGACATGAAAATCAATTATATAACAAAATAATAAGGTTATAATGGTTTTTTTTAGGTTATATAACGAGTTAAAATACATGAAAATTGAGATTGATCGTATGAAATAAATAAATATTTCGAATTTTGAAAGAAATTTCAGTAACTCGACACATGAAAAAAAAATTATTTAAGTTTTGACATTTTTCGAGAAATCACGTTTCTTGGATATGAGGAAGTCCGATGAATTTAGAAATATTTATCCTAGATTGGAAACAAGATTGAAATAATAAAAGGTAAAACACGAATCAAATATCGCTATTGGATATTAGGTTGACAACCTTGGTGGTTGTATCTCGAGTAGGTCTACCTAGGTTTAGGTTGGGTCGGAATATTAGACCTTTATTACTTGTCAAAAAAATTATAAACTAATCGAAGGTGTATTGTGACTTTTATGGGGTATTAATTTTTAATCTAACACGACAATACTATCACATTTAAATGTCAACATCTCTACCAATTATTCCAAATATTGGATGTCAATTTCACAGTGGAAGACTTAACCCGATACCTTTTCCTTTATTTTTTTTAGGGTAATTGGAAATGGTGATACTTTTCTCAACCATGAAGTTGATATCAACTGGCTGCTCGCATCATTATACCATGTTAATTATTAGGTAATTTAGGTTGCAATAATTAAGAATCGCAAATCAAAAAATAATTTAATGAAAATCTATTTCGAGAGAAAATTCATCCATGAATGTTTTTGTCCATCAATGCCTTATAAGGACAACTTCAATCTAAAAACCTATACAATGGATGATGCATAAAGTACATGACATCTTCCAAAAATACATATATTATTTTGGACTTTGTGATGTTACGCATTTCCACAAATTATCGGAATTAAGCGGTCCCTAACTAAAAGACATTTTAGGTCATCATTGTCCCATAATGGATGCTATCTCACTGTTCATAATTTTAGTCTAGACTGTCTATATCAGAGTATCTAATTAAATTCATTTGTTTTTTTTGAGTAAATCGATAACGTTGATGTCCCATTCAATTTGGCTTTGTAGCAAATTGACCATCCTTTCATATAAGAAAAAAAATTTGTAATGGTTGGGAATTTGAGTTACAAAATGAATGGACATGTGGTGATAAAAAAACGCTTAATTATATATATCTGCACCTAAAAACACTTAATTATAAGCTAAAGAAATATTAATATATAATCCCTATCATAGTATAAACGAATATCACTATTGTCAAAATAAAATTATGCCAGCTAAAAAAATACCATAAACATTTCAAATTGTCAAATGCAACTTATTATATCACTACACCAAATGGATAGTTTTACAACAACCCTAAAACAATATCCCTTTTGTGATGTAATAGTCCACCAAACAATTTCATGTCAAAACTAAATTTCGACAAAATTTTAAAAAATAATTTTCACAAATAAAGTGATATAATAAATTGGATCACCATGAATAATGTCACTTGCAGCACGATGCTATTCACGATGATCCAATTATTATACACTTCATTTGTAAAACTATGTGAAAAAATTTGGTCAAATATTACAGCACAACAATAAAATATTTTTTTTCGAGTTATTACAAATATGTCAATTTGGTGTAGTGTATTACATAACTTAAGAGGAAAAAATGTGAGAAAAAGATAAAAGACAAAAATAAAAATAAAAACAATATCGAATTGAGTTGAGCCCGGTTACTCGATTTCTTAAAAACATCATGTTGAGATGTTTCAATCCATAATGCTAATTCTATATAAATGTTTTGTAACCATGTCATGCCACGTTACTTTGACCGCAAAAGTTGATTGCAATACCTATTTTCCTAGTATTTTCATTGCCCTAACATAAGATCACGTAATTTCGGTCATGGATGACCTATGAGGCCTTAATAAACCCACCTTTGAAAAGGTCAGGCGATATATTTTGCGCAACTAATCAAGTGTATTGTAGGAAAATATATTATAGGAGTGTGATTCTCATGTTTATGAGACTTTCATTCACACCATAATCACAAAATCTAACAGTTGATGTGGAGTGATACATCAATTTAGCCTTAAATGTAAGAGTCTCCTTCATGAATTCTCGTGACATAAAATTCCATCCAATCAAACGCGCCCTTAAAGGGAGGGCACGTTTTTGCAAAAAATATATATATTTTTATCCATTAAGATTTATACATATGTTATTGTTGGAATTTGGAAACGGTTTTTCAAAGTTCCGTAATTTATAGATTTCTATTTAATAAAATAACAAAAAGACTTTAGTCAACTTTGAAACATTGAATCCTGATTTGGATTGATGGACAAATCTCTTAAAAAAAAAACAGAAAACAAATTCTTATATAATTCCCAAATTGTTAAGGATTAGAGTATGCCCTGCTCCGTTGGCACTCCACATAAATTTTTTGTTTTTTACTAAATATTTTGTACTGAAAACCTCCGCCCCTAAGGTATTGAAGTGTAAGCTTAAAAAGGTAAATATATATATATATAAGTTTTAGGATTAGACTCAGTCAAATTTGAATTAGTTGGGAAAAAAATTTAAACGCCGATAATGAATTATCCCCTAATATTTAAATTTGCCAAAACGTGAAGTTTAGAGTTTTGTTTAAATGTGCATTAAGATGCCCAACTCATTTTTTTCAGGTATAATCGGCTCGTCTCATTGTTTTGAAAAATATTAAAGATGTGAAATACATTATACATTTTTTTTAATTATAGAATATATATTTTCAAATTTGAGCGCTCGCGTTGATCATTGATTTTGTTGGAAAGTTCTTAAAAAATGTATTTCAACGATATTAACTTTACCAAAATTCGATAATGATGTAGATAATCATGATAATTTTCATTTTGCTAAAAGCAAAACACAATATTTTATCTCTCCGCCACATGTGCATTCCACAAACTTTTTTCAAAAGTTTTTCATTATTTTTGTCATTCTACTTGTTGTATATTTACAAATACGTCATAATGGAAAATGAATCTCAACCATCAAATTCAATATATTTTTCAGCTTTTAATCCTAACCATGTTTTATCTCTAATTATTTCGATTTGACATTGTCCCAGTCAGCAATGAATTGTAATATAGATATAGATTCCTTTAAATTTCTCAAACAAAAATTTGATATCAGGCACTATGAACATCTCTAACTCATGTTATATTATCAAAACTCATATTAAGGTGCTTATTTGTTGGACATCGAAAAAAAATGCATTATTCTACTTGTGTAAAATAACCTTAGGCATATAAGCACATAAAATTCACGGAACAAATCACATGAAATCCTAATTTAGTTGGTGGTCTTCCATTAAACCCTAATTCTAGGCGGCCAAATTTATAGCCACTTTTTGGCCATAAGCTTTTTACTCTCCCACCCCATTTTTTAGATAGGCAACTAGACTTTAGTCACTTTTTGGTCCGGTTTTGTTTTTTAACAATTGATTGTGTGTTTAAAGATAATGAGTAAAAAAAATAAAAATAAAAAAATAATAATAAAAAAGCCTGGTCATATCGACTCTCAAAATTCTAACATTATATTTTTTAAAAAGGTATATATATATAAGTTTTAGGATTAGACTCAGTCAAATTTGAATTAGTTGGGGGAAAAAATTTAAATGTCGATAATGAATTATCCCCTAATATTTAAATTCGCCAAAACGTGAAGTTTAGAGTTTTGTTTAAATGTGCATTAAGATGCCCAACTCATTTTTTTCAGGTATAATCGGCTCGTCTCATTGTTTTGAAAAATATTAAAGATGTGAAATACATTATACATTTTTTTAATTATAGAATATATATTTTCAAATTTTAGCGCTCGCGTTGATCATTGATTTTGTTGGAAAGTTCTTAAAAAATGTATTTCAACGATATTAACTTTACCAAAATTCGATAATGATGTAGATAATCATGATAATTTTCATTTTGCTAAAAGCAAAACACAATATTTTATCTCTCCGCCACATGTGCATTCCACAAACTTTTTTCAAAAGTTTTTCATTATTTTTGTCATTCTACTTGTTGTATATTTACAAATACGTCATAATGAGAAATGAATCTCAACAATCAAATTCAATATATTTTTCAGCTTTTAATCCTAACCATCTTTTATCTCTAATTATTTCGATTTTACATTGTCCCAGTCAGCAATGAATTGTAATATAAATATAGATTCCTTTATATATCAGACACTATGAACATCTCTAACTCATGTTATATTATCAAAACTCATATTAAGGTGTTTATTTGACATTGAAAAAAAATGCATTATTCTACTTGTGTAAAATAACCTTAGGCATATAAGCACATAAAATTCACGGAACAAATCACATGAAATCCTAATTTAGTTGGTGGTCTTCCACCCACCCTAATTCTAGTCGGCCAAATTTATAGCCACTTTTTGGCCATAAGCTTTTTACTCTCCTACCCCATTCTTTAGATAGGCAACTAGACTTTAGTCACTTTTTGGCCCGGTTTTGTTTTTTAACAATTGATTGTGTGTTTAAAGAGAATGAGAAAAAAAAAAAAAAAAAAAAAAAACTTTAAAGACTAGTCGTATCGACTCTCAAAATTCTAACATTCTTTTATTTAAAAAAAAAAAAAAAAAACTATCGACTCCGTCTCAAACATACTTCCGTCATAACGGCAAATCGAGATTATTTTGTTTTTTGAAAGGCTAAAATCGAGATTCACTGACCATTTGCCGTTATAACCGTTGTTTTTCTTTCTTTCTATTCCAAATTTGGTCAAATAAAAAACAACAGATAAATAAACCAGAAATCAATCTTCGAAGGTTCAAAGCTGAATCGCTCCGCTCGCTCGCTCGCTCGCACGCAATTTCTTCGATCCAAGAACATAAACGGTGACGTCAGGTTTGATTCGCGGATCATTTTTTTTCTATATTGCTTTCATCATTAGTGTCGGTTGAGCAACGCATTTGAGTTATTGTTTCTTGACAGTAGTAGTAAAGAAGAGGATCAGATCTAGGGTTTTGAAATGTTGAATTTAGATTTGTGATGTTTGACTGTGTTTAGATTTCATGATTTGATGATAATCTTGGCAGTTGAGTTGAAGTGTCGGTATGAGGAGTAATCTGAGGTTTTTTGGATTCTTGCTGAGGAAGAATAGTGGTGGATCTAGATCGAGGAGAGAACGATACGACGATGGGTGAAAGCGGGCGATTTCAGTTGGGGACCATTGGAGCTTTGAGTCTATCTGTGGTCTCCTCCGTTTCGATCGTGATTTGCAATAAGGCTCTCATCAGTACATTAGGTTTTCATTTTGGTAAGTGAAAATGATTTTCTTGATTCATTGCAAAATTCATATTTCGTGTGCTCGTTTTGTTCGATTTATTTGTTTTCATTTGGAAAATGATGGGAATGCTAATTGTTTGTATCAATTTTTGTTCAGATATTGGCCTAGAATGAAGTTAATTTTGGTTTCTTGTTATTGTTTGCTACAATGTATTCATGTGAATTTAGCTAAATTTTAGACAAAATGACATAAATTTGGTAGAGACTGAAGCCTTAAAGATGCATAAATTGTTAATTTCAATTGCGAAGATAGATTGGTAAGTGGCAAAATTTTTGGTAGGATTAGTTTTGTAGAGATGTTTGCAGTTATCTTTGGTGAATTCTAGATACGGTGGATTGAACTAGACCAAACTAAAATTTGGTAAGCATAAAGTTTAGGCAAGATTATATAATGAATTTTCATTTAATTGAATGTCAAGATTTTGTAAGCACACTTGTAGTAATTGCAAAGGGATTTGAATTGGTGATATTTGTTGTTATTTTTGTCCACGACGGTGTTAGATTTTTCATCGTTGTTTTATTAGTTTGTAGAAGGTGTTTTGTGTATCTAGATATGCTAACGTTCTATCTGTGTCGTGCAGCCACAACTTTGACAAGCTGGCATCTTCTGGTCACATTCTGTTCACTTCACGTGGCACTATGGATGAAACTATTTGAGCACAAACCTTTTGATGCAAGAGCAGTTATGGGCTTTGGCATACTTAACGGAATTTCAATTGGACTTCTGAATCTTAGTTTGGGTTTCAACTCAGTCGGATTCTACCAGGTAGAAATATGCAACTGGGAAATCTTTGTCTCGGTGCATGATACGTTTTGCATATTTTTCTATAGCTTGTCAGCATGTCTCCTATTAAAACAATCTTTATGTTCAGTTTGTCTGTCTTATGTTGTACTCACACTTTTCCACGTAACGGTGTTTAGCTTGATGAAAGCTCTCCGATTGCCATCTGTTTTGTTTGAAAACTTTATCAGTTTCATTATGCTACGAACTTTCGAGTAGGGGTGAGCACAGGATGGGATGGGACGGGATATACCTCATCCCGACCTCGTCCCATCCCAAACGAGTTCGGGACGGGATGAACGGGTACTAAATATTCTTCTAATGAAAAGTACAAAAGAATTTCATCACACGATGCTCACACACCAATAATGCCAAATTTATGTGCATATAACTATCATTGTAACAATATTAAATGTCATGTAAAATTTATGGTCCAATGAACTTACAATTTTTTATTTTTTATTTTTATTTTTTAATTTTTTTTTATGTTAAACATTATTTGTGTGATACACTAACCAATAGTTGTACATATAACTCATAGTGCAAAACTAAAACAAACTATCATTTGGCTTTAATATCTTAAAAAATAATTGTCTTATAACTAATTTAAAATGTGAAAAAGTATAAATTTTCATGGGTTATATTGGACCAAAAATATCCAAACTTAAGTTATTATCTAAACAAAGAGTACCAAATCAATCAAGTTTTCAAATAGTAGATGTTTTGATTTAATTTAAACACATCATAAGCTTTTATTTAGAATAGTAGTTTGATTAAAATTAATAATAAATAAATATTAAATAAATAAGTTCGGGACGGGTCGAGCTGAGCGGGATTGAAAATCTCCATCCCGATCTCATCTTATCTCACTCTAGATCGGGACGGAACGGGATCGGGATGAGTTTGATTAATCCCAAAAGGACCCAAAAAAATCGAGATTGGACAAGATGGGACCAGGAAGAGATCGGGATCGCGGAATGGGATGCCCACCCACTACTTTCGAGAAATCTTGTACCGTACACATAAGGAAATTATCGTATGACTTGATAATACAAGTAAACAGTGATTTGTTTAATAGATACCTTGCCTTGCATTTCTCTGGAAAGATTGGTATTATTATTATTCCATGTAGGTGTGAGTTCCCTAAATCAACATTACCTTTTAAATTCAATTGAAGGAAATATATGTTTGTTAACTTATGTGTATTTGTGCGTGTGCGTCTACGTGGTTATATTTTTAATTGTTTGACATCCGTATTAAATGAAGTGGTAGTACATGGATGTCGACTCTTTACTTGTTTATTGTGAATTTCAGATGACGAAGTTAGCAATCATCCCTTGTACTGTCCTGTTGGAGACCCTTTTCTTTAGGAAGAAATTCAGGTCAGTCTTATAAATCCCCTCCAAAATTGCTACTATAAATCTTGATATGTTCATCTATTTCACTCTGCATATTTCATCTAGAAGTTTGTACTTGTTTTATATCAATTGTAATATCGCTTTGGATAATTTTGTTTCAATGTCTTTTCATACTTGTTTCTATCCAAGTATAGATTAGAATTATCACTGGGATATGCTTTCAGCTTTTGGTTTTACGGTCTGTTAGTCAGACCTCTTCACCAATGTTAATGGTTTTGTTTCCATTATCTTCTTAGAGTGGACTCATATTTTAGTTATTTAATTCTGCTTATCTTCTTAATCTTGCCAAGTTAGCTACCAAGGAAGATATTATCCACTGCCATTTCCTTCCACAGTTTCCACCACCTTGGCCATCTCATAGACATTTGAAACGAAACCCCACCCCCCACAAAAAAAAAAATAAATCATCTCAATGATCTCCCCCACTGACAGTTTTTGGAGAATAAAATGGTCATTTCCATCTGGCCTTTCCTCCCTCTGAAACCCATTGCATAGGCACACGGTCTGCTGCTTCCCTACTCCCGGCGCAGCTGATGTCACCCTGTTGTAAGAGTCTCCCCAAAATGCTTCAAAGAAATTCTTTGGTTACAACTTACGGTACCCTTCTTTTCCATGTCACTGAACATTCCCCATAGGATCCACCCATCCTTGAGAACCCCTATCCGATCCTAAACTTTCAACTAAACTATGTTTCCTCGATATACCCCCAGAATGTGCAATACCGAAGTTACTCTCATCTGTACCAATGCTTCTTCCACCATTTCCTCCATTAGACATTCCTGTCTTTAAAACCCCTTTGGATACCCACTTATCTAGTAATCTCTAACCATTTCTTCGTCTCACTTTGCTAACCCATTGTGCCAAAATTTATGGATTTAACAGGTTCTAAGATCTCAGCTGCCTGTTCCTTCTCATACTCCCAGTCTGCAGCAGGTGCTGAAACTTCCTTCATCATTGTCCTCGTCAACACCAAGACACTTATATATTACTTTTGCGTCATTTTGAATTTTGTCTTAGAAGAACGCCTGTTTAAGAAGAGAGCCAGGATAGCCATTGTGGCTAGGTCATTGGCAAGCTTTAACATGGGGTAGGCATCGTGCGCCCGAAAAATTCAATTTCTGGTGATCAAGCATCCAAGGAGCTTTAAGCTATTTGATATGTTTGGATTAATAGGTGTCAAGTTTAGAAGCAAGGGGTATTTTTAAGGGGCTAATTGAAGACATTAGGGATCAGAGCAGCAAAGAGGAACAATGCATTAGGCCCTTTCGGGGAAATTATAAATGACCAAGTATTTTCAATGAAATAACATGATTAAAGGGTATTTGGATATGGAGCAGTCTGCTAAGACAACATTGATTTCCGTGCCATGGGGATTGGGAGTGATTATGGGGAGGAGAGTGACTTTTGTAATGTGGATTTGTGCTTGTGCTTAGAGGTGGCGCCCTCAAATTCTGTTTGAGGCGACAGTTATTTCTTCTTCCTGTTTTTCATGTGCGTGGGCCCCTCCCCCCTGCTGCGTCTTTCTTTTGAGTTGTCTTTTATGTCTTGAATCTTGCAACACTTATTGCATCAATCTGATTACTGTGTCGTACCAATTTTCATGGAAATTACCATCTGAATGAGATGGTAAATATTTTTATTTTTTTGGTGGTGGTAACACAACCGGAGCTCAAACCCCATCCATATTACCATTTTATCTAATGCACTGTTGAATCAATTCGGAGCATAGATCCCTTAAGGACAAAGTCACAATATTTTCCTGTCCAAAAGAGTTCTTTTATGCTTGTAGATATATATATCTGTTTGTATGACTTTTGCTTCTATATTATTCTGTACAGCTGTTGGATCTGACACTTTCTTTATCCGTCTTACAGTAGGAGTATCCAGTTCTCACTATCAATCCTTCTTCTAGGTGTTGGCATTGCAACTGTCACTGATCTGCAGCTGAATGCTCTGGGTTCTTTTCTATCTTTGCTTGCAGTTATCACAACATGCATTGCCCAAATTGTATCCTGACGTATAATGTCCTTTAGATATGTTGCAAACACTCTACTGTTCCAATAATAATGAAGTTCTATTTTAACTACTTGACCTGCCCACTAGCCTAGAGAATCTCAAACGGCTAATGATGCCGTTAAATTTGTCTTCTCACAATCAATCTGTTTTCTCACTACTTCCAAGTTTGAAGTTTTCATTTTACGCACCATCACCCAAGACACTACTATGAAGTGAACCATTACATATGTATGCATGATATCTGAAAAGTGTAGTTCCATTAGTCCTTCCACCATGTCATTATTTCTTCTTTTGAACAAGTCGCATGCTTTAGCTGAGTTTTGTAGAGGTCATTTATATGTTGATTTACTTAAGTTAAAATGGTAAAATTGGATTTTAATTCAATAGAGTCAGAAGGAGAAGTAAACATATTACTTCCTTAGTAAAGCTAGAATACTAGATCTCAATTCTTAAGTATCATTGTTTTTTTTCTTTTATAAATTTGGAATGCAAGATAATTTCTATTGGCGAATCCTTCTGTAAGAATTTGGATTATTTCAAAATATCTTTGTAAGATTTTCTGACTCTGGTTACGTTGTAACTTGGTATCATGTAATAATTATCAGTTCAAAAAGGGGAAAAAACATGATTTAAATTTAAATTTGCGATTGAACATATGTGCAACTATATATATATATACGGTGATTCTAAATGGCGAGGAAACGGGCGAGGGAGGGGGATGTGACCCTCCATCCCCCTCGAGATGCATGCCTGTGTGAATCTCGAGGGGGATGGGGGTCAAACCACCCTCCTCGCCCGTTTCCTCACTTGCTTCCTCGCCATCTAGAACGACCCATATATATGATTAGGGTAGTCCAGTCTGGCGGGAAGTTCATTACAACCAAAGTATTGAGTTAAGTAAATTAATTCAACTTTTGCAAGTCTATTTGATAGCCAATACAGTAAGCACGTGAATAGTTTACTTGTGGTGAGGCACCTCTGCAGGGAGGAAACTATATTTATTTATTACGAGTTTAAAGTTCAGCATTGTTGCGCTTCTGTACGAAAATTTGCAATCTGTGTCTTGCATGGCTTTTATTTTTTTGCTTCTTCTGACTAGTCAAAATTTCCCTTCTTTTTTTTGCCTGTAAGATCTTAACCAGTTGATTTCAGATGACCAATACCATTCAAAAGAGATTTAAGGTTTCTTCAACCCAACTCTTATATCAATCTTGCCCATATCAAGCATTGACGCTTTTCATTGTCGGTCCGTTTCTAGATGGTCTTCTGACTAATCAAAACGTTTTTAAATTCAAGTATACACCTCAAGTGCTGGTAAGGGTTGAATATTGTGAACAATACCTCTCTTCTCTAAGTTCTCTTAAGCACAGAATTAACTGGATCATTTCTTGCACTTAATTTGTTGCAGGTATTCATTGTTCTATCTTGCCTAATCTCCGTGTCTGTGAACTTTAGTACGTTTCTCGTGATTGGGAAGACCTCTCCTGTCACATATCAGGTTCTAGGACATCTGAAGACTTGTCTTGTGTTGGCTTTCGGTTATGTTTTGCTTCATGATCCTTTTAACTGGCGGAACATCTTTGGGATTGTGGTTGCTTTAGTTGGAATGATACTTTATTCTTACTTTTGCACACATGAAAGCCAACAAAAAGCTAGTGAAGCATCCGCACAGTCCCAGGTTAGCTCCTGCAGTTTCCTCTCTCTCTTTTTAATGATTTATCATTAGGGATTAACTGACCATCAAGGGGGGAACATCACCACATTTAAGGTTTATTGTATGTAATGAAGTGGTCTCTACATGTTTAGGATATGCAGACATGCATTCATGTGTACGTGCAGCGTGCAGCGTGCATGTCTGATTTTCAATTTATGATGTTATAAAGTTCAAGCTATCATATAGGTAGTACAATGAATAGGATTTATTCCTCAGTTCTCACACTGAGGTCTCATTTCTGTTTTTTTTTTCTTTTCTAATTCCAATGACTAGTATTCTTCCTTTCCCCGATGCTACAAGAGACCATTATCTCCATTACCAAACTTGAGCTATCTAAAGTCTTATTGTTGAAGCCTTGGCATTTCTTTCCTTCTAAACTCACCAACAAATTGTAAGGAGTCTTCCATGAAATCATTTCGCTGAGTGTAAGGTCGTCTCGGCTTCTTCAATTTCTCAAAAGGGACTCCAACCTAAAAGGTTGAAGAACTAATCCAAATACATCTAGAATTGCTTCAATCGAGGAGCAACTGTGATATCATTTCATTCTACACACCACCATAACATGCACGGACCGTCAATTTGCATCCCTCTGTGAGACAAACCTCCCCAGCTGAAAACTATCCCACACCAGTGACCAAATAAAAGAACAGAAGTTTAGTTAGATGTCTTTCTCCATAGTGTTGTAGTTGAGAAATTAGGAACAGTTTCGAAAGGGGATTATCCACTTTTACCTTTTCTACTTCCCTAGCCATTTATCCCCCCTCTCTCAAATTTATCCAACTGAAAGTGTCCGATAGGGGATTGAGAAGTACTCTCAATGATATAGGCTGGCAATTGTCATTTCATGCAGATTTGTATCTAAGGTAGAGCCTATGTTCTTGTAAACTGCAAAATTCTATCTCAACATGTTGGACTGAACCTCTGTTTTTTCTATGGTTTTAGGCAATGGAGGCTGAATCAGAAACTCTCATAAAAGTGGAAAATGCACCTGGCAATGTAAATGATGGGGGCCCCAAAGTCCCTTCATGGAGCTCAAACAAAGATCTTCATGCATAAAGTCCTTGATCTTATAAAGTGTACGTGGTAGCAATGTTCTAGTGATGAAGATGAAGATGAAGATGTTTCCAGTAAGGGAAAAGTCTCATGCCACCTGCCCTGCTTCTGTACGTTCCTTGAGATTATAAGCAACCCATACTCAACTATATTAAAAGTTGGTAGGAAGTATAATTAATTTTTTTTTTCTGCTGTCAATTTTTTTAGTTGCGTCATTGTATGAACTAGGAGTGCTAACAATCAATTCTTGCGAGTGGGATCCATCCCTTTAGATGATTTGTCCAGTGGGATATTCCTGCACGCTGGAAAGAGATGATTTGTTAGGCTCCTGTTCTTCCTTGGTAAAGGTTTTAAGGACGCATTTTATCAGGTTAAAGTTTGTAATTCTTGAACTGACTCTAAAAAATCAATTAGTGCCCAAAATTTTGTGTTATTGAACTTGGTGTTCTAGCAAATGTTTTTGTGTTATAACTGGGTTATTCTTGCAGAGTGAGATGACTGATTCATTTGAATTTCATTATCCTATTTTTAACATGCATGCTATAGCGATTTTTTATGTCCTTGTTCTACATGATATTTGTTCAATTAGCAGTGCTGCAATATGTGAATTTTCTCTACTTGGTTTTGTTAGTTGTTGCCGTAATGTGGTGGTTTTATTTGGCAGATCAAAAATTCTAGCCAGCCTTGTTTGCTGGCATTGTTTGGGTTTTTTTACACTTTTACTCCTTATATAGATAGTGTTTGTGGTTGTGTTTTAAAGAGGATGGACAAAAAATGTAAAAACACCAAAACAAGACCCAAAAAATGCCACCAAAAAAAGGCACGTAGTTTTCCTATGATCCTTCTTGCTCTGCTGCATAAGTCAGTTCATTGGCTCTCTCTTGTTGCTTCCAGTCAGTGCAAACCAATGCATACGCCATCATACATAAGAAGGAAAGCTGGGCTGCAAGTATGTACCACAGCCCAGCAGACCTAATCTTGAATCTGAAACCCACTAGAATTGAAAGGGGCGGGGCCTGTGAGGTTAAACCAACTGATTTTTCCTTTTTGTTCCCCGACCTTGGTCTTGCAGACCCTGTCGGCAGATGTTTTGGAACAATTCCAGAGTTCACAAATCCAACTTTCAGAAGAGCAATCATGGGAATTAGGACATAAGGCTGATTCAAAAGCTTTATGTCCATTAAAACAACATCCATTAAAGCGATTTTCCTAAAATAACCACACATACAATAAAGTTGCAAATTTACCCTCATTGTCTAATCTATATGGGCTTATCTAGAGAGCTAGCCCTAGGGCCAGATCAGTGTAGGGAAGGCTACCTGCACATTTTTAGGAGAGAGAAGATCTTGAGTTCTTGAAAAGTTCGTGAGGCATACTGAGTTTGAACCCTTGACCTAGTAGTACTATCTGCCAAGTTTTAATCGTTGAGCTGTCATGTCATTGACTTCTCTAAACAAGTTGTTTCTATAGATATGGAGTAAATCTAGCCAACCAAGTTTCCTGACCAATTTTGGATCAGGTATTGGCTATTTTACATTTTTTACTAATTCTCTTTAAAACATCACTTATAAAAGGGGTAGAATTGTAAATCGGCCAAAACTTGGCTCAAAACTGGCCAACAAACATGACTAGCTAAAATTTGGCCTATAGATGATGTTTGTTGTTGTGTTTTAAAGAAAATGGATAAAAAATGTAAAAAAAAAACTAAAACTTTGTCCAAAAGTAGTTATCAAAATTAGACTTACTCTTCGAGATCATGCCACGCCATCCTGGTTTCTAATATTTTCATGTTT
Source organism: Berberis thunbergii (assembly GCA_003290165.1). Taxonomy (NCBI): domain Eukaryota; kingdom Viridiplantae; phylum Streptophyta; class Magnoliopsida; order Ranunculales; family Berberidaceae; genus Berberis; species Berberis thunbergii. The sequence continues at coordinate 124,149 of QNQO01001239.1, forward strand.
TAAGTCATACTCGCCCAAATAGCATATTACCACCACCTCGAAGAAGGCCGTCTCCCTGTACAAAAATTCACTGGCGATATTCAAATTAGCAACCACAAGCCCAATAGACCCAATCGTGGCCCATTCAATGTTGCCTTAGAAAACTCTCTTTCTTGTCGACACGTGTGTCCACATCACAGTCTGGATTTCTCACTTCTTTCTTCACCACTCTAGGTTTCGTTTCATTTCATTTCCACCAAAATCCGAAACGAGAGAGAGAGAGAGAGAGAGAGACGACCATGGCTCTTCGAACCTTGATGACCAAGAAGAACTCGATCGGGCTAGGGTTACGATTAGCTCACGTTCGAGGTCTACAGACCTTCACCCTCCCAGATCTCCCCTACGATTACGGTGCCCTAGAACCAGCAATCAGCGGCGAAATCATGAAGATCCACCACCAAAAGCACCATCAGACCTACGTTACCAACTACAACAAAGCCTTGGAGCAGCTTGGGGAGGCCACTGCCAAAGGTGATGCATCCGGAGTCGTCAAGTTGCAGAGCGCTATCAAGTTTAATGGAGGAGGTCTGTTCTAATTTATTGTTATTTTATATGTACTAATAAATGGTAGCTGCCCTTTAAACCTTATCATCTAATTTCGATAATCTTGTTAACTAATTTCCAGAGTCTTGATAATTCAAATTAGAAAATGATAATTTATTGTGTGATTTTATTTAGTAATAATAGTTACTTTTGTTTTGCAGGTCATATCAACCATTCTATCTTCTGGCAGAATCTTGCTCCTGCAAATGTGAATTTTTGTTTATTATTATTATTACTCGTACAAGTTTGCTTGTAGATTGATTGGGTGTTTAATAACTATGATTAAAATTTACAGAGCGGAGGTGGTGAGCCTCCGAAGTATGCTCTTGGCTATGCTATTGATAACCACTTTGGTTCTCTGGAAGTACTTATAAAAAAAGTAAATGCAGAAGGGGCAGCTTTGCAGGGCTCTGGATGGGTGGTAAGTCTACAGTTCGATTTTTGTCTAGTAAATTGTATATCTTTCATGTTAATCTTATATGTCATTGATTCTTGCCTTTGTTATTATGAGTGGTCAGTGGTTGGGTTTGGACAAAGAGATGAAGAAACTGGTTGTTGAAACCACTGTAAATCAGGTACTTTACAAGGGGTTCTTTTAAAAGTAGTGTTGTATAGGTTTATGGACATCATGCATGTGTTATGTGATGAAAACTTTGTCATTTAGATTGTTTGTTGATACAGAGCCCTTTGAAGTGTAAGATTGATTAGCACAGGCATATTGGAATCTGTTTCTTCATTATGTTTGAAACTGTAAAGTTCACGGCGATTTCAATGTTACTTGTTTCTCTTTCTGTTCTTGTCAAACTCTTTTACCGTGATAATCCATACTTCATGGACAACTTATCCACGAGTCTTACCGATGTTATCTTCCACAAATAGATTTGAAATATCTGGGAGATCAATCTGACCTCTTTGTTGTAAAGGATTTTTTGAGTGAGCTCAAATTATCTCTGTTGAGTGCATAAAATTCATCCGAGTCTTTTCTTGGACCATTTCATGAAAGTTTCTTATTAATTCTATCAGAAAAAAAAAATTCTTATTGAAAATATAAATTATTTTACTAACCATAGCTCCATGTAATAGTGCTAGTATCTCGTAAGGACTTGTTTCACTGTAAGATTCAATTGCTCAACTGCTTTTTATTGTCAGATTCTATTAAACTTCAGTTTTGTTGTGGTTCTCACTTCTAAATGTTATAAACTAACATTTTCTCTGTATATTGACTATATCCAACTTTTTTATTGACTAGCGTGAATAATCTGTGCTTGTTACAGGATCCACTTGTAACTAAAGGAGCAAGTTTAGTTCCCTTGCTGGGAATAGATGTTTGGGAGCATGCATACTATTTGCAGGTAATACTTGTCTTCACAGTGTTTCGTAGTGGTGGTAACTTGAATCTTTTTCTAGGCTGTTTAGTATTGTTCACATCTGCATATATCAGTTGGTACTTTCATGTCATGGTGATTTTCTCTATTGTTAGAGAGTTGTGTACCTGCATTCTTCTTCTTGCGAGAATGAACCTTGGCGGTACTTTTTTTGGAATGAAGGATTGTTTTCCTTTTAAAATTTTATAATATGTTCCTAGCCATCTAGGAGCAGTGAAAACCTAATAACTCTATCTTGGTATCTTGATTGAGTTAGATTGAAAGTTTGGATATCCAGTGAACATGATATCTGGATTTGAAGCATTAACTTTGGTTCACCATGTTCATGTCTTAACCTGTAGTAACCTGATCTAGATAATGATAGTGTTGACAACATCATGATCTTCATCACCTTTGAGATTTAAGGTTGAACATTTTAATTGTCAAAAAATGTGTCAGACATTGGGAAATGTGCTGAAGTCGATTCAGTGATTGTTCCTTTTGGCCCTTTCTGACATTTCATATCTTCAGTAAGACCTAGTTATGGTTTTCAACTTTCTGCAGTCACAATGGAACAATTTCGTTCTTATTTATACCTGCAAATGCAAATGGATTTGATTACCCAATATAGTGAATTTATTTTTTCATTAATCTTTTTAGTTCTAATTTTATTCATTTGATGATTTTGGGCCTCTGGTGATGCAGTACAAAAACGTGAGACCGGATTACTTGAAGAATATATGGAAGGTTATCAACTGGAAATATGCCAGTGACATTTACGAGAAAGAGTGCCCTTAAGATGCTCGCTATCCTCCCATGAAATTTTAAGCTGTACTTTAAAGTTGGGTGTTCATTCATGGGAAGGTGGGATAGTTTTATGCTTTTCTATGAAATATGAATAATGAAGCATAAAATTGTTGCAACTCAGGTTGTTGAACTTGAAGTTGCTTGGAACATTTGCTTGGAGTGTCGAACAAGGATTGAGAACAGATGGATGTTTTTATTAATTTAGGAGACGAACTTTTGCTCAAAACATGGTTTTCGTGAATGGGTTGTATATCCTTATTGCCTTTTCATCTGTTTCATCCAGTTTGTGATTGTCCTGCAAATGTGCAGTGAATTTGGTAATCGCTTTTGTATTTCACTTCTAGCAATACTTGTTTCAAAACTATTTGCACCTGTCCTCTAGTTTTTGGAAAATTATCCTGCGGCAGTACAACATGAAGACTGAAAATCTCAGGTTTATCATCCATGACATAAACAAGTTCTCAGGCAAACCTTTTCCTCCCCAAGGAAAACATTTATTTTTTCTATCTCGAAGACTAGTAGCAAAAAACTAAAGCTTTCTGTTATCAAGAACCAAGTACGATTTGAAGGCTCATTACACCTACACTAACACAACTGGTCAGTCTTCTTCCTTTTCTTCTCTGTATCGTTTTTTGAATTATATGATTTCAGTCTTCTTCCTTTTCTTCTCTGTATCGTTTTTTGAATTATATGATTTCACTAACTCACCCTATTCAAAGTTCAATGTGTTATGCTATCTTATGGTTATTGAAATATATATTGTATGCTTCTTCAAAAACAAGGTGTTAAAAACCAACTAATACTCTTCAAAAGTCCGAGTTGTCAAGGAGCAGAAGACTAATTACGTAACCATCGTAACATTTTTTAATAACCAAGCAATGCCCCTCAAGGTTGAATTACTTAACTAAGGTTGTACACAAGGGATCCAACATTCTACAGACCAGATGTCGCCACTGAAAGAGAGTTTCAGTACTCTGTTTATTATTATCTGATAGCTTGTGTTGACAATGGAAAAGGTCTGTGGGGATTTACTCATTTTTTGCACTTGATAATTTTTAAATTCCATAATGTTAGACTTTGAAAATTTTGCAAAATCGCTATTTCCAGTTTTTGGTTCATTATTTTCACGAAATTTTATTTCAGTCAAAATTATATGAAGAATAATAAAAAGATTAGTCAGGTATGGAAAATAAAGAGCATAAGCATTAAAAAAAAGAATATGAAAAAACCACAAATTGTGGATTATAGCCTTTTAGAAATTTTTAAAATCATTATATTCAGATTTCGTCTCATTCTTTCTATAGAAGTGTTTATTTATATCAACAACGTATAAAGAATAATAAAAAAAGGTTAAAGGGTATGGAAAATAAGAGCAAAAGCAACAAACAAACAAAACCCTAAAAAATCGTGGATTATCCTTTGAAAATTTTGTAAAATCGTTAATTTTAGTTTTCGGCTCATTATTTCATGGAAGTGTTCGTTTCTATTAAAAAAACATATAAAGAATAATATAATAAAAAACAAAAATGAAAAACAAGAGTAAAACCAACAAAACCAAAAAATCGAATAAAACCTCCAAAATCGTGGAGCCTTTGAAAAATTTGCAAAATCGCTAAATTCAGTTATTGATTCATTCTTTACATGAAAGTATTTATTTTCATAAAAAAAACGTATACAAAATGATTAAAAAAATGTTAAATGGGTAAGGAGAATCAAAGCATAAGCAACAAAAATAAAAATTGAAGAAAACCCTCCAAAATCATGGATTACCCATATGAAAATTTTGCGAAATTGCTAAACTTAGTTTTTGACTCATTTTTTTTTCGTGAAAGTGTTTCTTTCAATTAAAAGTATACAAAGAATGATAAGAAGATTAAATAGGTGTGGAAAATAAGAGCAAAAGCGTTAAAAAATAAATATTGAAAAAACCCACAAAAGGCCATAAGAGCAAAATCATGATATTTAATTTTCGGTTCATTCTTTCCATGACAGTGTTTATTTCTATTAGCAACATATAAAGATAATAAAAGGTAAAACGTGTATGGAGATTAAAAGCAAAACTAAAAAAATATATATATGAAAAATTGAACAAAACCCTCCGAAATTGTGGATTATATAGTCTTTTAAATTTTGTAAATCGCTAATTTCAATTTTGACTCATTATTTCCCTGGAAGTGTTTATTTCTATAAAGGATATAAAAAGATTATATAAAAAAAAGGTTAAACAAGTACTGAGAATAAGAACAAAAAAGAAAAATCAAAGAAAACATTCTAAAATCATGGATTATAACCTTTGAAAAATTAACAAAATTGCTTCATGTAGTTTTTGACTCAATATTTCCATGGAAATGTTTATTTCTACCAAAAACATATATATAATAATGAAATGGTCAAACGTGCATGGAGAATAAAAGCAAAAGTGACAAAAACAAAAAATTGAACAAAACCTACAAAATTAGGGATGGACAATGTCGGTTCGGTTCGGTTTTGAGCCCCGAACCGATTTCATTCGGTTTGCCTAAAACCCAAACCGAAACCGAATTTTGTATTTGTAAACTGATGAATTCGGTTGAACCGAAATTTGGATTGGTTTGGTTCGGTTAGGCCGAAATTTCAGGCTCAAGCATTTGAAAGGCTTTCATTAAAACATGCCTAATTTTTAGCCCAAAATTGAAAACTGAGAGAGAAGAGGGTGATTCAGTGCAACAAGGTGCACTGCATTTGTTGCACTAATCAGGTATTGACACCTACCTTTTATTTAGTTATTTATATATATCTAATTAATCGGTCTGTTCGGTTATTATTCGATCGGTTCAAAACTGTAAATCGATTTTGAACTGTTTATAACCAGTTCGGTTTGGTTTAAATTATTTTATTTTTACTCAAATTTCGGTTCGGTTGTCGAATCGAATTTGAAAATCAGTTTTTGCCCATCCCTATAAAAAATAGTGGACTATTAGAAATTTTACAAAATTGCTGTATTCAGTTTTCGACTCATTCATCTGGCAAAATTTTTCATTTTCTACATAAACATGAAAAAATATAAAAATAATCAATGTTCTAAAAAGCGCTAGGCAGTGGGCGAGCCTAGGCGGCGCCCAGACAGTCTTAGATTTTGTATTATAACTTTAATAATTTACTAAAATTATGCATAATACTTTATCAATTGCATCCAATTTAATGCAAAGATACATATGCAAAATTTAAAAAAAAAAAAAAAACTCACTAATTGGAGTTCGAGGTGAGAGGAAACCAAGTAGAGGCCGATCTAGGGTTTATCCGATAGAGAGATCGAACACTCACAATGGTTATAGCTCTTTCGAATCGAAACTCTAATCTCATCTTCTTCTTCTTGATCACTTTTTCTCATTGATTCATCGATTTGATTGATTGTGTTACTGATTGTTGCAGACGTTCAAGCGTAGGAATGGAGGCCGTAACAAGCACGGCCGTGGCCATGTCAAGTTCATCCGCTGCTCCAATTGTGGCAAATGCTGCCCTAAGGTAAGCTTTTTCGATCGATATCTTCAATTTATATCTATCAATTATACCGTGTCATCGTTGTTGTGTCTGAATTTGTTTTGATTTGGTTTGTAAAGGATAAGGCAATCAAGAGGTTTCTTGTGAGGAACATCGTCGAACAGGCCGCTGTTAGGGATGTACAAGAATCTTGTGTTTACGATGGTAATTTTCTTTTATTACTGGTATTTTTTTTTTTGTTTATTTATGTTAGTGTATTGAAATTTGGAATGAATTGATTGTGTTTTAGGATACGTTCTTCCAAAACTGTATGCTAAGATGCAGTACTGTGTATCATGTGCAATCCATTCTCACGTTGTGAGGGTTCGATCTCGCACCGACAGGAGGAAGCGTGAGCCACCGCAGCGTTTCAGACGCAGGGTATACTTGCTTTTATTCTCTAAATTTTATTTTTAGTATGTGTAAAATTTTGTTCACTATTTGATTGCACCAAGGAAAAAAAAATAATTAGGGAGAACTTTTATATTTTGCGGATGAATTGTTGAGGAGAGGAGAGGAATCCGTTCGACGAGGCTGTGAATGTTCAAACATTAAGTATCTTGAGGGCTTTGAGTCGAGGAGAGTCGTCGGAGATCAAACATGGAAAAGTTTTTCGAGGGGAGCCTAAACAAACTGGCGAAAAAAAACTAAATTTTTAGAGAAAATATTTATTTTAGAGGTGTATATGTAGTTGGGTGAGAATCATCTATGTTGATTAAGGTTATTTCATTTTAGCTGCTTATTAGTCACACTGCAGGATACTTTACACATTTAAATTGGTGTCCTAGACGACCTATTAAGTTATCACATTCGTTTGTTTGTTTGTTAATTTTTGAACTAATAATTGGCTAGTGCAACTATCTGGGTTTTGAATGTTGTATATCTTAGAAAGTAATAACATCTCCAAGAAAAGGCTGGTAGTTTTATCCTTCGAAAATTGCTTTGATAGCTACCATCCGTTCTTGTTTGAAGGAATTACATTCTAAGACAGGTAAGACATTTGTTATTTGCAATGTGGGACCTTAAAAAGCGAGAGCTCAAGTGCTATTATTAGCTCAATTAGAAGAGTCCATTGTCATAATGTGTTTTCTGAAACCCTCTGATCTCCCATGTTTGTTCTACATCGTGGATTTCATGGTCAATGGGTGTTTTTTTTTATCCATGTTACTATCATTCATCAAATAATAATAATCTGTATTTTTTTAATCAATTTATTATTTTGTATTTTAAGCAAAGCACATTGTTAGTACGATTTAGTTATTATTGATCTTATTGAAATACTTTTTTCAAGAATGTAAAATTGCTTCAATAACATTAAAATAACGAAATCGTGCTGATAACGTGTTTTGAGACAATGCAAAAGAAATTAAATTGTTAAACCATAGAGGATTTTTATTATTTGTTTAATGATGGGTTTAGACTGAGGCATGCCATTTTTGCTAATCCTTTTACACTAAGCCTTAAATGTGAATAGTATTTCAACCTTTTTAGAAGCAAACCCAAAGTCAAAACCTAAACTCAAAACCAAACCCAAAGTCAAACCCTTAAACCCAAAACCTAACTCATAAACCCAAACCCAGCCAATACCAAGCTCAATCTAATCCAAAGAATATTTTTCCAATTATCCCATATCCAGATTTGATTTTACCTTGATTCACTCCATGAATCACCCCTTTATAAATACAATAGAGAATGAACGAAAAAGGGGAGAGAGAAAGGAATCAAACCTCAATAGCCAAATTCAAACCCTCTTCCTTCGCAAAGTGATTTTCATCACACTCATCCCATCATCATCCATCTCTCACTCCCTTTTTGTCCAGATCACTCCGCCATCACCACCACCATCACTCGCGCATCACCACCACCACGAAACAGGGGCGTGACAATCCTGTTCACATCAAGTCTTCACCTCGCCACCGAGCACCACCATCATCCACCGAAATAGGGGCGTGACAAACCACAGTTCATTTCCTCACTTTGTGATGATGGTGGTGCTCGGTGGCGAGGTGAAGACTTGACGTGAAACAGGGTTGTCACGCCCCTGTTTCGTGGTGGTGGTGGTGCGCGAGCGATGGTGGAGTGATCTGGACAGAGAGGGAATGAGAGATGGGATAGGTGTGATGAAAATCACTTTGTGAAGGAAGAGAGTTTGATTTTGGCTATTGAGGCTTGATTCCCTTCTCTTCTTCCCCTTTCTCGTCCATTCTCTATTGTATTTATAGATAATGAACAAAATAAATGGAGATGAGATAAATGGATGGTAAAATCAAATCTGGATATGGGATAATTGGGAGAATATTCTTTGGGTTTGGCTTTGGGTTTATGGGTTTGGTTTTGAGTTTAGGTTATGGGCTTAGGCTATTCTCACCTTTTTGGTTTTGACTTTGGTGAAATTTTTAGAAGCAAACTTAGTGAAATAAAAGGCTATTTAAGTGGTCGTAGAATAGGTTAGCCATGTATTGGAGACCATTCGGTTGAATGATAATTCTTTTTGTTTCTATACCTCTTGCCTTTGCTTACAAGGAAATGCTCCTTTCTTGGTTTGAAATGCAATTGCCTGGTATTGGAAAGCATCGACACCATTTTGCATTGTTGTATATGACAAATTGGCAATGATAAAAACAATTCCTCTTTGGTATTTTAGTATTTTAAAGATCTTGACACTTTATTTTTGGTCTTCATGTTGTTCACTTGAGTTTGGTCCTAAACTAGGGATCAGACTCTTCAAAGAAGTTGATTCAAGCATACTTTTATTGCTCCAGGCTTCCAGCTCTCTTTCCAAGCCAATTTATGGAATTATCTGCTGATCATTTTGAATTCTTTTTATACCTTGAAAGAGATGCTGGATATCAATTGATGTCTTCTATTCCTTTTGGCAGGATGATATGCCGAAGCCTGGTCAAGCTCCTCGTCCAGCTGGAGCTGCACCAGCCCCTCGTACTTGAAGGCCTCTCTGAAAATTTTGCTTTATGTTGTCTTGAGTTAACCGGGGCAGTGGTTTGGCAACTACCTTTGTTTTAAAGTAAATGTTTTGATTTTTGAAAAGATGATGCACGCTATCCATACTAGATTTTGAGGTAGAAAAGTGGATGTGTTTTAGTATTAAATTTGGATTTGTGGATTTTTTTGGTCGTATTGCTTTATATTTTCGTTTATGGTCAACAGAATGTGTGATAACTGATGTTTGTTTAATACCTTTCCGAGATCAATATGCATCATCAGGATTTTCGTTTAGTCAAGCGAATTGATATCAGTCTCTAATGTTTTTCTGTTAAAACATAGACCCAAATATCTTGGGTTTGGTTTCATATGCAATGGGATAACTAATCAGTTTGGTCAAAATCCTTTACAACTTGAGGAGTTCACGTGTGATTATGGGTTCTGGGGTGTTCACAAGCTACCCTGGATTCAGTTAAAACTTAGTGCATGGAGATTGCTTTTCGCTTCTTTACATTAAACTATAATGCTCCATTGCTTCAATGGCTTTCCACTGTGTTTGCTTGGTTGCAGCACTTGAGAGAACCTTCCAACCTGCCTGTGGTTTTCCACCCTGTTTGCTTGGTTGCAGCACTTGAGAGGACCTTCCAACCTGCCTAAGAAGGGTGCTGCTTGACTTGCCTCGTGATAAGAAGTTGGGTTTCTGCAAGTTTTTATCGCACGTAATATTTGGAATCTTGTTTTGGCTGTGTTCGCCAAAATAACCTTGAAAACATTTTAATTTAAGCAGACATGGGCTACATGATGTGTGAGAAGCTTGTGCTTTCACTTCTGAAACAAGGCTAGATAAAATATGAAGACATTCCATGGAAACAAGGTTGGAAGAATTAGTCAGTCCTTCATATGAAAATGACGATCTCATTCACATGCATTAATGGTCTGAGTACGTATTACAGTCAATGTAGAAGACACTATCATACTCAAAACATATTAAGGACCTGCAATTGGGTTCTGTGCAGGTTCTATTTCCAATCACCATTTGAAGTCTACCATAATCTCCTGGATGGATCTCCATTAAGGCAAACTAGTTTCTAGTTCTTAAAAGTTATTTATTGACTGATAGCACAGTGAAATACAGCTCTGGAGATGGGCAAAATCTAGCACATCTCGACTCGGGTCATGTCAGGTTCGCAACTGACTTGCTCATTTGTTAAAGTTTGCCCTAACATGGAATGGGCTGAATCAGCTCTGTAGCCTCTGCAATGACTGGACAGAACTTGCACTGTACCGAACCCACATTCTTTTCTGCCCATTATTAGGTTGTGCAGTAATTTCAGGCATGCTTGTCTAGTTATGGGGAAAGCACCGTTCACCTTGTATCCATTGGATGAAGAGTTCTAATCGGCAACACTTAAAAGTAACACCATTTTAGGTTTTAGCGCTGCTGGAGTTCCTTAGCAATTCTAATACACTCGGCCATGGGGCAGTCTGTCTTGATTGCATTGGAAAATATGTGCGACCTGCTAACAGCATAGCCCTCCTGCCACCAATAGAATTCAAAAAACGAACCCAAGGAATTGTCAGAAGCCCTAATCATCAGTAAATCGGCTAAGCAAATTCTGTTGTAAGACGATTCTGAATGGGGCAAGAAGAACATGCACAGAGCAATGAAAAGCATGACATGAGCCAATCCAAATACCGACTAGAAAAGGGTTCTGTTTGAGGTCAGCTTAGGGCATCCATGTTGCACATGTACAGTACCAAAGCCATGTAATTCATTTGGTAGTTTTTTTTTTTTGAAAGGCATTCATTTGGTAGTTGATTAAGATTTAATAAAAGTTTCTCATGAAAATAATCCAATAACAGTCATGAGTCTAATATTTGCACAAGGTAGGAATCTAGGACTAATGATTACCTTTTCCAGGGCATTCATTACTGTTACCAAGGGAGGAGAGTTTACTTTGGCGCGGCTGGCTACCTGAGATTAAGAGCAAAAGGAACTGCTTTCAATATCAAAACAACCTTTAGATGTCATACTCTCTTAACCGCGTAGCTAAGATGCGATTAATATATAATTAGAAAAGAAACCTCATCAAGTTTGATGTATCCAAATGGTAATTTGGGATTACTCTCATCAATCATCTGTCTTAAAAGTTTCTCCAAATCGATCTCCGAGTCAATGCCTGTCCATCTCCATTGTTCCGCTAAATTTAACATATCATTAACATGTGAAGTATTGTGAAGTGGTCCAGTCCAAAGAGGCCCTGACACAATGAGTGAACGCTTAACCTGAAAATATGTTTTAGAAGTTGAGTAGCAAAAGAACATGGACAATATTTATTGTTGTATGTTCAATGACCATTTATAAAAAAAAAATTAGGACTTAAACAACATAGCCACATTCTTGTTGAAGAATAGCCAGCAATTCTCAATCTTCAAAAAAGAAAAGAAAATCACAAGAAAAAATGAATAATCTATTGGACAACAGTAACTAAAAGTGTCTTTTGTCAGAGACCTTCCATGTTCTTCCGATGCCAGAGTTCCCTACTATGTAGTCAACGACAATGATCTTAAGTTCTTAACATACACATCACTTCATAATTAGAAGGTTGCCATGGTCAACTCTACTAGGACCATGGCAAGCACGAATTCAATTAGAAAATTACAGAGTGGCTCACAGCGAAGGACTGAAGCTAATTTTTCCCTTAAAGTGGAAAAGGACCTTGTGACATTTTCTTTCACGAACAGGATATCCTTGGAAGCAACATGCAGACAGACCGATGAAAGGGTGAAACAAAAATAAGAAGCAAGTCTTGAGGGAATATAGAGCCACTATTAGGTAGATCTAAGCCAAGGGTGGTTGGTTGTCCATACATTTGTTGATAGAACTACTACCATAACTCTACTCAACCAGCAAAATGACTTCAACAATAGACTGACTCTGCATACTTTTGTCAAACAAAATACGACCAAGAAAGTGTTACCTCTCGATTGCAAGGGCAATAAATATGTCCAAGTTCATCCCACGGAATTGTTTTAGAATCTCCACATTGCTCACAGTAGCTGATAAAACCATAATGCCTGTAAGAAACAAGGACAGCACAAAAGTTACATGCCTGTAAATGTATAACGCATGACTTCTACAGTTAGGTTAACTCAAAAGACATATTAGCTTTATATAACCTGCTTTCAGGATGTTTTCCGCGATTAACTTGGAGCATGACTCTAAACACAGGTCCATGGTATGAATAATATGAGAAAAGTGGCGTAACACGATAACCCAACACAGAAGCATCACGCATTGCACCACCTATAAGCATTCTCAAACCAAGCTCATTCGAATATGGCATTGGGCGAAGATAAGCTCCATATGCAGCTAAAGAACTAGAAACAATAAAATAGCACATTATCAAAGTTATATAGAACCACATTGCCAAAGAAATTAACAAAACTTACAATACTAAGATCATTAAACTTACTGATGAGGCCGATGGCCACCGGAAGTGTACCCATCAGTCGAAGTAACATAAACTAAACCATCAGTCTTTAAAGCATCATAAGCAGACCTAAAGAAAGAAGTATCACTCCCAAACGAATCAATATCGATCAAATCGAAGAAATCCCTATTTAGATAACACTCTGCCATAACCCTATTAGCATCCAAATGCTTCACAATCCATCTCTTTTCTTCTATCGAACCGCCACTGGCTTTCGATAAATTCGACGAAATTATGCCCCTATACTCACCATTTGCATCATTTGCAAGAACAAAATCAGCCTCAGCTTGAGCTAGATATCGAAGGGATCGAACACCGCAACCGCACATTGCGTCGAGGACCCGGAGACTTCCTCTGGATTTCTTGTAAAGAGAAGCAGCAAGAACCCCTAGGTCTCGTCCAATTGCGCTCTCGTGGCGAAAGAACGAGTCGCCGACTTGAAATTCGAGACCCCTTTCGGTTTCTGTTTTGGGATTTTGGTCTCCATTGGTTTCTAGGGTTAAGGTTTGTGGAAAATTTTGAATTCTAGGGTTAGGGTTTCTGGGTTTTGGGTGAGGAAATTGAAGAGAAGAAGATATTGTTTTTGCAAAGAGAAATGTTGTCATGGCGGGAGAGGGAGTTGAGTGAGAGTGAGGGGTGTACTTAAACTTTTTAGACTTTGTGATGCTATTTGCAATTCAAAAAACTTTGGGGCACTCACCAAGCACAATAATTTTGATCGATGGGTAACGGGAGTACTAAGTCAAGCTTCAAGCTACATCGTCGGAGCAAGGATTGAGATTTTGTTTTTCAAATTAATTTTGGTCCCGTAATTTTAAGAAATATTTCAATGTAAAGAAAAAATATAATTTTTTTGAGAATACATGATATATATAATTTCGAGGGTATATGAAAAAAATAAGATGCAAGTAAATAAATTTATTAAACACATTAAATGAAGTCTAAATACAAATAAATGATACAAATATGAAATCAATATATAACTAGAAAATCGGGGTTGATTTAAAAAAGATCAATATATAAGTAGATGAAATGATATATAGAAAATTAAGGGGTGGTTTCAAAAATCAATAAATAATCAGAAGAAATGATAATTAAAAAAAACTCTAAAATTTATGAAAAAATCCTCGAAAATGTAATTTTTGGTAGTTGGTTTTTTTATTTTACAAAATAATAAAATTTACAAAAAAAAACCCCTCAAAATTTTTCTAAAAACCTTCAAAAAATGTATTTTTTCTTTACGTAATTTCAATGAAATTTCGTGAAAATAGAATCGTAGTCTGGGAGCATTGATGGTTCATCCTGAAGAAGTGAAAGAAAAGGATCGAAAAAACTGGCTTGCTTATGAATGTTTAGGTTTAGGTTTAGGTTTGCTTTCCATTCGCATGTGTTGCTTCCCCAAGTCAAGCCATTAATTTGAAAGAAAATTCAATGTTTAGCATTTCATGGAGCATAGTGCATTTTTAAAAAGTAACATGTAATATATTTTTTTTTGTCTAGTATTCTAGAATTCGGAAGTTTAACATATAATATTTTGTTATGTCATTCGAATAACTCCAAACAATTTTTTTTCTTCGAAATGACCAACTAAATCAACACAAACCATCAAAGACTTCGAGAAATAAAAACCATGTCTGCTTGGCTCAAGTATATTCAGCCATTAGAAACATGATAATTAACATTGCATGATACTTCCATTTTTACAGACACTAGCAATCTTGCTTGAATGACATAATGAAGAAAGCACACACATACATTTCATCCTTGCTGTCTAAGAACTATCAGTGCAGCATCAGTGACCGGCATAAGCCATGTGATACACGCCGGTGTTCAATGACATTGCAGTAAAAATAAAATAAAAATTTTACTTGCCGCAACAATTAAGCCTAAAGCATATATTACTTGTACAATCAACTTTGAATGCGAAGACCAACACAAGTAACTCAAAATGATCACTTTTTTTTTTCTCTGTTTATTGGTATCGTTCCTGTAAAAGTCAACTGTAATCACCAAAAAAAAATTTATACTTTTTTTTTTCTTTGAAAGAAAGTAAAAATAAAAAGGAAGGGTAAAAAAAGATGAAGGTAAAAATTAAAAACAATGTACAAGTCACTTGTGCCGCAACACATAATAACTATTCAAAATTTGAAGTTGATATCAACCAAGGTGGAAACGACCCAAGTGAAATTTCAAGCTTGTTGGTATTTTCTGTTATGTTCATCCTCCATATTCAGATGGAGGTTATCTCTTACTACGACGAACTGCCTGTAAAGGGGGAATTCATTTTCATCTCGACGACCCAGTAAAGGAGGAAATTCAGTTTCATCTTTTAGATGGAGTGATTGCATTTCTCTGCAAATTGAAGTTGGGAAGGTTAAACAAACCCGAAAATACTAGGAAACCAGGTTTTTGCAATCAGGGTACGTGGCGTGATCTTGCAAGAAAGATGAAAACCCAAAAATGTTATCTGTATCTCGAGGTTATGAAAAACTCCTTTGATGATGCCACATTATCGTGGTTGCGGAACCTGTTTGCAAAACCTGGTTCCTTAACCTCACTCAAACAAACAAGGTTACAACTTCAAACAATGTTTAATAAATCAGAATTTCATACCTTTTCAAATTTTCACTTTCTAATTTCTGGGTTGATGGTTTACGAGGAGGAGCAAACAAAGGCGGGAATTCCTTGTCATCTTCTAAATGGTAAGATTTATCAATTCTGCAACATAGTTGAAAGATCAAACCAGAATGAAGTTTATGTTTTTATAATCTTATAATCAAATTCTTTAGTTAGACTTATCATACCTTTTCTGATTTTCACTAGATTCTAGAGCTGATTTCGTAGGTGATGTTTTCAGTAGAGAGGCATGTGAAGGAATTGAATCTGAGGAGCTGCACGCTTTCATTGAAGGTAATGGAATGCTCTTATAAGAACCAAATTCAAGGTTTCAAGAGGAAGGGGGTTACTACTATAAGGAAGACCTCCTTCGAACCGAGTGACTTCGGCTCCTTGAGAATCATGCACACCTTTCTCAAGTGTTCTCCCGTCGAATAGTGTGAAAGGCCCATCATTGTTCCGTTTCATCAATTGATCATAAGTTCCCCACTCAAGTGAAGAACTGCAATTGTTCTGCAAAATGCCAACCATCTAACATTTAGATATAAGAATAACTAAAACCCTATTAACAAAACAATAGTATGTCCTAACGACTAGCGTGATAATGACAAAGACATGAACTTACCATTCCGGGAAAATACCTTCTCATTTCTCCCGGCATTTGCATTACTTCCTCACTAGAAGGGGAACCGTATTGGCACGATCTAACATACACCATACTACTAAAGTGATTTTCATAGTCTCCACTGAGGTCTGACAAAGAGTATTGAATTCTGTGGCTCCTAAGTGAAGTGCCCACTTCAATATTTGGTATAGGTCTAGCCATTTCCTTTGTTGAACCTTTAATTTTGGATTTAGAAAGCTCCCTACGTCTCTGTTTATCATCTTTGGTTCCTAGCAAGGGAAAGGCTTCACTTTTCGTTCCATTGGAGACCTCCTTCGGTGACTCTACCATGGATCCACTAGAAGGAAGGTCTGGTACATCTTGCCTATATCCACTTCCATGCCTGTCTAGTGTGTTCGAAAAAAATTTATAGATTTCATCAGCAATATTATCTTCAGGCAATGAAAGAATCTGACCAAGCTTTTCCGCTCCAAAAGTAAATGCACTACGTATCCGATAGAAATTGCCTGCATTTGAAAAGTCAGACGCATCATCCATCGACCAACTAATAAAACGCATGTAGAATAATATAGATTTCTAAATAAATAATTTAAATAAGACCCATCACATGTAAGCAATGCACTGTAAACTAATCAACCACCCAACTCATAACGGGTTTCAACCTATGCCTCTAAGAGGACCATCATAGTATATCCTATAAAGTCGACACTTTTTGCGTGGCTTCTTGTTAAACAACATACTCAAAGCACCCATCAGATATAAATGAAACATTTGTTTAATGAAGTTATGACAATTCCAATTAGGGGTGGGCAAAAACCGATTTAAATTCGGTTAACCGATCGAACCGGTTTTCAAATTTGGTTCGGTAACTGAACCGAAATATGAGTAGAAAGAAAATAATTTAAACTGAACCGGTTATAAACGGTTTGAAATTGGTCTACGGTTTTGAACCAAACGAATAATAACCGAACCGACCGATTAATTAGATATATATATATAAATAACAGGTAGGTGTCAATACCTGATTAGTGCAACAAATGCACTGCAATGCACCATGTTGCACTGAATCACCCCCTTCTCTCTCAGTTTTCAATTTTGGGGTAAAATTGGGTATGTAAAAAAACTGGGCATGTTTTAATGAAAGCCTTTCAAGTGCTTGAGCCCGAAATTTCGGCTCAACCGAACTGGACCGAATCGAAATTCGGTTTACAAATACAAATTCGGTTTTGGTTTTGGTTTTGGGCAAACCGAATGAAATCAGTTCGGGGCTCAAAATCGAACCAAACCGACATTGCCCACCCCTAATTCCAACCAATCAATTGGATTTGGGAGTTAAAATTCTCTGAGGCATTAAAAGTTCCCAAGATGATAATTGGAAGGAAATCCTACCATCTTTACAAAAACAAGTTAAATTTAAAAAACAGTCCATGTTGATACTTGCAAGTAATTCTAAAAAAGGAGACAGGTCTCATTTCCCACAACATGATTCACATAGGTTCATCAAGCCTAATACCTACAATTTGCCTAATACCTAACAGTAACAGGCGTCAATAGTTTTAAAAAGGTTGGCTGACAGTAAAGAGTAAACTATATACCTTTGCTCACACTGCGCCCAAGGTTGTTACTTTCGTTCAACGGGTCGATGATGTTCAAATACTTGGTTAAAAATGTTTTGGTCTCAGGCACCTCTCTTGGCATCGAGAATGCGTTCACAAATCTCCGCAGACATTCCTCATAAAAGAAAAGCTCATCCCAAGCATTTTCTGGTTTCTCCACTGCAAAAACTCCCAAATAACATTTAAAAGAAAATTAGTATCTAAACTTAATTAGAAATGAAAAAAAGTAATCTCATGCATACACAGCCTGATGTGTTGAACTTTATTTATTATTTTTATCAATTAAAAAAAATTAACCAAGGGCAAAACAAAAAACAGGAAAAGACAATATGCAAAACGATATCATAAAAGCACCGTTCTTGTCAGAAAAGAATGTGCTTACCCACTATTTCTGGCAGAACAGCTATGTAGGCTGGACCACTCAAACTGATGCAATATTTATCCCAATCAAATTTGCTGTAGTAGTCCAAGAATCGGTGTAGAACCTGTGAAAAAAAAACCCAATTATTTGAATAGTTTTTGTTTTATTAACATGTTTGTAATTATATTTATTTTGTAAAAATTGTTGTTCACAGCACTTTACCGCTAAAGGGCCACTCAGAGATGAATGGAAGAGGTGAAAAATATACATGACCAAAGTTTCCAAGGCATAAGTAGAGAGGAGACCATGATTAGCACTGAGAATGCGGCTCTCATAGTAGCACCATGTTTTGACCAAGATAACACTGCGCTTGAAAAGATGGTCCTTGCCGATGAGACGATCAATCTGCAAAATAAGCAACATATGAACATATTTATTTAGTACTCAAGGAAGCCTATTGTTGGTTTCAACACATTTAAAAGTATTTATTTAACGAAATGTCAAAATATTGTACATACTTGTTCAAGAAAGCATAATTTAGAGAGTCCCCCTAATTGACTGAATGAGATGTCTAGAGGAAGATTCTGTACTATGCACTTGATCAACTTGACCTGTCATAAAAAGAAAATGCCAAATTTAAAATGAGAGCAAAGACAATTGGTGAAAAAATGTAAATGTTAATTGCGGAAGTGCTTTTCAAAGTTAAGCAATCTCAAAGAGCCATATTATAAATTGGACGAGTTCATGATGTCTTTTGGTTTGGAAATGGTATGTATGCCAAGTTCACAGTATGGTCCAAAAACTTGAAAATTGACGTAAAACACATAGTTTCAGAAAATTATTTCAAATCACCCCTGATGCAAAAACAATATGACTGAACCAAAGGTTGTATCGAATCCTGATAAATGATAATATTTCACTACATATAGATAAGTTCGCAACTAAACTATTAATCAAAAATGTCTAATAACAGATCTTTGTTAACTTTTTTCCAATCAATGACAGATATGGTCATTGATTGGGCAAAGCCAACTGCTAATATCTGGTCCATGTGAAGAACATTTTAGTTCTAATTTTTTGATTTGGATGTTCAGTTTGAACTTACTCATATGAGTCCCAGTAAAATTAGACAAACAAATCAGATTATATTCAATGTCAATCACGATTTTTTGGAGGAGCCATTGATTGGTGCATGAAGCAAGTTGTCCATCTCAGGGAATTCGGTGTGCCACTCCCAACTTGAGTTTTATTTATAATCAAGGTACCTTATATAATATATAACCCAAATCCTGACAATTCTTAATGAACTGCAGATGAGGCCTCCACCAAAAAAAAATAAATGATGATGCTTACATTACCCTAAAACATTGTAAACAATCGAAAAAAGAACAAAGTAACAATTACTATAGCAGACATAACCGAATCAAGAAAAATTCCAACAAGAGTACCAACCTCATATCCACGAAAGATAAAAGAGTGTTATATATCATACTATAACTAGAGAGCAGTGGAGCTTAACCTCTGCATTGATGTATTGGATGTCCTTCACTTCAAATTCAGCGGAATTGTTCTGCTCTTCTTGTTCAAGGACAGAACGGATATTGTTCGCTAAAGCATGTTCATCACTTTGACTGCAAAGTGCAGTCAAATCAATATCTCCATCAGGAAGATATGTCTTCAAGGGCACAGACCCAAAAGGGAATACCTGTAGAAAAAAGATAACTTGCTGAAGGGAATGAATATTGATTATTAACAAGTAAAACTGAATGAATGATTGAAAGACAATAGGTTCAGACTTGTACCACAAATCATAAAAACCATATAAACACTTCATACGAAAACAAAATTTACATAGACAATCTCAAGATCCAACAGACCCACTAAATTTCCCAACTGACATGTTATCCCCAAACTATACTATTAGAGCTACAAAATAGGAGGACCACCTAGACCATCCTCTAAAAGGAAACATTATATAAGGTGATTTTGTGCCCACTATATATGGTCCAATAGCATAATTCCTTTACATCCATTGACAAATGTATAACTGTACCAAAGATTAAGCAACGAGACAAACAAAGCATTTTGAACAACTAAATACACCAACTTCAATGAACAAAATCTGACGTTTAGAAGGGTCGAGGCATGGAGAAGATCAAAAGAAGACTTCGTTCAATTTGGAAGGGTTTGGATAACAAAATAGTAAGTTTCTGAGCTAAAAAGTGCAAGGACGGCAAGTGGACATGGGTTAGATGGTCTGGAAAGCAAAGGTTATAGCTTCAGAAAAATTATAACTTCCAGCTAAAATGCTGGACAAGAATATGCAGGTGATGTGGACAAAGAGGATTGCAAATCTGGACAACATGGTTTGGGTTTCCAAAAAATTCAGATAATAGGCATTTTGACAGTATTGAATCAATGTACGATTGTGCCATTTAAGGCATTGATCCAACAAAGTTCTGCAAAATTGAGAACTTACCTATTATGGACTGTATTCTGTTAATTATAATGGTCAGTTGACTTGAAAAAAAATAGAAGAGGACTTGGCAAGCTCACCAGCAAGTTGGTCACCGTTACAATATGAATGACTTATTGAAATGTTGGTTATAATGGGTTTCACAGGCTTGGCCCAAGTAGTTTTGGAATAGTGTATTGAGCTAGTTAAACCCCGTTAGATTGGCCTCTACAAATTTCTTGATCCAGCCTTAGTACCTGACACATTCCATCCCGACCTGGCTTAGATTCAAAAGAGCTAGTCCATAAAAATCTTTATGGGACTTTGGACGGTCAACCATTTCTAAGGGGAGCAGTTCCAAGAAGAACTTGCTCACGAGTTGAACGCTAGCATCCCTTCAAGGCACTTTACTTGGGCCAAAGGCAACAGCTAAGATAGAGATGTGAGGGGATTCTGAGTATGAGAAAGGATACTCATCTAGAATGATACACTAATCAAAGAGTTGCAAGGAAATTGTAAATGGACATTGGTTAGCACACAATATAACATTATTATACCAATGTCACACTTGAAGTTTAATGCTAATTCTTTTGTCATAAAAATATAAGAGAATCACCTAATCCATAAACCTCCATAAGTTTAAAAATATGAATTGTAGAACAACACAACCACATTAATCAGAGTTGAAATACTAAAACAGAGAGAAACATTCACCTCGCTTCCGAGATCACTAATTAGCCTCTGCACATAATTTATAATTGCCTTCCTCCTCTCCTCGGATTCTTGGGTGGGATGAACATTACATAATATATCTTGTGTTGCCCGCTCAATAAAACTTGGCAATAGATTTAGGTTTATGTTTGATGAAGATGAGGCGACATTTCGACTTACACAGCCATTCTGCCAAGAATCATCCATGCAATCAGAAATTGAAAACAACAATAAAAAATGTGATAAAAAAAAAAGGAGTGATTTGATTATTAGCAGAGAACATAGTATACTAGAGATTCAAAAGAAAAGAAAAGAAAAAAAACTGGATTTTCAGTCTTTTAGCAATTTCAGGACAGTCTCAACTAAAAACATTACAGATAGTCTCTCCCCCCCACCCCCTCCCCCAAAATCTCTTTTCACTCTCGCTCTATTAAAACCAAAATTAATTATTTTTTATCAAACTTCTATAAACATGATCATTCCCCACTACTATGATATTCATGTTCTATAATAGATGTATAGGTAACATCTATGATGTCATAATGGAAAATTCACGTTTTAAGTCTTACTACTCAAAATGAAAGGGAGACTTTAAATAAGATTGAATGTATTGCATATACTATATATTTTTTCCTTCTATTATTTCCTACTAATTTTTTATCAGTAAAAACAAAGGTATTTTATTCATAAAAAGTAGCCAAAAAAAAAGGCTATGACAAAAGTGTACATCATGTGCTGGGAATCTTTGAACTCCCCTCAATCAACATACAGGAGGAGAATTGGGAATCATTGAATTCAACCCCAAGAGGGTTTCCAAACCCAAGAAGATTCCCTACTCTTTTATGTAAGAAAAAGCAGCTCAGCTCACAAATTACTTTTATTTTGAAATATTGACTCTTTGGCACATGGGAACAAGGAATCTTTGTGTTATCGCCTGTGGCATTAGGGGAAGCATCTCCTCTCCATCACAATTAGATTTGAAGCTTTTATTTGGGACAATGGTAAAACCTCTTTTAAATTACATTTTGTGTCATCAATTACATATTGTAGGAATAGGTGAAACTTTGTTTTATGCTTTGAAATCATTCCAAAAGAATGACATAATTCGTCATAACAGGTGCAACAAACCTCTTTTTTAGTTTTCTTTCAGTTCTATAAAATTTCTAACTTATCTATTAAAAACAATGATATGACATTTGTGTTACCATCAACATACTTCTTGCACATCCATAAGAAACATATATACAATAGATACAAACATCATCACAAGACATACACATAATTGTTTACCAACAGAACATCACACAGATAAAAGAAGAAAGCATTTGATAAGGAGATTGAGATCAAAGGAAAGAGTTGATAAAGACATGTCTTGCGAAAGTTGTATATTTCATATGGGATTGCTTTCTATATTTTTTTTAAGCAAAAAAATCCCAATCGAAGCAAACAGGACAAGATAAGAAAAAATATAATACTGATGATATACATGGAGTCTATGATTTATGCTGGCTGAGGGAATATAGATGAAAAGTTGTCATTTAGTCATAATTCAATCCATTTCCATACCCCATATCAATACAACAACACTGATTTCTCACCTCAAGCTTCCTCAACTGTGTTTCCTTGAATAGATCCTTTGTATCTGTTTATAGAAAAGCTTAACATTAAAATTTAGTATGAATCTGAATAATGGAAACTGAGAGTGAGATCCTGAAATCCTCAGTAACAAAAGAACACATATTAACCTAGTAATAAATTATTTGTGCATTCATAGTAGTTTGCCTCGTCTAAGTTCATCCTGGTAAGAAACTTGAGTTTGTGGATTATGGATCCGTTCCTATGTTGTAGGGGTGAGGCGTGAGGCACCAAGGTCCGCCACTAGAGCCTTGGCTAGGCTTTTTTTAAAGGGCAACAATTTTAGTGTGGTGGCCTCCCCCTTGAGTAGTGTATGATTCTGAGGCTCTCTAAGGCTGCGACAAGATGCTTTTAAGAAAAAGAAAAAAAATAGAGCCTTTAGAGTCGTGGCAGAGCCCTGACAACATAGATTATTTCATGAAAAAAATAAAAAAAATCCACTGATTCTTGTTTATGGTTTTGGGGCCTGAGGAAAATGTACCACTGTATATCTTCATAAGAAATTCACAGAATCCACCAAGTTGTGAGGCCATTCCAAGGCAAGTAACATCTACACTAGAAGTATTTAAAATTGGAAATTCCTTGCACACTGCTACTAAACCTTCTAGGGTTTTTCTTTTCAGAAATTGAATAGACCAATTTTTTCATCTAAATTCAGTCTAGGGAAGCTTAACTCGAGCTACAGTGTCCAGATGATTTGGACCAGCGAGCATTTTACCTATGCAAATCTTCCATAAGAATTTCAAACACAATGTCCATGCATGTCTATGTGGCCAATTCTAATGTTCCATCCATCCTAGAACCATTTCAATTTGACAGAATGCAACTTCTTCGACATAATTGTCTTTAAAAATTGGAATTCCCTTATGGATTGTTGCCGAACCTTCCTGTCACGATCCTAATTCATGTAATTAACCTTCCCCGGGACAACTCGCTTTTGGGAGAGTTGGTTAGTTCATGACACTTCATCGTTTCAATTGCCCTTTTTTTTTTCTCAATTCGGTATATTCTTTTCTTCATGTATTCAATTAACAATTTATACATAAAAATCGTATAAATCAACAAAAACTTCAAACAATTATTCGAATTCATCAAAAACTTACTTATTGAAGCCGCTGGAAGAACACCCATCAGACAATTATTCCATCAAGCTTCAAACAATCACCAACAAAACAAATATATCAACACAAAATTCAAATAAAGCCCCAATTCGATTGAAAAACAAAGATTACCTTTTGATGATTTCTATAAGAGAGGCGCAACAAAGATTCGACCTTTTGATCCAAAGGACGATCTCTCATTGCGCGCAAGAACCGAAACGACTCTCACCCCTTCTGATCTCTCTTCTATCGTATCCGATTCGAACCCACATTCGATTCTTCTAGGGTTAGGGTTTTGGAAACGAACGCTTACGAAATTGTTTTTTTTTTCCTTTTCCCGGATTTGACGATCCAAGACCGTGGTGGCGGGAAAGAGAGTTATGTGAAGTGACGAAAGGTAAAAAAAAAAAAAAAGGAGAGATTTTTATTTTATTTTTTGGCAAAACACTTTTATTTCACAGTTTTTTTCTACAATATTGGGAATGTTTGAATTCAGAAATTTTTTTTTTTATTTCAAGTTCAAGAATTAAATGACTAAAACCAAACAAATTACAACTCCAATAATAATGTCAATTTTGACCGCAACATTATAAACATGTCATGTAAATAGCCTAAAACCTGGTCAAAAAATGGTTTTGTTTCCTGACTGCCTAGAATTATTGCATGTAAATATGATTTTGAAAATGTAATTATCATTGAAGAGATATAAGTTATATTCGTGTGTATTTAATGGATACATTTCTATATTTCAAGGGGTTTATGCTATAATGTTAAAATGCTTTGACCAAAATTCGCAACATGGAGAATTTTTTTTCCGACCGTATTTTAAATGATTTGACTAAAATAAGAAATATGGCCTAATGTGCATAATTGAGTAATTGACCATTCTTTATGGTTTATTTGACAAATTAATAAACCTTTTTTTAGAAGAAAAAAAAAATCATTATTATGTGATTCTATAAGCTCGGCAATCCATTGAATTATGTCACGCTATCAGTGAATGTTGTGATAAGAAATGAATAATAATTTAGATCATGGACGATTCTCCATGTGACCTTTCACCTTTGGATAATAATTTGGAAGCGTCTTCGTAGGTACAAATTATACTATATTATACAACCCCTTAAACTTACGGTGTAGAGATAAATAAATAAATTGGACCTAGAGTTGATCAAGGTACTGTTGTAGGACAAGCCGTAGAAAGTATCACGAGAGATAAATAAATAAATAAATATGAGGTACTTTATTGCTAAGTCTTGACTTTTATGGAAGCTTTAACAATTTATGGTGATCGTGGCATTAGCACTTATATTTGCAAATCCTTTTATTTAGATGATAAATAAAATAATTCTCTTTCCAATTTGACTCGAAGCAGCTCAATGTATAGACAGTGGCGGACCGAGGATTTTAGTCAAGGGGAGGCAAAATGACAAACAAATTTCTTTTTTCTACCCGAGCTAGTAAAAAAAAAATACAACTATAAAAATACATTCCATATACCAAATTGAATCTAGTGTAATCAAAATTTAAGCCAAAATTTGGTCAAAATATCAATAACCTTAGCAAGAGGCAAATTAGCGTAATAACTAAATATATAATTAAAATTACAAAATAATTAGGATAAGTATCTAATTAAAGCATTTTTTTTTAATTTACAAACATAATAAGATCCTAATACAATTTAATAGAAAATAATTTATATGAGGCTCAATTTTTGTATGAATTAGCTAATGACATATATTTTTATTGAATTCTATATTTATTATTTTAGATATTAATTTTAAATATATTTTTTTGTTTGAGGTTTTACACCATTTGTGAACCAGCAATTCATTTATTTATTGTTTGCAATTACATATAAATTTGCGTTGAAAGCAAAGAAATAAGGGTAGGTCACAACGACAAAATTGTAATTGTGAATAGCCATAAAGAAATTATACGATCCGAGAGGATCGTAAATAAATTTTTATTAAACTAAACAATTTTGTTAATGTTTGCAATTACTAATAACATTGTATTGAAAATAAAAAAATTAGGCAAGTGACAATAATGAAAATAATAATTATCAATAACTATAAAAATGCATAGTAAATAGCCATAAAGAAATTATGCGCTTGAAGAGTATCAAACTCGAGTTTTTTACCAAAAGAAACCACTACACCAATATAGAGATATAGAAACAATTGAATGAATAATATTTATAATGTATTTATGCATTATATAATTGATTTTTTTAAAGGCTAAATATAACATTTTTTTTAAAGTTGAGGAGGGGCAGTTGCCCCCCTCGTCCCTTAGTAGGTCCGCCCCTGTGTATAGAAGAGCTTGTAACTTACAAGAAGAATATGACACAGTAAAAAGATGAGAAAATTTCTTCCCTCGCGGAAGGAAATTAAAAATCTTAAAGAATATTATGTACAATTTGTAGAGGAAATCGTTAAATCAAACACCTACAACAAGCTCTTACAATAACAAGAATAATTTCTCACTTATTCAGAGACAAAAATAACAAACTATTCGAAACCGGTTGGCATAAAATTCAAGGTTTAAGTTTTCTAATTCGGCAGGTTTGCTGTCTCCTAGTTTGGAAGCTTCAAGGGCTCTTGTAGCGTTGGGTTAATTGGGAACAGCTGACACTGTGCATACTGCGCCATCAGTTGATCTACAAGCACCAGGGCTACCATAGCTTCCACCATAGGCACCGCTGCATCAACAGATTATTCAAAAATCAGCCAATAACAACAAACTGTATTCCCTGCGTAAATTCACTAGGACATAGCATGGGATCCAGCAAACATGGGAATCGATTGATGAAACAAGGACAGTTATCAATTTACCTCTTGGGACAACGCAAGGATCATGACGACCACGTGCTATAAGCTCTATTTCCTGTTTTTCTCTGGTCACCGTGTGTTGCTTCTTCTGAAAAAAAGTCACAGAACCACCACATTTCGTATTAGCAACCAAGGACTGTCTATGAACCACCCCAAAGATTTTCTTAGATATAAAGCCAATTGATCATGTTATAATCATATAGTCAATTCCTATCAAGTTTACCAAAAATGAGCTAAAAAGGACAAAAAATCAATTGAAAGACAAAAGTCCATATTGATAGAATCAGACTTACTCCAATAGTAGAAGTTGGTTTGAATGCTATTCTCATGGTTATCGTTTCTCCATTTGATATACCACCCTGAGGCTCATCAACAAAAGGGCTAGATAAGCTCAAGTGATGCATGTCAATCAAGTAAAAGAAAAGTCAAAGGACATTTACCTGTATTCCCCCAGATCGATTAGTTCTTGTTCTAATTTTTCCCTGCTCATTTGTGTAAAACTCATCATTATGTTCGCTACCAGTCAGGAAGGTACCTGCAAGAATTAAAGACACGCATTGAAATCCAATGATGACGTTAAGAGGAATATAGATCCTGCTTTGACTTGGTAGCACAATGATCACTCCCTATCTCTCAATTACATGGAAATAATTAAATGTTCATATAGAGAAATAAATTGGGAATTGTATATTTCGCTTTACCTGCAAACCCACTCCCAAATTCAAATCCTTTGGTTGCAGGTAGTGACAGAGCAGCTTTGGCCAGCTCTGCTTCGAGTTTATCAAAGACTGGTGAACCAAGACCCTGAATTAACAATAAATAAGATAATTCTTTGGTCAACACTTATCAGCTAGCAATGAGAAGAAAAGGAATAGAGATTGATTTGTTCTTACCCTTGGGACGTTCCTCACAATGCATGTCACAACTCCACCCACAGAATCCCCTTTAACTCGGACAGCATCAATGGCAGCAATCATCTTCTCGGCATATTCTGGATCTGGGCACCTAACTATATTACTCTCGATCTAGTAAAGTTTGTGCAGAAAAAACCCATCAGAAAATTGAGGAACTGATTAAAAGCTTTGCAATAATCGCTTAAAAAGCACTATTGCATAACTTCAAATTAAGATTTATACTTGTTGTCTTTTAGTCTACTGTTCCACAACTTCAGTATTTAGGAACGAACAGCTTTCTAATTATTTCTATAACCTAATTTGGCTATATCCTGCATCAGAAAGTGCACGACATGACACCTTATTTACGCTATTCCAATCCTCAAGATAGGACAGCTGCAGAAAAGTCGGGAGTTAAACAGGAAATGCTCCACTTGGAATTTGTGAGACTTTCCTAGTGAAAGTTGGTATCATCAACTCTCTGGGTAAAAACTCGACAAGGTGTAGAGCGTATACATCACATGAGTGTTCTTTCACCATAGCCAGTTCTATGTTCTCACAGTCATTTTCAATTATTTATTTCTAATTGCATAGGTTAAATTGATGGCACGGACCACTGGTGAGATCCACATAATAGGATATCCACAAGGAATAAATGACTGAACGGAAAAGCATCCATCATTGTCACAGGTATGTTCTCCCAGTCTAATATTTCTGAAATTATAGGGAGATGATTTTTAGGTGACACATTAACTTGCTTGCTGATTATACCCAAAATCCTAATTAGATATGATAACGTAGGACAGCATCATCAAAAACCTAACAATAACATACATAGAAAATTTCTTCCCCAACCACTACAAAAGTCAATGTACCTGGTCAAGAGTCAAAGTTTCAGGGTCAACCACACCATCAGGAAGAACAACTTTGTGTGCTTGAGAAACATATGCTAAAACCTGGAAAAAACAAAAAAGGGGTGAAAAAAAATTGAGGCACCTCAAGCAACCTCAGGAGTTGATCTGAAAATTTCACGCATATATCCTATTGTAACCATATCTAATGCAATAAAACACAGCCCACCGATAATTGCAGATGCCATATATGCATTCCAAACTATATTTATGCACTTCACCAGAATTAATTAATTCCATCATGCTGAAGGCAGCAATAATTCATAAATTGCCAATTTGAGAAGTAAAACACACACCTCAGTTCCTGAATATGCCTTGAGAATAGTCTTTGCAAGTGCCCCTGCTGCAACTCTCCCAATAGTTTCTCTTGCTGAAGATCTGCCACCACCCTACAGTTCCATTTGCAGACATATCAATTAGAACCATAAATTAAATATTTGGTATCTATAGAACTGTATTACAGAGAAAGCAGTAGCCTGATTGTAAGAAGTAGAGGGTCACCTGCACAGATCGCACTCCATACTTAAAGTCATATGTTGCATCAGCATGAGAAGGCCTATACGCAACAGCCATTTCACTATAGTCCTGAAAAGATTTCAAGGTATGCATTTCTTTATAAGTTCGCATAATACTAAAACCAACACAAGAAACAGGAGAAAACTTGAAGACCTTGACTGAGATAAACCAAACCACATTTCATGTGTATGGCACACATGCCACGTGTTCATGAACGACGAATCAGCTAGCCTGACTCTACTTATGGGGATTGCGCCCGCAGCCCACAGTTAGGCATAATACTCAAGGTCAAATAGATGAATGCTTTTTCCATTTTCTATAAAAAATGTTAAAAGTAAATATGTGCTCTCTTTTGTTTACTCCCCTGTGAGTAAATTGTTCGCTTTTGTGTATTCCCTGATCAAGCACTTAAGCAGAAGTAAACAGATGTATTTGATGACCCCATCAATTTATCGTATATCGAGTTTCTAAGTTTCATTTAACAGCACATGCATCTCGAATCACTCAAAGGACACCCGTTTTTCTCTTGGAATTGTTCAACATTTGACCTAATATCACATTCAAAACCCAATATGATTGTGCACTCACATTTCCTCTCTGATCAGTATTTGGCACACTGACATGAATAGGAGACCCAGTAGTCACACCTGCAGTAAGTACATCCTGTATTAGTATATCACTTATCCCAATAAATAAGAAAACCTAAAGTACATATAATTGACAAAGGAAGATTTTACAAAGTGAAGATTCCGAAAGAAATTGGAATATCAACTAACCATCAGCAACTCCAGAATATATTTTGCAGGTATCAGTCTCCTTTCTAGGAGTAGTTATTCGGCTCTGACCAGGCCTCCTACATATTACAATAAACTCCAATGTGAACACACATACCACACCTCTCTTCCTTTCGAGGTAAATACAAAAACATTACTCCCACTAGGGTGAATTAATCATACACTGCACCTATGTAGTAAATGTGGATAACGGACCCTTCGCGGTGCAGGACCGATTTAAGATTAGGCGGATCACTCGGATTTAATCGGTCTACTTTTTCAAAGTTTACATTTTTATACCCTAACTAATGTAAATTATAATAAAAAAATATCTTGACAATAAAGATTAATAAGACAAGTATTATAGAGCAACAAAAGTCATATTATAGAGCAAATTATATAATCGTATACAAAACACCACACATTATAGAGCAACAACCACCACCACCCAATAGAACAATCCCGATTTCTCACCGTTTATCACCCAACTAATCAATGACCACTAAACCAACCGCTAAATACTTA
Source organism: Berberis thunbergii (assembly GCA_003290165.1). Lineage (NCBI taxonomy): Eukaryota > Viridiplantae > Streptophyta > Magnoliopsida > Ranunculales > Berberidaceae > Berberis > Berberis thunbergii. Next base: position 154,426 of record QNQO01001239.1, read on the forward strand.
GTTCGGATCAATCTACCTCCGATTTAAACTAAATCACCGCATAAATAACCCAACGCTGCACACACGTTGGTGAACAATGCAAGACCTTGAGCACCTATATAGAAACAAGAAAGTATCTGAAAAAAGTATTCTAGTACCTTCTGTCAAGATCTGCTTGCATATCAGCTTCCGAGACAGGAACCCTAGGAGGGCATCCATCAATTACACAACCAACACCTCCTCCATGAGATTCACCATATGTTGTAACACGAAAATAGGTCCCATATGTACTTCCAGCTGCCCGTATCACTGTTAGTTGAAATGAAAAAAGTAGCGTAATTATTAAAATATATAATCCCTGCCCACAATAATATTAGATTATTGGATTCAATACATAAATTGCTCTAGGACATCGAGAACTTAAAAGTTTAAATCTTGATATCGAAAAGCATCCACAGATGAACTACAAATAACAATTTTGGTGGTGATATCTACATCGAACAAGCAAGACACAACTTGAATCAATTAGGATCTAAACAAGGAAATGACAATTGAACAAGCGAAATAATCAAAGAAATGTAAAATCTAAAAGTTCTCAACAAGGTCAGTCAAGATCCAAACCAACTTCACCAAAGCAATGCAAATCAAATATCACCAAAATTTTGACAAAGTTAACGATTGGAACATAATCAAGAAAATAATTATTTTCGATTGAAGGAATTGAAATTGAGATTGAGGAGTGTCACCGAGTTTCCTATGAGAGACTTGTTTGCGGAGACAAATCTGAACTGTTGGAGAAGACAGCTTGCGGAGCTCTGAAGAGTGGAGGAAACTCAAACCACGACCTTCGGACTTGAGAAATGATTTGGTATTCAGACACGAAGACGCCATTGAAACGATCCTTCGTTCTTCTTCGTTTCGATCTCTCACTCTGTGTGTTTGATGAAATGAGCGAAAGAGAAAATAAGAGAGAGAGGTGGTTGTTGAGATGGAGACCGGATAGTAGTTGATGTAACGAGCCTTGGCACGCAAAATATACAAAAGGGTTCTTATTCCCACCTACCCCTATTCACTGACCAAACTTTTGGTTATGCTTTTCTTGGTCACTTAACCATAACCCATACCCAATAATTCCTAATCCGGTATGGCCAAAGCCGTATATTGGCATATTATGTTGCAATTTTGATCAAAAAAAAATTCCAAAGAGTCAGGCCCCTAGCTAGAAATCAGCGTCGGAGCTCTTTGTGTGTATTTGTGCTCGATTGGTGGATTATGAAGATTTTTAAGATGATGAAAGGTATTGAAGATCTCTGGTGTGCATGCCTGACTCTCTAGATGGACTGAATGTGTCTTTAAGTATAGAGTGAGGCTAGAGAATCATGTTTTGCAATTAAGATGATACGGCATCATGAGAGAAGTTTTTTACAACCTCGAGATACAAAAATTCTAAATGTCGAGGGATTGAGCGAGGAAACCAGCGAGGGAAATGAGGTGGAGGGGTGGAAACCGTCCACCCCCTCGAGATGCGAGCGTTGACTTTTCGCTCGCACATCTCGAGCGGGGTGGACGGTTTCCACCCCCTCCACCTCATTTCCCTCGCCGGTTTCCTCGCTCAATCCCTCGACATTTAGCAAAGCTCCCTCGAGATATTCATAAACTTTTTTGAAATTTCATCATTCTTTGAAGATCACACCACATTATTCTGATTGTAAAAACTCGATTTTCTAGCATTTTTGTTAATATATATGTTTAGCATAAAAAATAAATGAAGAAATAAGTTTAAACTCCATCTCTGATTAAAAAAAAAAATGATTAGTAGTGTATAAAAAATAACGATCCTATCCACCGTCTTTTCCCCACACCCACCAACCCTCCCTTCCTAGTGAGTTGGTTTGGTTTATGCGCCAGCCAGATATTAAATCGTCAACCCACCACACGCAACCTTATTACATTATTATGCACGTGTGCAAATGTTAGCCTTGAGTTTGATTTGATTATTGAAATAATATAATTTGATTATAGCGACTCATGAAATAATCAAATCAATCTCTGGTAGAACTACTGGTTAAACCAATCGAACTGATAGATTTGATTTAGGTTTCGGTTTTGATTTTAGAAAATTCAAAAACTAATATGATCGGTTTAATTTTGGGGGTTTATATGATTTTAACGTACAAAACTAAGCCGATAGAATATATATAATAAATAATATGTTTATGGTTAATTAGTCGGTCGGTTCAATTTTATATCGATTTTAGTCTGTCGATTCGGTTTACAATTTTCATAAATTAAAATCGATTCATTTTAGTTTGGTTTGATTTCATTCTCTTTTTTTATTTAAATAAAAATTTAGTCGTTGATCCTTTTTATTTATTTATTAATCCATGACTGACCATATAGAGTTAACCAAACTAGACATGAATGCTACAATATTGTTGTCACTTAATGTCATCGTCGCCTCCATCTCGCTCCGGTCCATCGCCTCCACCTTGCTTGAAGACTCGCTTTCGCTTCGGTCCATCGCCTCCACCTTGCATGAAGACTCGTTTTCGCTTCGCTCCGGTGTAGTCCATCTAAGCAGCTGCATTCAATACCCGAAGGCTTATCAACGGCGGAGCAAATGTGCTCCTAATAATCGAGCGAAAACTCACAAAATCCTAACTGATGAGTGAACCCGCGACTTCACACAAGGAGAGTGTATGTCCGACCAACTGAGCTACAATTGGTGGATCGATTTCAATTAAAAAATTTTGAAACCGACAAAATTTGATTTGATTATCAATTTAGATGAAAAACCGAACCGTTGGTTTGGTTTTCAACCCTACCATTGACTCTCCGCATTTAGTACATCTGAAAACTACCAATATGCAAAGTTCACGAATGAAGGTACATCATCCTCCAAAACGGTGCCATTATAAAAATCTTTGTTTTCTGTACATCCAATGCCATAAACTTATGTGGATATTTATTTAAATAGTTTTAAAATAGAGGTTCTTCCGTACTTTGCCAATTCAAACTTCCATTATTCTCTTTAAGTCATTGAAATAAACATGAAAACCTTGACAGCAAATACACATGCCTCCAGGCAACGAATGTGATTTCTGAAAATATGTCAAAATTTTATCGAATATTTCTTATTTAGAAATTATCAAAATCTAAAATATGTCAAATTTTTTTGAGAAAAGATATAAATATTTTAATCTTTATATATTTTAACATGTTATAATGTTATTTTAGTATAAAAATTTTGTTATATGATTGATTCTTATATAATATTCAGTTTGTATGAGAGATGAGACTTTTTATGTAGTATTTAACAGATTAAAATTGTTAAATTTGAAATCACTACCGACCAAAATTTTTACATATTTTTTTACACAAAATGAAATATTTCTTAAAATCAAGATTGGAAATTAACTCGAAAAATGAAATCACAATCCTTGCCTGCAAGTACATGTACATCAGGCTCTATTACTCTTACCTACAAATCAAAAAACCTTATCAAACAAGAAGAAACAGAGAAAATAGAACAATGAAAACATCAGTGCATGGAATAAAAATGGTAGCTCAAGAGGGGGCTTCAATATTTCCATCAATTGCCTTCTACTGCTGATAGACTTCATGGGGATACATAGGTATCCATTTCTTGATAAGGGACTCCATATATAATACGGGAGTCTAAGACCAACATGATTCTTCTCCGGCTTCTGTTCCAGCTCCGCGATCAGCTCTTGGTAGTTTTCAGCAATATCTTCCGACAATTCATTGTATTCATCTGGATGCATGTGTACTAAATACTTCTTCAACATTCCTCCTCTCACGCAGACGAAAACGTTTACAGCTACCCTCGCACGAACACTGGGGTTCTTCTTCTTCTTCTTCTTGTAGTAATTATGTGCCTGTCAGTAAAATTTTCTGCATAATGGAAGACATGTTAGAACACTAAAGAGAGGTAGAGTCGTAGAGGTTTGATCTGGGTTCAGGGGTTAGTTTTTATAGAGTTTAATTATTCTTTCGATTGCACTCCTATTTGAATAAGAACTTCTACGTATACATACTACTAGTCCTAGTCCATTGGGGGTTGCAAGATTCAGAATCAAGATTTTTTGCTGATATTTAACTGAGGATTTCTACTATTCCTAGTTCACGATGGACTGGATATAACAGTGATCAATAAACGGATTATTACCGTAGTTTCTTATTTCATACCTTCGTATTTTGATCAGAATGAAGCAAACACAAAAACCAGATTAAGCGGTACATTTCTTGTTCAGATTAAGCTTGCAGTTGGATTGCCTTATATTCATGTCTAGATAGATAAGAACATCAAATTTGAGAACACAAAATGGGGCAAATGAAGCTGTTACATTTATAATACAAACCAGAACATGGAACAGGACACATGTACTGCTTCCACCACTACAGCGACATTGCAAGTCCACTTTTTATTTATTTATTTACAAGAAAAGCAATACAAAAATACATTAACGGTAAAGGGAAATAGCAGAAGTAGTTCCACACAACGATCTGACTTCAAAGCATCTACGCTCTTTTTCTTTTGCTTTTGAAATAGTCAAGTGACTTCAAGATCACAGCATGCAGGATGAGCCAAGGGTGCAGATTTAACCATTGTTGACGAGACTAAAGCTGTGAGTGCATGGTAGTAGTACGAGTGAAGATATACATCTTACAGTCATGTGAAGCTACTTTTACGCCAAAACTGGCAGTCACATTCCCTAATACCTCTTCGTGCTGCAGTCACATATGATAAGATTGATTACAATGTTACCTGTGTATCGTATGGGCATCCAATTATATCATACTACCTGTATGTAAGATTGTAGACACACAATGGCCTCAATATATACATTGTGATGATAGTGTTCATACCTTCCATAGATCTCTGATAGAAACTCTGGTAGCTGGATCAAGGCCAAGCACTTCCCATTTGGTTGTGATGGTGACAGCTTCTGGACATCGGTTCCAAAAGGCAACTGCTAAGCGACTTCTAGTAAGAGGACCTGCCCATACCTGTAATTACACGACTCTTAGTAAGAAAATTTTCATATGGAAATGTGTGGAGAAAGGTACAATGACTCGTTGGAAACCATTCAAACGATGTTAAGATAATTGCTCACTTGACCAAATGTGACTTGGCAACTATACCTGTTTATCAACTTAATCAAGTTTATATGAATTAGCAGATGAAAATAATTTCATGTTCTTGGATAGAAGCTGACAAAGACTACAAGTTACACCGGTTTGGGAAGCTGGTTCAGAGTGATGTAATGTTGTAACTCATGCGAAATCCATTATTTAGAGAGGGGTCCTGCTCATTTTAAAGATGTTAAAGGAGAGACGGAGGAAGACCTGACTGCAGTTTTCTCTCCCTTCAACATGCATCTTTCTTCCTTGAACACCAAGTGGATCTGCAGAAAATCCAGAGTAAATGTTTTTAAGTTGTGATACTACTAAGACTGTAACAGAGCGTGCAAGAGATTAAGAAGCAAAATAACAAAAGCAAACAAGAAGATTGTTGTTTACGATAATAGCAGGGTACAGTTCAAACAGATTTATACCTTGGTTCACTGCAATAACCTCCTCATTGCTTAGAATTTCATATGTTTCAGCAGTCATGTTTCTTACATCACAACCTATCAAAAGAGGAGCCTGCACATGGATACAACCACGAGTTCATGAATGAGCCAGGACACCATATAGGTTCGTTAAAGCTTGCTTAAAAAGTCAGTATGATTTTGGAGAATTTTGATCTGATCAAGTGTTTTTTGGTATCGACTACGTATGAATTGGATAACAACTCTTGAACAGTAGAAAAATAAACTCAGAATGTCAAGAGAGACCTTCATTAAGGCCCAGATACTGAAATGCGCACGGTACTCCTGATATGTCATGCCACCATTACCAACTTCTAGTATGTCCGGATCTGAAAAGAAGTTCACAAGAGGTATTTGGCAAGCCATGAAGTTAATATACTATGACAAGGAAATTAACAATATAATATTATCCATCAAAGTACAAAATTGAAACTCTCCAGAAGAATACTCTCACCATTCCATCCACCTGGTCCAGCATATGAAGCCCATTTGTCGTTGATATCAGCTATGGTGGTCATACTGATTGGGGGGAAAAAAAACAAAAGAGGGGGTACGATCAGCATACAAAAATAGGAAAAGCTATGTAGGTGAGTAAATTAGTATAATCTCGTGACGGTAAAATCTCTGGAACAAATTCGATATGGAGAATGGAGAAAAAAATATTGAATTTTCTAACCTTGCCCAAGTATCATTGATGTCCTCAGTTGTCCGCCAACTGTTTCCAAGTCCACCTGCCCATAGCGCAGGATTATCAACACCCCTGTCCAAATGAACCACCCAAATAAGGCTTTGGAGGTGTTCTGCATTAAAACTGAGGTTTATGGGAAGTAGTGGAAAATTTTAACTACCAGTCACAGAGTGAATAGAAAATTTTACGGCCTGCTGCATTTAGAGCATCACGCATTGGTGGGTAACTGTAAATATAGATGCACAGAATCAGTTTGATACTCAAATCTTCTAGAACTAGAAGTTGTTTACAGAGTTGGAAAATGGAGCAACGTACCGTTTCTCTGGTTTTATCCCAAGATTGTAACAATTATCATACTTCAAATAGTCCACACCCTGAGTATATTGACAAAATGGATTACATAATAAAGATAGGAGAAAGTATTGGCTAGAATTCTTATATTCACAAGTGCCAATACCAACTTTCAAACATCGTAATCTAAATATAAGCCAGATAGAGTAAAGATATCTATATTCTTGCTCAATCCTTACCCAAGATGCAAAAAGTTCTGCATCGCCCATTTCATAGAAAAGTGATCCAGGTCGAACTTGACAAGTAAAGGCCCTGGAATCGTAGGTTGGTTAAAATAAAGTGATCATCGTAAACTGTTATAGAGAATATAACAAGCTAAAACATGTTAAAATGTATTAGAATATGATATATCACTATATTATCTAAACCATGAAGCAAAGTCAAAGGCATCTTACCCAGCATCAGAATATATACCAAGCTTGAGGCCCTTCCCATGTATATAGTCAGCCAAAGCTTTAATACCAGAGGGAAATGTCTTCGGATCAGGCACCAAATCATCCTGCAAATAGAATTACATTATTATGAGGAATTAGGAGAGCTTCCATTGAAACTTGATGTATAGAAAAAGCAAATGATCGTTATACACGAGGTTCATTCTGTAAAGAGAGTTATAGAGTTATCAGATTCTTAGAAAGAAAATCATTTTGGTATGTGGATTAGCGTAAGAAGACAAACCTTTGAATCCCGTTTTAAAGAAGACCAGCAATCATCTGTCATAAATTAAGATTACGAATCATCTCAGTTCTAAGAGAAAAGAAGAAATTCGATTTCCTAGTAGGATGGCTAAGAAAAGCATTACCAATATTCACATAAATATATCCTAAACCAGCCAGTCCTGTTGAGATAAGTGCATCAGCTGTTAAGGAAGAATGTATTAGCAATTGAGTGAGAGTTAATCCATAGAAGAATGCAAATAATTAAGAAAACAAAAAAGAATAATGAAGCATCAAATGAACAAGGTTGAAACCTAATAACTTCATACAAACTGCGGAAGTTCAATACAAAGTACAATCGACCAGGTAAGAGATCTAATCAACTGAAAGACAATTTTTAATGTGTAAAGAAATCAACAATGGCTTCTCATAAGCACCATGTATCGGGAAATTATTTATTTATATATTACGTTAGACCTATATGATTTTTTTATAATGCATTATCTTATAAATTTAACAAATTATTAATTTAGCACGTTATCCCCAAGTCAGATGTGCCAAAAATATTTTTTAGCCGAGGTTATTAATTTATCAGGTATTAAATTATCAAGGTTTCACTGTACTAGATATTGATGTCCACATGTCTACATGCACTAGAGAAATATACATGTACATCAAATGATGGAAATTGCGAAACAATACCTGTTTCCTTGATGATTGTTTCATTAATGTTACATGCAAAGAAATTCCAGCTATTCCATCTGCATCAACATTCAAAACAATCAAATTACTCCAATAGTACTAATTGAACACAACATAAGATCAACCATGAAATTTTGATTAAAGGGGAGACATGTTAAATTAGTGAATCACTAATCAGATCAACTATACAAAGCCCCATCTCTTAATTCCATATAACCCAAAAAACAAAACATCACAATTTTCATATAAAGAAGCCATCAATTTGTGAAATTGCACTAAATCAAAGAATTAGAGAATTATAAATTAGTAGATTAAATCAGTAACAACTGACAGTGTTATCAATGGAGTTCTTCTAATTAAGTCACTAAGAGAAGAGTTGCAAGAACTTAACTTACCCCATCTGAGGTGTTCGAGCTAATCCGTTGTCAAGATTAAACACCCCATAATTAGAAGTGTCAAAAGGGTTTGATCTTGAAATGGGATTTCTTGATTTTCCAGTACCACACGAACTCCAATTGTTGAAGAAAATGCAGAAAGGGAGAGAATTGTTAGAAGGGAAATGGTGATCATATTGCAAGAAACAGAGGAAATCATTCTGTTTTCCCCTGTTTTTATTTCTTTCTCGAATAAAAACAGAGAAGTGAAATGTGGAAGAAAAAATGGGCTGGAGTGCTTCGTGTCTTTATTGATTAAGAGTCCAAACTAGTTTAATTAATTAGTTTATCTTTGTCTGACTTAAACTAATAATATGGATAAGCTTTGCTGAAAGAGATGTTAAAACTTTATGCCCAAAGAATTTCTATGTTTATGATTTGGGTATCGTTTAGCCTATCCAAACTACTACTAGCCTGCGAGCAATTTGCTCTAGAAGGTGGATGTCATAACACAACAAAAGGCAAGGCAAAACACCATAATAGTATTCTGTATGGACTAAGAAGCACAATCAACAAGAGGTGAAAGCCGCACCAAAGAAATTTAGCATACTAGTGTCCAGACATGCAAATGCACTAAATTGACACACAAGCATTACCGAAAAACTAGCTATTATTGGCATTGGATCGTAGTATTGAGACAACCTCCATTGGATTGGGAGGTTTTTCAGGTGGCTCAACTATGCGCCATTGTTTGCTTTCTTCTTTATCTTTCTGTGGGATTGTACGTACTTTTGATGAATTTATTACTGTAAAATTTTCTTGATCACCAAGTTTCTGTTTTTTTCAGCTCACGATGGTTTCAAAGGCGTACGATGCTTTGGTTTCCATCCTGTACGGAAGGAGAGGGTTTTTTAAGTAAGGCACCTAAAGAACCGGAAAAATGCATTACCATTGCAAGGGGAAAAAAATGCATATAACACATTGGATAGCCGATTTTTTTTAGTTGAAGGTTTGCAGGCTCCCGCGGCATGTAATGTTACTAGTTGCTTAAAGATTCATAAATTGAAAATCTGTATTCAACACAATCTCTTCTTCAATTTCCTTCTTGTTATGCACAGTGACCACACCAATGTCACAAGTGATCAACTGTACAAGTGTACAAGTGCTAGTATGGAAGCTGCAACCTTCCTCGTGGGATGACAAAATTTACATACCGGATGAAACATGAAGTTCTCAAGAGAAAGTACAAGTGCATAGCTGAAGCAAGTCGTGTTACTAAATCAGTGAATGTAGGAACAACTCTCTGACAAGAAATCAAAGGGAAATCATCATATAGTGAAGACGAGGGACAGCAACAAAACATCTTTGAGCTGCCTCGCCTAAAAGCTTGGCCTAAACTAACCCAAAAAATCACAAACTTGTCTCAGTATGAACTTTGCAGAGAATGGACTGTAACCAAGATATGACCAATTTATGCTGTATTTTTTACTTGAACCCGTGAATAGGGGGAAGTTGCTTGTTTGCTTAGAAAAAACCAAGTTTATACCGTCCGATCTCCATATGAATTTTCAAGAACTTGCACTCCCGGTCCATAAATCAACCGGCATCGGTCACTGAATGAACCAACTAGTCGAGATACCACCTCCCTAAAAAACATGGATGCCACCTGTGAAAGAACATATCAAGGTTAGTCCGACGTGAAAAGGGCAAAACCACATTTCCAAGTAGGAAATGGAATTGAGGAAGATTGCCAAAAAAAAAAACCTGTCCCTAAACTTGAGACATCATTATCTGGCTTGAACATCAAATTATCTCTACTCGAACCATTTTACAACATTGTATAAAATGATCAATGAAGACATGTTTTTGGAACACTCAAACTTTAAAGTCACAGTATATCAATACAGAAATTCTAAATGTCGAGGAAGTGGGCGAGGAAATGAGCGAGGGGAGGGAGGTGGCGGGATGGGGACCGTCCACCTCCCTCGGGATGTGTGCCGTCTTTTCTGAATTGATATTAACCCCCACCCACCCACACACCCAACCAACCGAAAAAAGTGAGTAAATTTCCCCTACCCATTTTTCTTCCAACATCAAAACACTTTTTTACCTGACTCTCACATCAGTGTTACATTTTATGTTCAGTTGATCTCAACTTAATTTCACCAATAAATTGCTCTCATTCTATTCTCCAACTCCTCAATCAGGTATAAGATATCCTATATTAGAACAGGCCTGATAAACTATCTACGTGACATAGGAACATTCGAATATTATGGTAGCAACTTTTGCACATTTCTTTTTTGAACAAACGTAATTTTGAGTGACAATACTGCATGCCTTGCATCTAACAGGCAGGAGCACATCCATGGCCCTAACACTAGTGCATTTAGATGTATCATGTGTCATCTCCAATGCATCAAATAATTATAAATATATAAGAAAGCAGTTATGATTTTTTTTCTCTCTTTAAGATTATAATTTAGGAAACTAGAAAAGAATCCCCAGGCTACAGCAAATAATACCTGTCGATAAAGTGGTGACTGAAACTTAAAATCCACCAAGAAGTAAAGGCTGCAAGATCCTGGAACAGGTCCAGGGTTGAACTCCCAAACGTTGATCAAATGATCAAAAAGATTACTTTCTGACACGGTTGTCTGTAAAGCAGATAGAGAGATAAGTAAAACAACAGCATTATAAGTACTGTAGCAACTGGAAAGAAAAAATAGATATTGCAAATCGGGAAGCTAATACACAATTGAATGATGAGAACTGCTGAAATAAAAAGAAAGAAATGGTAGGTTCTTCCAGATAACATAACTATAAATATTGATTGTAGATATCAACATGTTAGAAAATTCCCTTTAAGTGAGACCTGCGTAGATCATATAATTAAACGTTGCGACTGTCAAACATACAAGCGGCTTTTCACTTCATTGGAGACTTCAAGACTAGCCTCTGTTCCTAGAGAGCTAGACAATTATCTATCTCATGACATGCATACATATATAGAGTGCAATAGAACAAAGAAATGTTTTTTTGTAGAACAAAACACAAGGATGTGAAATGGATTAAAGAAAATGGAAGACTACATGTTTAAAAGGAATGTGATGGGAAACTGGGTTTTGGTATACACAGTATGCTGCATTGACACTAGTACAGATTTTGGAATTTGACTCAGGTGCAGGTGTCAGAATCTGCATCAGGTACAAAGGTGTCATTCAGGCAAATTCAAGATCCTTTTTAGATTATAATAACAATAAATTGTATTTTAACATGTCAAGACAATTATTGAAATAAAGCAATAAAAGTTTTAGTACGGACTGTAACAAATCTAAGATAGAGTAATTACTTTTATAGACTTTGGTTTCTTCAATTCTACATGAGAAGTATAACTTTCAACAAAGAATTTAAAACCAATCTCCAACTCAGCATCAAAAGAACCATCTGGATTGCGTTGAACAATCTTTGAACGCTGACACCAGGGAACAAAATCTTCATACATGTCAACAGCTGCAACCACGGCAAATAACTGCTCTAGAGAGTAGCTGCATACCAAAAACATCCATCCAAATTTTATATTATTGTTTATTTCTTTAGTCAATTATTTCTTAACTAGGAAGACAAGTAACATGGAAAAGACAAAACTCATTCAAGTCACTTCTTTTTTGTTTTGATGAACAAGAAAGAAAGAAAAAAATTATATATATATAGACACGTCCAAAAGACTGAGAAACTCTTTGAGAAGTCCAAAGGAACGGAAGCTTTCACTGAAAAACGCATTACCATGGGGCAATGCAGTTGAATATAAAAAAATTATAAACTCTTCAAATACCCCAAGACCGATTACAATACCAAAAGGTTTCCCCCTTAATACAATAGGTATGTTAGATTGATGTTGAGACCTTCTTCACCTTCTTGTGAATTTATCCTTATCTTCTTTCTTGATTCCATTGTATTCAGTAGGGTGCAGCTACTCCCCTTTTCGTCTTTGACAAAAACAAAAAAAATAGACAAGAAATCTCTACCATTCAAAAAAGCCCTGTTGCGGTAGTGCCTCGCCTCACCAAGGCTCTAGAGGCGGACCTTAGCACCTCACTTCTGACAACAATAGAACTGCGGTTAAGATCTTTTGCTTCATTATACATCACAATAGGAAATTAGCCATTGGGCGAGACTTCTTCCAATAAAAGGTAAAACTGAAAAAAACCATTTGTGGAATGGGATGGCATTGTCCATTAGTCATTTATGGTCCACTGTCATCTGTCTAAGAACTAGGGTAATGAGATTTGTCAACTATATACCCAGTCTTTATAACCCATTCAAAGGAAGAGATTACATTGCAGTTTTGGTAAGTGAAAGAGATGAAATCAGAAATAGGACCCTCTTTTATGTTTGTAATAGAGAAAATCATAGGAAGTGATTTCTTGATTCAAAGGTCATCCATCGATCTATCATAATTCCAGAAGTCAGTTCTTTCCCATTTCCAATAGCTATTGTTATATGCATTTTTGGAATTCCACTTTGCTATACATTATTGCTCACCACGCAGAACAACCACATGAATACGTGATGGTTCTTGTATACCAGTCATATCGCACAGTACCATTCTGTAACTGACTTCCAAAATTGTTGCTCCTACATACCAAATTGCCATATTCACTTCAATTGGTGAGCTTTGTTAAAGAATTTTAAGTTTCTGATTCCCGGACTCCTGCTTCTTAGGTATGCACTTCTCTTTCCAATTTACCAAGCATGATTTCCTCAAATGATATTTACCTCCTATAGTACTTATCCTCTCTTTGTTTCTCCTCTTCTGGTTGGGGTGGTGGAGCTGACAGCACTGATAGTGATGTCTCCTTTTTCTTTTCTTTTTTCTTTTCTCCTCCTTCTTCCTCTCTTTGAAGCACATTTTTTTCCTCATTGTCTTTGTTTGTCTTATTGAGCTATAGGTGTACACAGTTCTCTAAGCTTTATTTTGGATTTAAGTTAACTTACCTCATACACCCGCCTCTCGTCCAGTTCCCTCTTTCCATAATATTTCCTATGTATTTGCATTGTCAAGTATTTCCATCAATCTCTTCCTGATAAGTGTGTGCTTGATCCTATGTTTCAAATTCCACCATCCATGCCCAAGAAAAATAGTAAAAAACAGGAAGAACAAAGGTACAACACAAAAGATATGCTAAAAAAGTACAACATATGATAGCATCGAAACACAAAAGCTGAGAATGATGTGTACAGAATTTTAAAAATTGCCAAAATGTGCAATTCAAAATTCATGTATGGTGAATATATATTGCTTCTAGTAATTTGGTATGTATATATTTTCAATGTGATAGCATTACCAGCCTATAGAAAAAATAGAGTAGAAATGTAACAAGAGCAAAAAGTCAAATCAAAATACTTGTATACCAAATAAAAAACTAGCAAGGAGCTTTCAAAATTAGGTTCCCTTGAGATCAGTCCGGATTATGTTGGCAAGGAGTTTTTCTAGGAGGTGTGGTGATGAGGATTATGACCTTCATTTTACAAGAGCTTTAATTAGGTGGAGATTGAGGAGGTGGGGCACCTTATTGAGGATCTTGCTGATTTCACGATAAAGAATATCGTTGAAAATTTGGGGATCAAAATTTTTATTACATCCTTTCATGGGAAGAATAGGGATATGACTATTTTTTTAAATTTCATATCAAATTTTTTCAAGTGACAAAACTTTATCGATAGACAAAACAGATGCATAGAAGGAGCATTAACAACATTAAGGCCTCGCGATTAAGCTCTCACAATTACCACATAAAGCATAAAAAATCCTATTAAAAGTTGAATGATGAGATACTCAGCTGCATGAACCAATTACCACTTTCATAAAAATAAAAATAAAGTTTGTGGCCTTGTTGTTGAAGATCCTATTGGGGTGACATCATTTGGAGTTTTCCACCTCCAGCCCAACACAGAAACCGGAGTTGTTAACAACTCATTGTACAATATCCTATAGATGTATGGATATTGAAGTGATTTGTGTTATTTGTAATTCGGAATTTGAGATTAGGGATCATCTGTGAATCAGGGAAAACTGTTTGTGTTCGGTCATTGGATTCGGTTGTAAGTTCATTACAATGACGGTACTGTTAAGCAGCGGAAGAAGCAAGGTGAGGTGGGCACTAAACCCAGTCACTATTATGAAGGGTATTTTGGCTTGAAGGAGTCGACAAATCATCAAGGAAATGAATCTAGACTAATGTGAGTGACAATTGAAACTCTTGCAGTTTTTTGGTTTAAGGTGATACTGACAGGGCACCATGGTTTCAGAGCAATCCAGTTTGAAGATTTTATTGCCACCTAGGACTTCTACTTGATTTAATAGAATAACATGTTAGGGATCATGGATTCTTATATCTTTATTTCACTCTAACTTCAATTTTCAATTTTCAATGAAATTTTGCTTCATTTGAAAGAAAAATTAAACATTTTAACAAATATATTCAATAAATACAACATAGAAGCGTTGTACCAATAAAGTAAATGAAATACTCTGAGATATAGATTCAAGTAAACATACCCAAGAACGCGTGTCTCCTCATACACCTTCGAAAGAACATTGCCCTCCTCTCCATCGCCGCAACCGAGAAATCGCCTTGCTTGAACAGCCTGATGCATACTAGAAAATGAACACCCAAGATCCTTATTATCATTCTCAATCATCTTCTTCTTCTCCACAAATGGGGTTGTCGACTTAACCCCTGCAATGCTACTACTCAAGCATCTAACATCGAAAACCTTCCCATTCCCACGCTGGATATTCCTCCCAGCAGTTCTCCTCAACATCCTGGAACGAATGGCCCTAGCAGCCGACCCAATTGGCGACATTATTTGAAAACAAATAAAAATTGCACCTTTATTAAAATTTCTTATACAAAATCTCCCCTTTTCAATACCCAGAGTTTGAATCACCTTCAGAGTGATTCCAGGTGCTCAAAAAATATATATATAAATAAAATAAAAACCCTAATTAGGATTTGGGGAAATCGAATTCGAAGAGGTATCGGTGGTTTTCAGGGTTTGGGGATTCAATGGATGAAGAGAAGAAGAGATTGAAAAGGAGGAGATGAAGGATAGGATGCTCTGAAGAGGAAAGGCGATAAAGAAGCTCGGAAGATGATGATGCTCTGAAGGGCGATGAAGATGGACTGGACCGGGTTGTACGGGCGCTGGAATTGGGTGGGAAGGCGTTGAAGTTGGTGTGGAAACCCGGAGTCGATGAACTCTGGAGACGCAGAAATCTGGGAACGATGAAATTGATGAAGCGTTGGAATCTGGGATCGATGAAGCGCTGAAGAGGAAACTGGAGATGGTGCGCTGAAGATGAAACTGGACGAATCTGGATGAGAAGAAACTGGGTCTGCGGAGGTTGGATGAAGACGCTGAAACCGGATGTGCTGAATTGAATCGAGGTGCTGAAACTGAATCGAAGAAGAACACTGCTCTGAATTGAGGAAGGACGATGATGACGATGTGTTGAGTCGATTAGGTAGGTGCTGAAGAGGAAGATACTCTAAATCGAAGATGATGCCGATGAAGATGGCGACGGCGGTTGCTGCGAAGGGTAGTGCTGTTGCGAGGTACTTTTTTTTTTTTTTTTTTTGGGGATGAAGATCTGGGAGATCGGAGGTGTTGTCGAGTTTGAAGAACGAAGTAACTTAAAAAAACGGTTTTTCCTAACTGGACGGGTTTTTTGCCTGGTGCAAAATCTCGATGCAACCTAACGGTGCCTGATTGCACCAGACAAAAAACCAGTGCAAAATACCAGTGCACTGTAGAAGCACTCGAAAAAAAAAATTGGCTCGGAATCGTCGAATGATGATGTGATATCGTTAGAGAAACTTTTTACAATTTTGAGATACACATAAAATCTTCGAGGATTTTATCATTCTTTCCAGATCATGACACGTCATCCTGGTTGCAAAACGTGGTTTCCTAGCATTTCTCTACCACTTAGATCCTTTGATTGGGGATCAACCACCAAATAAATTAAATAAAAATTGTATTGCTTGCCTAAACTCTATTACATCATATGTATTTATAGCTGAAAGCAAAGAATAATACTTCATAATTGAATTCAAACCTAATTCTAATCAAACAATAAATCCTAATTCAAAACAAGCTAATATTTCCTAATTATAATATTGTTATAACTAATACATTTTAATCTCAAGTAAATACTAAATAGGATTGGTATCCTAACATTGATTGATTAGGTGTTGAATTGTGAATCGTAGAAAGAAAAAACGTGAAGTAATTGAGATTCTCAATGGGCGGTTTGGCTGAGATGGTGGGGTTCTATGGAAGGGGGAGCTTCTTTGGTTTTGGTTGCGGTGGAAAGTGAAACTTCCTATAAAATGGGATGCCTTTTTTATTTGGGATTTAGACATATTTTTGTCGAAGAAAAACAAAAAGGAACTTACAACTTTCTCTCGAATACTTGTTAAAAGTGATGCGACAAAATTGACCTATGAAAATACTTGGGAACCAAGAATTTGCAATCGGCATGATTTGAGATAATGATGCATTCTTCAAGACGTGCGCAAACACTCCCGAATCTAGACACTTTGACCTGGTTGCGAAATCATGGTTCCCTAGTTAGCAAAGTTTATTGACCTAATTCATAATTTTTTGCAAATGTTTTGAAACTCTCTTTATTTTTAAGAACATAAAATTTGGAGTTATTGGAACAAATTTTTATTTTGACTTCTCATTTACAACTCACTTAGTTTTCATATATAGTTAATGACTAAATGAAAACATATCATTTGAGATCTATATAAGTTAAAATTTGGAAGAAAGTTAAAGATTCATATAATAAAGTGTGTTAAAGTTTCAGTTCATTTAGACGTACTAGCCTCAAGATACACGTTAAAATATGTGAAATTGTAGATTTTTCTATCATAATTGTGAAGCGAGTGAGCGAGGCCAACCTTGGGCTTGATACAACGCCATTGTCCCTAAAGAGGCGGTCTTTAAACACTTGCAATTACTGTTTATTAAGATATTCAATGATGTAGACTCGAGCACATATCTCGATGAATAATATTAAAATGGGATGAAAGATTGACACATTGTTTGTAGTGTTAGTCCATAACTTTGTGAAACTTTCCGCTCAAATGATTCTTCAATTTATGGGAACAACCTCGTATCCAGACATGTAAATGTAATCAAACTCCCGACGTCTTATTGTATTAATCCGTGAGTGTTGTTGTTTCGAGACGAATTTTCATTTTTTTTACTCATTCTTTCTTTTATAACCGAGGGGAAAAAGAAAAAAACTCATCATGGCCTTTTGATAATTTAGTGGTTGTCTAACTTTGTAATGGCTTTGGTCCCCTATATATTGTTGAAACTTTTGGTTAGAAATTCAACCACGGTTTAACCTATATAATATATATATTGAATTCATCAAATAATTTCATCCAAACAATTATTCATTTGTTTTCTCTTCATAAATTAGTTTTTCATTTCCTCTCCTTATTCTTAATAATATTGTTTTCTAATCCAAATTTTGTTGACATTACCCTGAGGGGTAAGGTAGCTCACACTAATAAAAACTGGATGGATTGCTCATACTAAAAGCCACGAAGGGGTAAGGTAGCTCACTAGGAAAAAAACAATGGTGAAATAACAAATTCTAGTTCTGAAATTAAGAAGAAGTTGAAACAAATGAAGTGTCCACGCTGCGTAATTGATAGGGTTGAACAAAAAAGCGATTAAACTGATCAAATCAATTTGTTTGATTTTCAATTTTTTTGTAATTTTAACCGACAAAACCGAACCGATCGAATATATATAATAAATAATATATTTCTATATAAAATAATATAATATATTTAAAATAATCAGTCAGTTCGGTTTATGATTTAAAATTTTTGAAACAAACCACAGTCGATTTGGTTTTCAATCCTAGTAATTGAGATGGTTAATGGCATGTCATGCAGATGGTTGAAATACGTAACAAGTAAACTCTCAACTAAACACCCAAAATGCTAAAGAGACTCATGAATATCTCCACCGATCTCAGCTGGTGGTGTTGATCTCTACAAGTTGATTACTGGTGGTGTTGATGGAGGAGTTGAGAATCGAAGAGGAGCATAAGAGACTCATGAATATCTCTTATTCCTCGTCTCTGTGAAGGACTGATCGAAGATCTCTTGATCTCCATCGCATCTGAGGCTCGATCTCACCTCTTATCTCTGTAATTCCCTCTCTGTCACAATCCTTGTTGCAGTCTCTGAATAAGATTAAGTTTTCATTGATAAAACCATTTACTTGGTTTACTTGACTGATGTAGGATTGGAATGGGTCTAGCTTTGCTTTTTGAAGGAGGGAATTCTTCTTATTCGTTAGCTCATTTCAAGTGAGGTAAATTGTTGCTTGTGGAGTCATTCCAATATGCTTTACCGGCATTTAATCATGTTCATGAATCTGGGTTTCTTATGATCGTTTGGTTTTTTTGATCGAGTGAGTGATGAAAATAATTTGTTTGGTGAAATGCTGCAATGAACTAATATGTTCGCATGGGTTGTTTCAGTGGGTTTGGGGTTTGATGAATTATGTCTTAGGACTCACTACTCAATCATATAACTAGGATTGGTACTGAATTTATTTTTGTTGGTGAAATGCACCTATTGGCTGATGACCATGGTAACTGTTGCACATTTGTATGTTGATCTCTCTCAATGGGGTTGCTTCTTTTGACTTCAGATTGAATATAGAAACAGAAACCAGAAATGGGGTTGCTTAGTTTTGTTTGAAATTTAAAAGTAGAGATGGAAACAAAAAATGGGGTATCTTGGTATGGCTTCAGATGAAAATGGGGTTAGTATTTTTTGGATTGAAATTTGAAAGTAGAAATGGAGATAAGAAATTGAATTTTGTTTTTCTTAAAAATTAAAGTGGCGATGTAGACAATAATGGTTTGATTTGTTCACTAATCCCCTAACATTTCAAACACAAAAGGAATGTGTTGGGTTTAATTCTAATTAGAACCCACAATTTTGAATGGGGTTGCTATTTGGTTTGATATGATGTTTGTTCAAGGCACTTTGGATCTGCAGGTGGTCGAAGGAGAATAGGCATCATTTTTTGCCTTGGTTTATGGTGAGAATGCCTTACATCTTGAATCTGCACAAGACCGTAAACGAGTTGGGGATGGTGACACAGGATCCAACACGGGTGGAATGGGTGCATATTCTCCAGCACCTGTATTAACTGAAGAGCTTCAGTCTTTGGTCATGAAATCTATAATCCTCCCAACTGTGAAGGGAATGTCTGCCGAATGTTGCAAGTTTGTTGGCGTTTTGTATGCGGGGCTCGTGATTGAGAATAAAACAGGGCTACCTAAACTCATCGAGTATAATGTGCGTTTCGGAGATCCAGAATGCTAGGTAGGTCATTGTTTGGAGTGAACTTATTTATTTAAGTATGATGCTGGTGAAAAATCCCGGTGCTCACTATTCAAACCATACTGGTAAATCCATAGGAATAAGCTTGGTTATTTATAGATGATTTCTGATATTAATATTGGTTTAGTATTGATGTTTTGAAAGCCTCTACTCTGTTTTAGTTGTATTATGTTGTTGTGAGGTTTCACTGTGCTTGTTACATGTGCTGATAAATTAATTGGTTGTTTCGTTTTTGTCAATAAAAAGTGTAATGGAGGTTACAAGTGTTCAATCTATTGTCCGAAAATTTAAAATTCTATTTTTGGTACTTTGTTCTCTAACATGTCTGCATACCTAAAGATGTATTTTGATATTGCATCCCTAATACAT
Source organism: Berberis thunbergii (assembly GCA_003290165.1). Lineage (NCBI taxonomy): Eukaryota > Viridiplantae > Streptophyta > Magnoliopsida > Ranunculales > Berberidaceae > Berberis > Berberis thunbergii. The sequence goes on from QNQO01001239.1 coordinate 174,613, forward strand.
CTATTTTTGGTTCCCTAGTATTTTTGGTGGGCAAAAGATAAAATGGAAGTCAACATAGTTTAAAATGGTTTATAATAATGAGTTATAATCCTGAACCCATTAGATATGTATTTTGAGATTGTCTCTTTGTAAATCTTTGGTTCCCTATAAGACAAATGATATGACATCTGTTGATTTCCTCTTCATGAAACTATCTATGCTAACAGGCTTTGATGGTGCGCTCGGAGTCTGATTTAGCACAAGTACTGCTGGCAGCATGTATAGGAGAGTTGAGTGGAATTTCACTAGAGTGGTCTGCTGGCTCATCTATGGTGGTGGCAATGGCAAGTCAAGGCTATCCTGGGGTCTACAATAAGGGGATTGTGATTCGGAATCTGGAAGAAGCAGAGAATGTTGCTCCATCAGTGAAAATATTTCATGCTGGAACCTCACTCGACTCAAATGGTGACTTCATTGCCATTGGTAGTCGCGTTCTTGGTGTAACAACAACGGGTAAGGACATTGAAGAGGCTCGGAATAGGTGTAATACCCGCCTAATTAAATAAATATAATAATTTCTTATTTATTAATTGTGGCGTATATTGTAATCTCATTTATTAGGAAAAATATTTTTGTTTGCCATTACTAATAGAATAAAAAATGTTGGGAGGGGTAGTTTATAAATTGGTGTTATTGTTCTTTTGGGCTTGGGCTGATTCTTTTTTTTTTTTTTTTTTTTTTATATATTTTGGACTTGAGCTAGGTCTTCATTGAGTTTGATATTGATTAGGGTTTTATTTTTGTGAAAAAAAATGGGTGCATTCGAAAATTCGGTGGAGACGAATAGCCACCCTCCTTATAAATTGAATAACCCTAATTCCTTTTTCTTTTTCTTTTCTCCTTCCTTCCCCTTTTCCCTTCTTCATGTTTTTTCTCAATGGCGGCTGATCAGGGTTGATGGTCTTGGCGACAATGGTGGCTGCTTGTGGGGTGGTGATGACTCGAGGAAGCAACAGAGGTGGAAGAGGGTCGAGAGGGAAACAACCCTTTTCTGTTGTTGTTTGATTTGCAACTGAGATCAAGGAGAGGTTTTTATCCTTTCCTTTTGAACCATGGAATCCACAACACTTGTTCCTCGCATCAATCTTTCTTCTTCTTCTCGTAATGACAAAGAGTTCTCAATATCATGTAACAAGAGCAAGTCTTTAGTATCTGTTATTAGCTGTTGTAAATCTCTAGGATCAACACAGCATGATATGCATAAGGCACTTACCGTCGCAAAAATGTGAATCTTGCTGGGAAGTCATCTCTTTATGGTCCTGTTTCACAATCTCATTCTGCTGAAGCTGCAGAAGAGAAGGTCGGTGTGCTGCTTCTCAATCTTGGTGGACCAGATACACTTAATGCCGTTCAACCGTTTTTGTTCAACTTGTTTACTGATCCAGATACTATACGACTACCCAGAATGTTTCGGTTTCTTCAGCGGCCATTGGCACAATTAATTTCAGTTGTTAGGGCTCCAAAGAGTAAAAAAGGGTATGCCTTCATAGGAGGTGTTGATCACCCTTTAGGTGTTGGGGGTGTTGATGATTGACAATGGAAGAAGTGGTAGTGCGTGGTGATGGTGGAGGTGGTGTGTTAATGTTGTCTGAATGGGATGATGGCGTTGACTATGAAGGGTTATTGCGTGGATCCGTTGCGAAATCCTTTATGGTTTGCGATCTTTTCGGTGAGTTCTCTTTTACCCCTTTCAGTTTGTTTTATGTGATTGTTTTGGTCGTTATGTGTTGTGTGTTTAATCTACTTTGATTAAATCCCATTTTATTTTTTCCTGATTTTTGCCCTTAACTTGGTAGATTAAATTGATGGGGTTTGATTACTTTAACTAATTGATTTGAATGAATGAATAGATACCCATTGTAGTTCACATTGATTTTAGGCAATTGTCAAGGCATTTGGGGTTTTTTTTCTAGGTCATCATCATTAGAAAAGCATGTGATTGAGTAGGGTTTGTGTAAGACTAAGGAACCCCTGAGTGTTACCATTAAGAAAATTTGGACAAATTGTATCTCATAGGTTAGATCAGAGGTGACCACATTTAGGTAGTAGGTGTATGTGCGTTTTGGATTGTCAAATCCCATCGGATTGAAATTGAAATTCATCATATGTGTCCATATGGTTTATTAAAGTTGGTTGTCAAAGTGTTGTGCCACTATCAGAAATATTTTCTCGTTAATTGTCAAAAGTTATAGATACAATGCTCATTTGTTTGATGAAATTCCTTAATGAAATAGAAGATGGATTTGGGGAAGTTTTACAAGAATTAAATGAGTCAATTTTGCTTAGTTCCTAATGTATCTCATTGTCATATGCTCTTTTGATCATGACCTGGAAAATAATATCTTTGGAGTATTTCTTTGGACTTATTTACATAGCTGGCGAGATTGATCCCAATTGCATAACATAAAATAGGAAAATTTTCTAGTAATAGATATTAGCTGAAATTTAACTGAGCACTTGTTTTAGTTTGAGTATTTGTATTGTTATGCGAATTGGTGTATATATTATTTTTCATATGATACAAAGATATGAGATATGTGAATTGGCAATGTGTCAAATATTTCTTGTTCCCCAAAAGAATGGTGGATGCTGTGGTTGGTTTACTTATGGTTGACAAAGAGTCACCATAAAAGAGTTTTGATGATTTATTTATTTTTATGCTCTTTTCCACAACTCTGAAAAAAAAATGTGAAAAAAATAAATAAATTTGTATACAGATTTGCTTGTATACTTGTGATATTATTGGGTATGCAGACTTGCTTGCATATCAGTGTACTTGCTAGTGATCGACCTTCGGGTGAGATGACATACAATCATTTACTTTGTTAACTTATGTTTGTTTCTTCAATTAGGTGACTTAGTCATTTACTACTGTCTACTGGAGTGTATTAGTTATATTTCTCATTTTTGTATGCTCATTCTTGTAGCTAACTAGTATATTTAGTTATATTAGGAGATTGAACAGGTGGGGTGGCACTCTATATTTTGTAGCTAATTTGTCTATTGTATTTTGTATGCACATTTACTGACAAACATATTATTTTGTTTTAGCAGACTCCAAACAACAATGTGAGTGTGGTCGTGTGGACATGCACTTTATATGCTTTACTTGTGTAGACACTGACGGTACGCATTCTTGAATAATTGATTTCTCTATTTAATTCATTATTCATTATCATCATTTAAGATGTGCATATGTTAAATTTTTCTATTTCAGTAGCATATGCTAAATTTCCTGAAACAACTGAGTGTACTATGAGTCTATGAAGATACTACAAGTCTATAATCTGCAAAATCAGGTGAAGTCTTAATCCTCAACCTCCACTTATTGTTTTTCACTATAATCCTTACGAGTCTTCAAAATTTTCTTTGATTTCTGCATTTATAGAATTACAATAATAAGGTTAGTCTAATAGTCTCAACTCAACAAACAATACATGTAGGCACATAAATACTAAAATACTGAAATACATAACTCATAAGGTGATAATGATGTGATTTAATTTCTTTCAGACTTTCAGTATAATGCTATATTGCTATTTCACTTGATAATTGATTTTATTTTTCTTTATTTGTTTAAATTTTTTAATATATTTTCACTATTTTTTACAAAAAAACGCTTCGCCTCGCTACGTCTCGAAAAAAGCTTGACCGCCTCGAGTCTTAAAAACGTTTTTTAAAACATTGGCCACTGTTGCATTGCAACAAAGTTTATTTGATTGAGAGACACTTAAAAAGAGCAAAATTTTTTATTGAGAGAAATCAATTAAGTACTGTCAAAATGGTGCCAAAGGGGTCGACTAGTGGTAGCTCTTCTACAGTTTACAAAAAGCCCATTAAATCTGTGGTGGTACAAAAGAAGACTACTGAACAAGATGGTGTTGAAAGTGGTGCACAAGGTGATGGTGCTGAAGAGAAGATTTAATGTCAGAGTCTATTATATTCTACTACAACTAAGTGAGTCTAGTCTAGTCCATGTCATCAGAGAGTCCTATTAAGTGAGTCCATGTCGGAGAGTATTATGAAAGTCCATGTCAGATAGTCTAGTATGTTCTGGTTTGATGTTTTATATAATAAAGTATAATTTAGTTATTTATGTTCGATTCAACTTTTGCATTAACCAAGTTCATCACTTCTGGATTGAACTTAACTGATATTAGAACTACTTAAACCTAACCTAATTTCATTGATTAGGTAAATGCAACTTGGTTGAGTCTGTTTTTTTTGCAATCAATCTTTACACTTTAATCGCACGTGCGAGGGTGACTCCCTCGCTATATAGAAAGCGATGAACTTGGTTAATGCAAAAGTTGGTTAACCCAATCGAACATAAATCACTAAATTATACTTTATCATAAAAATCAAACCAGAACATAACAAACTATCTGACATTGACATGGACTAGACTCACTTAATAGAATCTGACATGAACTAGACTAAACTCACTGACATTGACTTGACTCACTTAGTTGTAGTAGAAAACCCCTGACATGGACTAGACTCACTTTGAACATCAAATCTTATCTTCAGCACCACCTTCAGCAACTTTTGCACCACCTTCTGCTTCAGCACCACCTATAATTTGTTTAGTAGTTTTCTTCTTTTGTACAACTGGTTCAATGGGACTTTTGTAAACAATAGAACAACTCGACCCCCCCTTTGGCTTGTTGTCCAACATTTTGACGGTACTCACTGGTTATTTTCAGGTTGTTCGTTATCACACTCTGGGTTGAGGCATTTTCAGATTTTCAAACGTTTGGGGGATATTTTCATAGGGGAGTTACATTTATCGCATTTCACCCTACTTTCTCCTCATTTCATGAGATGGGGCGGAATCATTGGTGGAAACATGATTGATTTCTCTCAATAAAAAATTTCGCCCTTTTAAACTGTTTCTCTCAATCAAATCAACTTTTTTTAACTATTTCTCTTAATGCCATAGTTCATTTATTAGAGAGGCAAAATGTGACGAGTGTGACTCCCTATAAATATTGTTAAATGAACTATTTCTCTTAATGCCATAATTTATTAGCACCCCCAAACGTTTGGGAATCTGGAAATGCCTCAACCCAGAGTGTTTGGGAATCTGGAAATGCCTCAACCCAGAGTGTGATAACGAATAACCTGAAAAGAACCCAGTAAGTACTGTCAAAATGTTTGACAACAAGCCAAAGGGGGGGTCGAGCTGTTCTATTGTTTACAAAAGGCCCATTGAACCAGTTGTACAAAAGAAGAAGACTACTAAACAAGTTATAGGTGGTGCTGAAGCAGAAGGTGGTGCAAAAGTTGTTGAAGGTGGTGCTGAAGAGAAGATTTGATGTTCAAAGTGAGTCTAGTCCATGTCAGAGGTTTTCTACTACAACTAAATGAGTCAAAGTCAATGTCAGTGAGTTTAGTCTAGTTCATGTCAGAGTCTATTAAGTGAGTCTAGTCCATGTCAATGTCAGATAGTCTGTTATGTTCTGGTTTGATTTTTATGATAAAGTATAATTTAGTGATTTATGTTCGATTGGGTAAACCAATTTTTGCATTAACCAAGTTCATCACTTTTTATGTAGCGAGGGAGTCACCCTCGCACGTGCGATTAAAGTGTAAAGATTGATTGCAAAAAAAAAAACAGACTCAACCAAGATGCATTGACCTAATCAATGAAATTAGGTTATGTTTAAGTAGTTCTAATATCGGTTAAGTTCAATCCAGAAGTGATGAACTTGGTTAATGCAAAAGTTGAATCGAACATAAATAACTAAATTATACTTTATTATATAAAACATCAAACCAGAACATAATAGACTATCTGACATGGACTTTCATAATACTCTCCGACATGGACTCACTTAATAGGACTCTCTGATGACATGGACTAGACTAGACTCACTTAGTTGTAGTAGAATATAATAGACTCTGACATCAAATCTTCTGTTCAGCACCATCACCTTGTGCACTACTTTCAACACCATCTTGTTTAGTAGTCTTCTTTTGTACCACCACAGGTTTAATGGGCTTTTTGTAAACTGTAGAAGAGCTACCACTAGTCGACCCCTTTGGCACCATTTTGAAAGTACTTACTGGGTTCTTTTCTGCAAATTGTTCGTGGTCGCACTGTGGGTTGAGGCATTCTAAGAATCCCGGACGTTTGGTAGATATTTTCATAGGGGAGTTACATTTATCACATTTCACCCTACTTCCTCCTCCTTTCATGATATAGGGGAATCATTGGTTTTGGAAACATGATTGATTTCTCTCAATAAAATTTTTTGCTCTTTTTAAGTGTCTCTCAATCAAATAATTTTTTTTTTAAAACTATTTCTCTTAATACCATAATTCATTTATAGAGAGGGAAAATGTGACGAGCGTGACTCCCTCATAACTTAAAGATGAGGGTGTTATTAGTATGAGCCTTTTTATAGTTGGAGGTATGAGAGAACTGAGGGATATAACACAATTCGATTAGCATGGAGATGGTGGTTAGAAAAAAAGAAAGAAACTAAGGTCCTCAACTTTGGTTTGTTAGTTCATCTTCCAATTCATATTTGAACACATAATGTCAATAGTTGTGAAAGAGGTGATTGATTCAAGAATACAACTAGGTGAGATAGAGACCATATTTGCTTAACTAATTATTTATGTTGATTAATATTATTTTTGTCTCTAATTACAATCCTAGGATTGATGCCATTTTAGTGTCATTCATAATTTAATAAAAATCTTTTTTATCCTGTATAGTGGTAACTACTATTAATGCCTTGTGGCTAAAAGACATGCAAGTACTTGTTAATTTACAAGTGTAAAACGGCTTACATGATTTAGATCCAAACTACAATTAAGCGAATTTTGAATTTCCACGGGAGTTGACTAAGCAGTTGAATTTTTGAACAATCACTTGGCAATTTTCATAAGATAATCTTGCCACTTAGTTAGCTATATTCATGAAGATACTACATAATTGAATATAGTAGCAATATATAATTGAATATAGTAGCAATATATTTATTGGTAGTATGAGACTATGAGTAAGGACGACTCATTCTATTTATTAATTTTTTCTAAATTGAAGTCCCTTGAAAGGCGGTTATAACGATGCTTGAAGGTTTACTAAAAACAAGCAATTTAAATTTGATTCCACATAATTTTAAAATGTTTGATTTTTTATTTTTTTTTACCAGGGAAAACTTTACTCAGTGCCCCTATAAAAGCTTTCATCACCTCTCTCTCTCCGCTCGACTTCCCTCGCGTTCTCCTCTAAATTCGCCACTCGTGTGTGGGTTTCTCGTGTTCAGCAGCAGTAGTTTGTGCCGCTCAGCATATAATTCACTTCACGCCCTTCACATTGGCTGGCCTTTGTTTAAGGTGCTTCTCTTCACTATATTTTGATTTAGATTTTGTAATTTTTATCAAACAGTGTGATTAGTATTATTAAACTGCAACATGCTGTGGAGGAAGAGGGTTTTGATGTTGATGAGGTGAGTGTGTGGTATGGCAGAGGGATTGGGTTGTGGATGGTTCTTCAATGGGGTTTATTGGGTGGTCTTGCCTTATATTGATTTTCATAATGAGTTTCTACCATGTTTTATTAGGTTGAATGTTGGATGGTTTTACTTGTGCTAAACAAGTTGGATGTTTTATTTTATAGAGCAATCATCTCCGAAGAGTACCTAGTTAGAATTTTTATTTATGTTAATTTTTTATTTAATGTTTCTGTTGTTAAATTTTAACGAGTTTCGGAAAACGGATTATCCTAATCATATGCGGATACAAGGATTTTCGTTTCCTAAAAAATCGGGGCACGACAGTTACTTCTCGGGAGTTTGATTCTTTAGGGGGAAGGGTTAGGGAGTTTAACTCCTTCATAAATGAAATTGGAATTTTATTGAGAATGTCAATCTCTCTCGACCATAGACCATATGACATTAGAAGCGTGCTTGTGTTAGAGCTTTTTATATTGCGGATTGGTGTGCATCCTTGAATTGTGAAAGTTTTCTTTTCGCACTCGGTAGACAGTCGGATTGTTATAGGAGGTGATTGTTGTTGAGAGAAAGTCACACAATGACACAAGCATACATATAGAGAAAATAAAAATGCACATCGATCACTTTGAAATGTTCAAACCAAAAGAAAATATGAATTAGATACAATGTAAAAAAAATAAAACGTAGTAGAAAAATAACTCACATGGATTGGAAGCAAGAATAAGACCAGTGCCATTGAAATTGCAGTTCCATCCATTCTGGCCAGCAGCTTTGTAGTACAGATTCATTGCTATGGAAGCATGTGAGACCGTAGTTTGTGGATAGTAGCAAGGTCCATTAACATCCTGGATGGGTTTACAATCTATGTCAATCTGGTGTCATCAGAGATTACACCCACTTTAACATTTCATCAACTATAATAGTTGTCTATTCAAACCCAATTAAGTTTACTTCTCTCAGAGCTGAGTTGTCTGTTTTTGTGTTCCCTGAAAATCCAAATTCTTATTATCCCCTTACATACAATTAGGTTACTTGCATTTGTGAATGGTTTTACATATGCTGAATTTCTGCTGTTCAGTTTGCAATGTGAGTTTGTAATGTCTATTTTACTCTCTGGCATGATTTGGTGATGTGGGTTTATTGGAGTGAGTAAAATGTCTTTGCATATCTACCAAATGGTGTTATGGCCTAGTGGTTAGGGCTGTGTGGGTTTGTCCCCCACGTCCTAGCTTCGAATCCCACCTGCGGCATGGTTACTTTCTAATGAGTGTTGACCTATAGGTCGCCGAGTTGATAGGTTATGGGATCCTTTAAAAACCTAGCTCGCCTTCCACAAAAAAAATGTCTTTGCATATCTTCCGCCAATTTCTCTTTGGACGCACTTAGTTGTTTTGAAGGACTTGATATGGTTATCTCCTCATTCCATGAGTTTTTGACTGGTTGCAAAAACTCGATCTTCCCTGGACCAAAATAGACATTATTAGATAGCCCCAATGAAGCGATGTGACTATCTGAGTTGTAGGCAAATGCCAATCTCTTATTCTAGCTATAGGATTTGGATCCCACCAAGACCCTTCACCATTTTTTATGGTGCAGGCACGCTTCATGTTCAACTTAAGCTGTGGAGTTTGAAGAATTTGTAGAGCCACTCTTAAGATAGAATTCCGATACCTTTTTCCATATTTCGTCAATCTCCAAACATTTCCCCTTCTTGATGTTCTTCCAAGTCCTCAAGATCTTATTTGATGGCATGTAATTCATATTTTATTTGCTTAAAGTTTGCTCTAACCCTTCCCATTATGCATGTATGCTTGCACTTATTGTGAGTACTTTACTTGGGTTTCGAGGTTTGAATTGCCTATGTTCTATTTGTAAAAATTGTATGCAAGGGTTTAGTCATCCTATGAAAGAAAGAAAAGAAGGGTTTTGACTCTTATTTTGCCAGCCTATTTGGCTTTAATTGGGCAACTCCTGCTTGTATGGATGATTTGTTGAGATCTTTGAATTAAGTGATTTCTGCTTATGTGGTAGCTTCTACCATTTGTTTTATGTGGGGCAGTGTGGAAGGAATGTACTAGGAGGTTCTTTTGCAATAAAATGTTATATGTAGGAGTAGTTGTGATGGAGCTTTCAATTACTTTACGGAGATGGGTTTCTCTCCAGCCAGATTTCACAAGTGTTTTCTTGAAGCGTTTGTTTGCGAATTAGGAGTCTCGTTTATAATGCCTTAGAACACCTTATCTAATAGAACTTGCAGCCTTAGGATTCAATTGGGAGGGGGGGGGAGTCTTTGAGAATTTATAACTCTTCTCAAAGATGTATTTGTCTCTTGGCGGTAAAGGTAGAATACGAGGAATGGTGAGCGGCATTGTTTGCTTGGGATGATGAAATGACGAAGAATGCATGGGATTCATTTGGGATTAACGCGCTTCAATACCAACTGATGCAGCCGTTTGCAAAGAATTTCACATAAATTCTGCCAAAACTAATAAACAACAAAAAATTGCTATTGTAATGACTGTAGATCTAAAATGCAGTCATAAGCTAACTAGGATAAAATAATAATTCCTATTCGTATTAATGAGCAAAAGGGGGAGCTTTGTGAAAGAGAAAATCACACAAACTTCGAGTTTTGAAAAATGAAAATTTAGAACAAATAAACTTCGTAAAACAACAAATTCTTGAATAGATATCATCTATAGTTCTAGAAATATAAATAATAAAATAGACTATCCTAATTAACAAAAATATCCTGCAACCCCGCCACAAATAAAGGTTTTTTGACAAAGAGGAAAAGAGAGCATAGAAGAAGATAGAAGAGAAAAAGTGCTTACTAGAGTTCAAAGTTCAATAGTGAGATATAACAGAGATTGATCAGAAGGTCACCAAATTTTGACAAATTGAACGGAATACTCCAGTAGAAGACTGGCGCCAACAGTCATTTTGGTTTAACTTGCTTTCCTGTATATTGAATTTTTTTTTTCTTTTTTTTTTTTTGAAAATTGAGCAGGGGTTTATTTAGGATCCCCTAACCTAGAAAGGTAAACCTGGTTACATGCATTCATATTCCTTTCCTATACTATCTTCAAATACAATCTTTTTAAGATCCTCAGCAAAAGAGCTTTCTGTTACAATGATAAACTCACTACTCGGATATGATCCAGCTAGTTTGTCAGCTGCCCTGTTTGTCTCTCTGTAGTGGTGCATTAGCTTATACTCCTCTAGCTTAATAAGTTGTCTTTTAATCCGAGCTACTATGTGCTTTAGATCCCAAGGAGTATCCATTTCTTTGCTAAGGTAGTCAAAGACATTGTGCGAGTCCGTACTGATCTCAATTTTCCTTGATGCATGCATTTCAGCTGCTCTAAGTCCTGCTTCCACACCCTGGAATTTATGTTTCATCACTGAATGCCCCTTTGAGGCGCCTGCACATGCAGCCACCACTTCTCCTCTCTCATTTCTGATAATTGCTCCATATCCTCCTTGCACACCTCTTAAAGAACCATCAGAATTAACCTTGTGCCAGCCTACTGGTGGTTTAGACCATTTGCATTTAATAGGCTTGTTATGAACATAAACTGGGTCTACTCTCCATCTGTTAAACAGCTCCCTGTTACGTGCATTATCTCCGTGTATATTGAATTTCACTTGCATGAAAGTTACCATCTGGTTGAAGCTCTAGTTTGAATAATTGCATATCATATCAAATTAACTGTTTGCTTCACTAACATTTGTAGGTGAATGGTGACGTTGAGGCATAGCTTGTCACAAAAATGGTTGCACTTTTCGAGGATATCTTTACTTTGACTGCTGTGGATAAGGACGGTAAAAAATTTGATAAAGGTACATGCTCTTTCTCCATTTTCTCATTCATTTTAATGATACAATGCCCGAGTATTTTAGATAAATTATATATTTATGGCAAATCTATGGTTTTCACTTTTCACATTTCAACTGCCTAACTGATTCTGATTTCAAGAAGAAGAGGGAAAAAAGGAACAATTAAGGATCCCCCCCCCCCCCCCCCCCCCTTATATTGTCAAGGTTTTCCTGCTTTAGACTCTTAAATATCAAGAATTTAAACTTGGATTAATTTATAAGATTGTGGTAGTTGGCTGAGTTGGTTGATCCATCCAACAAGCCACTTCTTTTTAACTTTGACTTGACAAAACAAATTATTTGATGTTTAACTTGCCAAACAAAATTCAGCTTGACTTAACTAGGCTTATAGTAAATTAAAAAATATATGACTTGATGTGGTGCTAATATGCCAACTCATACTTGTATTCCACTGTGGATGAAATTGAATCTAGTGGTATCTATTGTGTAAGGTTTAGTTTTAAAAAATCATTGTCCCGGGATCCTAAACAAAATATTAACTGTTGTATCCATGTTGCCATGCCCTGGTTCCACGTCCATGCTTCCTTGTTTGAAGTTCATATATGTAGATTCAAATTTGAGATTTACAGCTACGAGAACAAATTGTTTTATTGCAACAAGCTCTAAATGGTGAATAGGCGCAGTGGGATCAGTGAAGACTATAGGCTGCATTGAACTTTTGCCAAGGCGGTTCCTTGAGAATGCATCATCCTTGGCGTGTTTCTAGCAGAGTCGTACACTTAGGTTAAGTGGCTTGAGAGAAAGTTCAGGAAGAATGATGAGCTCTTACCATCTGTTTTTTTTGGGGGGACGTGAAGACATTATCATGGAGTTCAGACACTATTACTCTGAGGTTTGCATAATTAATTGAAAAAACTTTGACATACTCTTCTAATTCTCGACCTCTATTTAACTCTTCTTTCAATTATACTTGCCAAAAACATAAGCAAGTAACCATAAGTAAATGATGAGCTTGATATAGAAACATCCATAGACTTGATTGCCAAAAGGTCTCATGGATAAAAGAGACAGACGAGGTCAATAGAATCAGAATTTGGTTGATTTGACTCAACATTGATCTTGAAAAATGTTGTTGATGCGTGTTCTTCTGGATTGATCCTAAGTTTGCAGAAGAGATTCAAACTTAATTTTTCCTACTTGCTTTTGTTTAGTTTGTTGTTCAAGACTTTTCTATCAGTTTCGAGTTATTTCGGTTGGAGGTATATAGGAAAATAAACTATGTTAGGACTTCCTATCATATTTGGGCTTTCCATTTACAAAGTTCAACACATGTACTCGTTTTCATTATTGAACATTAATAAAGTTGTCAATGTCTTCTTTATTAAATGAAGTCTTTCTTTATTTTATTTAATTAGTTAATTAAAAAAAATTTGTGTCATTCGCTAGTGTCTCGTATTGAAGCAAAAAGTGAGCAATTCGACATGGACTTGACGCTAGATGTAAACACAGAGATATATCCTCTTCATGTTGGTGAGAAATTCACAATGATGTTAGCACCCACACTCAGTTTGGATGGAACTCCTGACACTGGCTATTTCGCTCAGGTAATCTGGTGCTACTACTTACAGAACTTGTGATGATGAAAAGATATGATCTTCAATGTTTAATCTTTCTTCATTGAACAGTCACTTCTTAATTACATTTAGGAAATTGGACATAACTAATATTATCAATCTTTTTGCGGCATTTATTAATTATCTATGCATACATTTGAGCTAGTGCCCCAATTTCTCACAACAAAATAGACATTATACATGTAAACGAATGCTCTTGACTAATAGTGCGCCTTTTCAGACTGGTGGGAGAAAGTCACTGGCAGATAAATTCGAGTATGTGATGCATGGGAAGCTATACAAGAGCTCAGATGAAACTAGAGGTTCAATTGTCAAAGTGTTAGTATGCTTGTACCACTTTTCTGTGTGTATTTGCATATTGTTTTATCAGTTTCTTTTTATAACCCCATTCATTCAAATTTCAGGGAGGTATATGCATCATTTGGTGGCCTTCTGATGTTGCTGAAGGGGGATCCTTCCAATGCTACTAAATTCGAACTAGATCAGAAGTTATTTCTCCTGATTAGGAAAGTCTGAGGCTTATATGTATCCTCACTTTAATCCCGTTACCATGACACAATTGGTTACTGATGCATTTGGTAGTAAAAATATACGCCGTATAGGTGTTTATCATCAGCTAGATGGGACATAGTTTTAACTTCCCTTCTGGGCATGAATGTTGTGGGTGCTGTGGCAGTATTTATCTTTTTTCTGTGACACTGCGATATGGCAGTGTGTGGTAATACTGTTGATTATGCCGAACAGTTGATTGTTGCAAATTTTTGGTGATACCAATTATTATTAGGCCAACTTATTTTTTCAAACAAACCATTTCACTGCTTTTATTCTGCAGTTGCGTTGAATACCCCTATACGAATGTAAACCAGAGAAAAAAAAATGGGCTTGGAATCAAGTCTTGACTGGAACGTAGCTCTATATCCCCCTACCTCTACTGAGCAACTGAACAACGTTAATGAAACTTGTGTAAACTTGGCTATTGAATGCCTGAGTATTTTAGATAAATTATATATTTATGGAAAATCTATGGTTTTCACTTTTCACATTTCAACTGCCTAACTGATTCTGATTTCAAGAAGAAGAGAGGAGAAAAAAGGAACAATTAAGGATTTCCCCCCCTTATATTGTCAAGGTTTTCCTGCTTTAGACTCTTAAATATCAAGAATTTAAACTTAGGATTAATTTATAAGATTGTGGTAGTTGGCTGAGTTGGTTGATCCATCCAACAAGCCACTTCTTTTTAACTTTGACTTGACAAAACAAATTATTTGATGTTTAACTTGCCTAACAAAATTCAGCTTGACTTAACTAGGCTTATTATAGTAAATTATAAAATATATGATTTGATGTGGTGCTAATATGCCAACTCATACTTGTATTCCACTGTGGATGAAATTGAATCTAGTGGTATCTATTGTGTAAGATTTAGTTTTAAAAAAGAGAGATTCTACATGTCGAGGAAATGGGCGGGGAAATGGGCAAGGGAGGGCGGCGAGCATGTGCAGAGCTGATGTGGCAAAAAAAAAAAAAAAAAAGCAGGGAAATCCAAAATTTGGGTGAGAAGAAGAGGGAATCGAAAGCTTCTTTCTCCCCCATTTTCATTCCTTCTCCATCTGTGGCTTGAAGATTCTCCCTCTCCCTCTCTGTTGTGAAGATTGTCCCTCTCCCTCTTCTCATTTTCCATCTTGACATAGACAGAGAAGGCCCCCTCCTCTCCCCCAAACGAAGCTCTCCCTCTCCCCATCATCGTCACCGACTGAAACGAAGGAGAAGAGAAGAAGGTCAAACGAAAATTAGGGAAGAAGAAGGAAAGAAGGAGAAGAGAAGAAGCTCTCTCTCGTCCCCTCCCTCTCGCAAAAGCAAAGGTAAGTCTCCCCTTAATTTCTAGATCTAGGGTTTCTCATTTTAGATTTAGGGTTTTGTATTGATCCAGATGAAGGTCTATTCTTGATTTACAAATATGTTTCTTGGCAATGAATTCCTATTTATGCCTTATCTGTTTTCCCTTTCCACGAGTTTATCACTCATGGGAGGAGCATGTTTTTCAGTAAATTTATTGTGTATATAAAACATTCATTTTGAATATTTTCAATTCAAGTGGGATATATTGCATCTGAAGTTACTGGAGCTAAGGTTGTGTTATTCTCTATATGAAAGGTGTGTGATATGCATTTTGTTGTTTTATGTGAACTGTAGGCATGGCTCCTACTTCATTTGTATTTGCTTTTTATTAATGAAGTTAGATTTAGGTTCACCACTTTCATCATGGCAAATAAGATTCTTGGTCACATCGTTTGGGATATAGCTGTAGTTACAACATAGTTCTATTCTGTTTTTATTTACAATTCTTTACTCTATTTGTATTTTGTAACCGGGTGCAGAATTTGATACAGTTTTGGTAGTATGCAAACTGTAAGTCTACCCTTGTTCATCGATTTGGAGAACTCACTCGAAAGATTTGGCATGCAAGGAACTTTAAAGGGCAGGTTTGTATTTGCGATAAATTTTCGCGGTTTGCTGTTCTGAAGATTATATTGATCTCTGATGAACTGCATTTATCAACAGGTCAGCCCTCATGAGTTTCTGCAAGCAGTTATCAAAGCTAAATAAAAAGTTCATAATAGATGCTCAGTCTGATCCAGTTGAATTCATGTCTTGGCTTCTGAACACATTGCATAGAGATCTTAGAAGTTAATAAATTTTCTTGGTTTGATTTATTTATTGATTCTCCATCTCAATTTGATTTGTATACTTGTGCTCATAATCTAATGCAAATCTCTTATTGAACATATCAGATAACCCAGCTGATGAGCTTGTAGCCACGCTCATCAGCAATCGAACTGCCCATAAATCATCTTCCCTCACGGACAATCCAGGTCTTGGCTGCATTGCTTTACAGTACATAAAAGCATACCAAGGGCAATGCAGTGATGTGGATGACAAGAAGCCTCTGCATGACCTAATTCAATATGATGATCATCACAAGGTTGGGAGCCTGAGCCTTGGAAGGGATCGCTTCAGGTTCCCGGTGGTGAGACCATGTTTCTTCATGGGACCGATATAACATTATGTCGATGAGATCAAAAAGCTAATCAATCTTAGAGATGTGTTTTCTTTCGTATATAGGCCACCGGGTCCTTTTAAGGCTACACCACAATACTAATACTCAAATTCTATTCCTACTACAATTTAATTTTTTTCAACAATTTGCAGAAAAATAAATTGAATTTTTAAATGTGTAGAGGACTGCAGTGTGAAAAAAATATTTTCATAATTATTAAAAAAATAAAAACAACAACATAAGACTTCACTATCAAATCCTACAGTAACCTATAAAATTTAATAACTTCAGCAAAAATAAATAAGTCTTGAAAAAAGAGTCTAACTAACAAAAATAGAACATCAGAGAAACCGATCTTGGAGGGAAAGGCGCCAGTCAATAGCATTGGTCACAACTGGAAAATAAGGTGTCCTCCCAAACACGCAAAACACTAGACTATATGCAAAGCACACCAAAACCACCAAGAAGGCCGCACTGTTAGTTGTTTCCACCAAACGAAGTCCCAATCCCTCCCCAAATTCGAGAAAAATGTGAAGCAGAGATGGCAAAACTGAGATAAACTCCAGCAACATGGACTGGAGTGCATTCAACCTCACATACCGACTGAACCTCTTGCGGTCTCTCACCGCACCAATGTAAAGAGCGCAGAAGGATACAAGGCTGACGAGAGGGATCGATTTGTAGAATCCCAATAAAGGAACTAGTGGCTCAAATATGTGCTCGAAGGTTGGGAAAGAGGACAACAATTCCTGTCCATAGGATAAGCGGTTGAGGAAGGGAGGCAAGTAAGCAACAATGGAGATCAATCTGTCTTTTGCTGGAACTACTGTGCTTTGGCAGGATGACATTTCGACCCTGAAGGGATTTGACTGGGGATATCTCAGAGGATTGAAGAGGGGTTGGATGGATTGTGATGAAGTTGACAAGTATGCCAACTTTAGTGTTTGATTGGAGATGGAGAGAGAGCTATGGTTTGATTTGATGGCGGTGGGGAAATGGAGGGTTGGTGATGCAGATGAGATTCCTGATGGCTTTGGGGTTGAAGATGGATGAAAAGAGGGCCGAAGAAGCCGAGTTGAATAAGCCATTGATGTACTAGTTCTCTGATAGATTTGCTGCCTCAAAGTTGTTAGCCACTTCACCTGACAATTTATATAACTGCTGCAAGGTAAATGAATGAAACACAACCTACATTAGGATTCACTATAAATGAAAGAGAAACAAAGTCTCCCAAACAAATCACAACAGCAACAGAAGAGCAAGCATGCATTGTGCAGACTGTTTACTGATGGCAGACTATATCATATTTGCTTCTCTACTTTTAGTTTTACGTTATAAGTGGGTGTGATTCAGTTGACAAAAGCTCCTTATACATTTTATAACAAAAAGTGCTCGAGACAATCTAAGGACGGAAAAAATAAAGTACTAGTTCTCAGTGTGCTTCAATAATATATAGCTATACTATCTGTTCGTTGATGTTTGAGTTGAGTGTATTGTGTAACAAACAATTGCTATTAGCATTTACCCTGCACTGTTATTATTTACTGACACAAACATTATGTTTATTATAGTTGCTGTCATTCAGTGATTTCTTGAGTGCTGGTGATTCTAGCTGTTGGATTTTGGTGTATTCTGGCTTATAGGTTCAATGTCTGCGTGTTATCATTCAGGGTGAAGGTACAGTACATTTCCAGAATTCTTCAGGAGTATAGTGCAAAAGTGCATGACGTCAAAACTCTTCAAAATAAAGCAACTGTACAAACATTTCAAAATAGCATTTGTTTCCTTCAATCACAAACAAATCAAAGCAAACACAACGCGATTAAGTCAATTCTATTGGACTCATCCATCACAATTTACAATTTCCAGCTTACAGGAAGACCAAATCCGAAGGCAAAGCCAAATCAATTCAAAGTTCCAATCTTTATTTATTTTTATTTTTTTTGTATAGAAACAGAGGAAACCGGTCACAGAGCAAGCAAACAACTCCTGTTTTGTTTCTACTTCATGAATTCACTCTAAAACAAACAAACGCAACAGATTTTGCTGTTTGTGGGGGTTATTTATTATTTCGAAACTTGGGTTTCTTTGATTCTATATTAACTCAAACCCCATTCAAGGATTAGTGTTGTGTTTTTGTATTTTTTTGTGTAATGGATTAGCTTTGAATGATTTTGTTGTTTTGGGGTTTGAAAGTTCGATTTTTGTTTTGCATTTTAAGTAAAGCAAAAGGAATGGAATTTGATTTGGGGTTTTGAAGAAGAGGAAGAAGATTAGAAGAAGAACAAAAAAAAACGCAGCAGTCGGCCTCTGCGAACAGATCATAGAAAAAAAAAAAAAAAAAACGCAACATATTTGAAGAGGGAAGAAGATTCGAAGAAGAAGAAAGGAAGAAAATATACCTGATTTGGCAGATTTGCTGATTTGAAGGAGAAGAAGAAGAAGAAGAAGAAGAGGCGCTGAGTTGAAGTAAGCAATGAGAAGCCAAGCCATCTCTTTCTCGACCCCTGTAAATTAACTTTACCCCAAACATTTGGGCTTTTAGGCATTTTGGGTTTTGGGCTTTATTTGAGTTTTGAGGTCTAAAAAGCCTGAGGCGGTCCGAAGCGTGAGGCGGGATGAGGCGGACGCCTCACTTTACCGCTCCGCCTCGCCCCATTTTGAGGCGCTCCTTTGCCAAACTGCCTCGAGGCGCGCCTTAACAACATTGGACCATACTGTATCGCAGGAACCATTGGTACATAAATAATGGCACACCTACATGCTTGTAAAATACTGATAAAATGTTGGAACCTGACTTGTAGATTTTATGAATTGATCTTATATATAATGACTGAAAGAAATGTTTGCCAAACCACTCATGAAAATCTGGTTATTGTATGTTTCAGAATTTAATTGCGAGTTTGATTTGGTATCTGACAAATTACGTATTTAATATTTTTTTAATATGGAGGGCATCTTTTCAACCTAAATTTGTCTTGTTCAACATTGCAGAAGGAGAGTTATCTGGCAGCTGAATAATTTACACTCCATGCCCTTGATACTCCATGTAAGAATTCTTGTAACCCACCCATTGTTCAGCTTAACTTGAGCTGTTGTTTACATTGATTTTCAAGAATGGCTGCACTATTGTGACAAAGTTATAACATCAATGAAGTGAGGAAGACATGAAGATTTTCTGAATTCGGTGTTGACAGCATGAACCTTATGCTTCATTGTGCCAGAGTTTTAGTAACTGTTAATGCATAAATCTGAGTTTACCTTTAAGAACACTGAGTTCATTATCTAAAACAAGACATATTGCAATCCGTGTTCCTTATTTGAATTCATTATTCCTAAATCAAGATGAACTTGCATCTGTCATCTGTATTATTGTCGGTCCAGCACCTTGAGATGTATTGTGTTTACCCTCGCTTGGTGGTCCTCATCCAACAGCCATGAAATATATACTTTCCCTCGAGTTTTTTTTCTGCTATTGGAACCTAGTGTATGCATGCAATGTTTCTACATCACTCATACGTATGTCACGATCAAGTAGCATGTATCAATGTCTCTTAAGGTAAATTGCTATGTTGGGTATTGCCAAAATGAATTTTATAAAAGTATATACACATAATAAGTTTCTTTTAATGAGATGTGGATATGGATTGATGACTGGTGAACTACAGTATTTATAGATTTATGTGGCAGTTGAAACTTAATTTCAATATACTAGGAAGTTGAGGTTGATAAGCTGATGCATACTCATGTTTACTGTACATTCACAGATAATCAGGTTTTTTCATTGGCCTACTAGGCCATATTGGGGGTCTCACACTCTCACATGATTGAGAGTTTGGTTGTCCTTTTGCGTCTCTGTTAGATTTTATTCACCTTTGTTTTTTTAAGTGACTGATTTTTTTTAGTGATACATAATGTAATAGGAATTTTATTACTTTGATATGAAAGAAATCCTCCCGTGACAAAAAATAATTGATGTAAAACTAAGATTCTCGATAATATTTTATTAGATGAACATGGTAATTTTACAGCCATAGTTGGAGAAACCACATATATGGAGTCCACATTATTCTGATTACTCAGCAGTAGCAGTAACCATCAGCTCTTCTTTGCATCTTAGTACACCCTGCACACAAATGTGGACTAATCAAAACTCGAACCCAATATTAAAGAAGCAACACCTATGTTTTATTTACATTTAACTTGAACTCAGAATGGATATCACATCATTATGATCCAGATCTTAGGTGTAGGAAGGGGGAATTAAACATAATTGGTATTGACAGCTAGTGCAAAATTGCATTTTGAAAAAAAAAGTGCACTACAAGAAAAAGTTAATATAGTGGCGGTTATTTAGCGACGGTTAGAAAAATCCGCTGCTAAATACTTTATTCAACGACGGTTGAATAACTGTCGCATGATAATATTATGTAACGACGGTTATTGTTAATTGGCGACGGTTGTAACTGTCAGGATACAATTTTTTTCTTTGGTGCAAATAACATCCCAATTGGGTGCAAATAGCATCCCGGTTGGGGTTTCTTTTTACCTTTTGTCGATCTAAACAGAAGAAGAAAAATGAAGGGTTTGAAACCTCTCAAAACGCTCATTCATTTTCATCGAAAAAGTTGATTTGCTCGTTCAATTCTCCCCAAAAGTTAAGGTTTTTTTCCCTTCTATCGTTGGATCTAAAACGGTTAGAATCGAACATTATCACTGAGATTTGTCCAAGTTCTTGGAGTTTGAGAGTTCCAAATTTGTTTCTTTGTTTTCCAGGTTTGATTTCGGTGAAATTTATATTTGATTATTTTCTCGATTAACGGTGTTAGATCAGCTTAGTTTTGGTTGATTTTTGAACGATTTTTAAATCTTTGTGAACAAGATGGAAGAGGAGAGACCATCAGTTTCGATTAGCAATGCTTAGTGTAGACGGTGAAGCCATCGAAGCTCGATTCGTAGAGCTCTGCAAGGTAAAACCTTTTTGTTGCTGTGATTTGTTATTTCCATATTTGTTTCTTGATCGTACTGAGACTGAGATATGATTTCAGACTGGTTTGGCGCTTGATGAGAATCTCTTCAAACAAGCGATGAGGTTGTTCAAAGAAACCTAATGTTTTCAGTTCAAGTTCATTGATATTCCCCTTTTTGTGATGTTTTTTAGTTAGGGTTTGTGTTTTTTGAATTGATGGAATTGTTAATTTGATTTCAGTCGGAATGGTTTTGGCTTGTGTTTATTGTTTATTTGGTGAGGAGATTAAGTGAGGGAAATATGGAGAATGGAAGTCAGGAGAGTGAACAAAGTGAATTCAATTTATGCCAGATCATGAAGGCCACAAAGCCTAATCTTTGACTTAAAACAAACATTCTTGGTGCAATTAGAGATGGTTCTTTTGTCAAGATGGGCATTGTTGGTGAACCAGTTGACAAGCACTTTCTATGGGGTCATTCATCATGTACTTTGCATAACAGTCACCCTCCAAAGGTTCTTATTTTTGGTGGTTTTGGAGGCTTAGGAAGACATGCACGAAGAAATGATACTTTAATGCTTGACCCCCTTTCTGGTATTTTAGAAGCTATTACGATTGAGGAGCCACCATCTCCACGCTTGGGTCACACATCTTCAATGATTGGAGGATCTCTTTTTGTTATTGGTGGTCGTTGTGATCCTACAAAGATTCTGAATGATGTTTGGGTCTTCAATACAGATAAGAAGAAGTGGGCGTTACTGAAGCGTGCTGGCGTTGTGTTCCATCCTAGGTGATCCCTTGAGCACAATTATTTTTTATGACTTCCAGTTACATGATTTTCTGAGTTGGTCATTAATCTTCTGTCATTGTCTCCACTCTCTTATGTAAAATATTTACATGGTTTAATTTTAAGACAATTTTTATTCAGGAAGGTAAAATTTTAGCTCCACTAAATTGTTTGCTTGCCCAAACTATTCTATTGATCACTTTTCAGCAATTTCTTATTCTAATTTGCAAGCTAATTGAACATTATGTGATTATTGATGGAACATATAATATATGTTTGCAGGCACCGACATGTTGCAGCAGTTGTAGGGAGAAAGATATATGTGAGTTTTTCCTTAGTCTCAGTCGTATCGTTTGAGCAAATGAGATCATTTTCAGTACATCTGACTAATCCTAATTTTACTTGATAACTTTGTGTTTGATTACTTTTTTTTTACTACTATGTAGATTAACTATACCCTATTATAATACAAGACGCAGCTAATAAGGAAACCTGTCTATTAAAGTTCATATAAAAAGTTTTTGCACATAAAATGCAATACTGTATAGCACCACACCACCACCTAGATCAGCAATGACAGAAATGAACCACCTTTGTATTTAGTGTAATAATTTAAAATCTCGCTTAGCCTTTAATGTTTTATTTATTCTTTAAATTCGGTGGCCTCTTTTAGTATTTTTCCTTGCCAGTGGCCATACTCTCTAGTTGTCCGTTTAGTATACGGTATTCTACTGAAGGAACAAGTTCTGAAAATAATGAAGAACCTGTGGCAGGACTCTAAAACAAATTGACGAGATGGTCATAAATTGAATATACAAAATCTCTGGACTTCTACTTAGGTGGAACACTATGGGAAAATCTAACATTTCTATTGGGGTACACCAAGTTTGGTGAAGTCCATCTGACATTACCATTGTAAAGTATGAATGTCAGTAACGAAGAGCAGGAAATAAAAGTAAATCAGCGCTAAAGTGCGTGGACCATGAAACACATAATATATGCCTTATTATATGTAACCATTTCCAACAACTCCTAACTGAACTGGACTAGTAGAAGCATTAAACTGGTATTGACGAGGATTAATGACCTGTTTGATTAGAAAGATTAATGATATTTTGATATCTAGATAGTTCCCAGTGCTACTCGATACAAAGCTATGCACAAGGAGGTCATGTAATGTTGAACCCATTGTAGCAGGAGGAAGAATTATGTGATGTTATTTCTCTTTTTTTTGAATTTCTTTATCACCTCTTTCCTTTTCTTGATTGAGATTTTATTGATGCACATGTGCAAAAGCTTGTGCTCGGAAATGGCTTCGGTGCAATATCTCCATTTTACACTATTTCATTTTCTGGATATGCTATTGATATCACACAGGGTATCTTACAACATAAAAGTTTTTAGTGCTGAAAGACGGGAGGTGGTTTTAAAAAATTAATCTAGTTAAATGCATTTTAAATACACCTAATGGTTTCCTGGATCCTTCTTCTTTCATTTTAGAACTGAAAAATAGGCATAGAGCTTACCTTACTGTAATTGGTGTTGCAGCATTGGTGCAAAGATGGTCAAAAAAGCCTGTGATGAGAGAAGTTTAATTCAATCCTGCTCTGGTTTTTCAGGTGGGTGATTGTATATCTTGCACAGATGAAACCATTAATTGTTCCAATCCTCAGTGAAGAATGAGATTTCATAAAGAGTCACATGTTATTCTTTGGTAAATCAGCATCACCTAGTTGTATCTGTCTTTGAAAAGGTATCTTATTGCAATTATCCTTTGTAGCATTTGTTATTGTTCTCACAATCTTCATATAGTTCAGTGTCCAAGTGACTAATTGATTTGCACTTATTATATGAAATATATGGCATGGCTTTTCATTTGTAGTTTAATTGTTGAGGTAGCGATTGTTGCTTCATAGTATTTCCCAATGATGAGAATATAATTTCTGATTAGAATATTGATTAGTACCTATTATGTGAATATTTTATCTCTTTTTAATCAAGTCCTCTTGAGTCTTTACTTGTTGGAGACCCCTGAGGTTCTCAAAACTCTATTTCTGCTGCCAAGATCATCCTCTGCATTTGCAGTCGATG
Organism: Berberis thunbergii; assembly: GCA_003290165.1. Taxonomy (NCBI): domain Eukaryota; kingdom Viridiplantae; phylum Streptophyta; class Magnoliopsida; order Ranunculales; family Berberidaceae; genus Berberis; species Berberis thunbergii. Next base: position 198,498 of record QNQO01001239.1, read on the forward strand.
AGCAAGCGTGAATTTGATTCTCACTATTTCGTTTTGTGTCAACCATTGCAAGATTTTTTTTCTCATGATCTACTAGCAGCCTTGCACCAGTTCCTCTCAAATCTGTATGGTAAATCAGAGGTAGGGCTTGGCATTTTACACTGAAAACAGGACCGATCGGGTCGGTCTGAGCTAGTTTTGTGCGCTGCATGGAGTGATTGACAGTGGCAAGGGTATTCCTTTACGCAGATACTCAGAAATGAGCTTTGGACAATGATATAGAAGTTGAGGTCGAGTGTATTTGAATAAGCAATTACAGGTAGGTTGCTCCTCACATGTATGACTAGAGGTTTTCTCTCTTTTGGCTGGCTATTTGAAAGTTTCTTAGTAATGGTAACCTCTGATGCTTCAGGCTTTACTCATGACCCACTGTGCCGTCCAGCTTTTGCTCAGGAGCACTATGGGGAGTGGAATGTCTCAATAGAAACTAGGTAACTAGTAGCATTCTAGTTTTTCCCTCTCCTGCCCATTGTTGTACAATGTAAACCTTAATTACTATTGCACCCAAATATTCAAATGTTGCTCAGTATATAAGATTGTTTGACAGTTTTCTCAATCGTTTTTACCCTTGAAGCTATATTTCGAAATACCTGCTCAAGCTACGATCGATGTGAGAAGATGACAAGGAATGGTATATTTGCCATCATGTCCTAGGATTTTCTATTCCGTCCTCAACTGTCAATTGATCCAGTTTGGCAAAGTACGTAAGTCATTTTAGTTTGTCATTTTAATTTGAAATGTTTTCAACTATGCAATTTCTTTTCTTTCCATTGATCAGTGAAGGAGATGACAAGAAATGGTATTGACTAAGAAAATTTGATTATGTCCATGCCTTGAGTTTCTTGGAATTGGTGTTATATTTAGATCAGTTATTTATTTCTTTTTTTTTGCTTTAACAGTTTTTTGGCTGCCACTTGACATACAATTATTTGTAAATTGTCAGACTTCAAAGGCATTCCATTCCAGGCCTTTCTGATGAGCAATATAGTTTAATCTTGGCCAGCAGCTTACTGATGAGATCAAGGTCGGTGAGGCCCTGTAGACAACGACCCTGAGACAATCATTGTACAACTTCGGTTTTGGTTGTTAGATGTAAGCATTGACAATTTGTAACAATTTTAATTTGTATTTTTCTTCTGGACCATGTATAATATTGATTTTGAAATGAAATTAAAGTTCTTCTTAATGTATGATGATGGTATCATATGAGTTTAGTTTAGTGTCGTTTATATTTGATTTTTTATTTTAGTCTAAAAGTTGTAATGCATATGTTGGATAAATTATTTGCACCCAATGAAAAGAAAACACAAGTTGAAAAATGTGATTTTTTATATGGTAAAAAAATTTGAATTATCAAAGGGAATTTAGCGGCGGTTGCAAATCGTCGCTAAAAGGCAAAAAGTTGGATTGTTCATCGAATTTTGTTGACGGTTTATAACCGTCGTTATATAGTATTTAGCGACGGTTATAAACGTCGCTACATTAAACCGTCGCTACATTAAACCGTCGCTAAATAGTAATTAGCGACGGTTATGCCAGCGGTTGCCTAAAACTGTCGCTGAATGACCTAGTGACGCCTTTATTAGCGGCGGTTGTCCAAGCGTCACTGTATTATTTAGCGACGGTCAGAACCGTCGCTAAATTACTGTTTTCTTGTAGTGGTGGGGGACAGGAAGACTCAAGAAATTTAACCTTGTTTTTCGAAGGTTTTCATTTGGTATGAAAACTTGTGATTATTTTTAGTTGCAATTTTCAATAATCTTGAAATTTTGGTGGCATTCACTGTGCAGTCTGTACTATATAACATTTGTTTGATCTTCTTTCAAGGATTCAGGGAGAGCTTACGTGGAGCAATTCATGGTAGGAGAGATACTGTAAGGAAGACTAACTCCACATTTTCCAGGAAGTGAGGAAATAAGATCGGGCTTGATATCTGGGACTCCAGCTACCAAGTTCTTCAAGCATCCACAGACTGCTTCACGGTCTGGTTTCGTCTTAGTACCGGAGTTCAGGTTTTGAATCCCTTGACAGCAGGCAGGGGGTATAGTGCCGCCCACGGTTATGGAACTGATGCAAGGAGATACTTGTGACTGTACTTGACCGCATGTAAAGGCAGCCATTACACAACTATCGGTGCTGGTCAACCACAGAATTGCTAGCATAAAGCTTGCAAGTGAAGCGTTGCATTTAAGACTCTTTGCCATCACAACTCCACTGTTACTTGCAGATGTGTTGCACCTTCTGGTATGATAGATCATTCTGGTGCTAGGTGGTTTATATAGATCTTTCCACTCCATTATAGGGACTAAGTAGTAATTAAGCTTCGATTTTGATCATCTTAGGTTGGGTAGGTCATCTGTTTATTCTGGCTAGAGAGAGAATCAATAGTTTTTAGATAATGATATTTTTCAATCTCTATAGTTTAATTTTTCAAAATTTTGTAGGTTTAAGACACATGAGACGTGTTCGCACAGACAGACACAAAAAAAAAAAAAAATCAATGCGAGGATGGTACAAAGCCATACCCAGTCTAACCCTGAAACAAAATGAATCATGACACAACTTCCTACCATCCAACTAAGTTGGCGCTAGAGAATAGCTTATAGCATGTTTGATAAGTTTGAAATACTAAATGGTGGTTTTAATGGCTGTGGAAATTGATAGAAGTTTTGGAACCTCATATGGAAGACTTTTATTTTTATTTTTTAATAAGACTTGGAAACATGGAGGACTTATTGGTATTAGTAGTAGTAATAATATCATTTTCAGTTTGCCAATGTATGATTATCAGGTCCCTAATAACCGATCTACCAGAGATAATTTGGTCAGAATGACAACTGAGATGTGCCCAGGATCACAGCATGAGAAGGCATGACTTAACTGTAGTAACCTTAGAAATTTAAATTAAAAACCGCTTAAAATAACAATAACCAGTGAATGAATGGTATTAAAACATCCTAATATCCTATTACAAGGTAATCTTCTATGTATCAACATAAAATTAGAAGAGATATGAGGTTCCTCTATTCTCTTTCGTTTCTTCTTCGGTTTCTTTTTCTCCTTTAATGTCCTTTCCTTCCACATTTCATTCTTCGCTAAAAATTATAATGTAAGTAATCAGCTAGACACTGCTAAAGTCACATTCTGGCAAAGAAGGCGATGGTGGTAGTACCGTGAAGCGGAAAGTATTGAGTAGGCGAATGATTTGGCTGAAGCTGGGTCTCACGTTAGGATCTTCAACCCAACAGGATTGTATGATGAAAGCAAGATCGCGATGTATGTCCTCTGGAAGATTTGGTCTCATTTTCTGTTTTCACAGAGACGAAGCAAATTTTTTATACACAGATATTGCATCGTACCAATGAGAATTTTAAAAAAAAAAATAAAAAAAATTATGACAATGATCCCCTCATACTACACACTAAGGTAGCACAAGTATAACAGAGAATGAAACCAACACTTCGGGTGTGTTGATGTATGGGAATCCATTACCGCAATTGATCACAAAATCAAATGGTGGTCAACTGGTGGATGTGGAGTGATATATCAATTTAGTCTAAAATGTAGGGGTCTCCTCATGAATTTCCATGCAACCAAACACACCCTTAGATTCACTTGTAAGAAATTCAAGACATAAAGTAAATCTGCAAGGATTAGGTTTAAGCTTCTAGAATTAATAGAGACTGGAATGTTATCCACCTTAGTGAGACATTTCAAGGTGGTGGGTAGTTACAGATTAGATCTCTAAAGCATCTACATAATTTTATTTAGAAAGTATAGCAGGTGAACAACCCAAGTCAATTAACCAATTCTCCATTGCTTGGGATTGATAGAAATTCCGGACATGTCTACACTGTCTTTCCGGACGTTGTAGACAAGAATGAGCCTATCCTGTGCTCTCTTAGGATCACAAGCTTTCAATTATCTTTAGGGACCTTTTCTCTAAAGATAGAAAATGGCAACACCTACATTTGGGTAAAGATAGTGAAACGACATTTTTTCTAGCATTCTTTTATTAGGTTCTGTCTAATTTACACACTGATCTCGGATACACCTGCCTATCGTTATCCCTTTCAATTGGAGGCCTAGACTCTATTATCAGATTGGTTTTTCTAGCTGCACCTATGATCTCGTATGATAGCCTCAGGAAATGCACACAACTAGGGATGGTCATTAATGACCCGACAAGACACGACCCACTCCTTAGCGAGTTTGGTTTTAGAAAAATACAACACAACTAATAACCTAGTTGACACAACACAACCTATCAAATTTGCGGGTTGGATTTGGATTTGAGGTCTTGACACAGTTGACACATGACTAACCCATTTGTTATTTTGCAATGTGTGTGTGCGTGTGCGTGTTGTTTGGTATTATATGGCTTTGGTACGCTTATGGACTCTCACAAAAATATAATCGTGCCAAACTTGGACTTATACAAACTTTAGAAAATGGCTTTGGCATGGTTAGAATTAGAAACATTGTCTAAGAGGTAGTAATCGTGATCACACATGTCAAGGCGTGTCAACCTGACATGACCCACTCAAAACTGTGCGATTACTAAATGGGTCGGGTTTATGTTTGACAAGTTGACCCGAGCTTTTACTTTGACACAACCATTGCCACCCCTACATACAACTTTCAGTCTGTGATGTTAATAAAGTGAGAATTTTTCCATTTTCAGCTTCACTACCCAATTGCCGACCATAATTAAATTCTTGCCCCCTTTTACTCAGGCCTTGTCCCAGACCTCTCAACCTTACCTGGAACTATATATGAAATACTCTAAATAAATCTCCCTAGTGTCTGTTTTCAGAGAGAAATATCTCTGGAAGCTCACTTCCGAACTTTTCCCTATATGATAATCTCAAAAGCATCAGGTTGGAGCCAAGCCAAGTAGAAGAGGCTTTACTTGAAAGGTTGGGAACTGTGTTTGATTGTCATGAAATCTCCAGACACATGGTATCTGTTTGAAGTTATAATAGCTCTTTCTATCGACAGTTTTGCTTTCAAATTGTGTCATATGATTTAAAATAGAAGTACACAGCATTTCTATTCTTGATGGTGACATGGTGTCTAGTAGATAACTTCAAGCCTTCAACCACCTGAATAAGTGTCCTTTATGCTTTGTTTGCACGAATTAGCACACACTAATGAGAAACTTAATTATCATTAGGTATGGTATCTTCCCAAGTACCAATCAAACACTTGCACCTATATATGGCTTAGGGAAAAGCAAAATTAGTAATTCAAGAAGAATTCTCATTTTCCTTTGTGGAAAAGTAGAGCCAAATTTGAGTTGAAAACCAACCAAAAAGTTTAAGCATTCGTGATCTCGTGAATTGGAAAAAAAAAAAAAAACAGAGCAAGTTTGACCATGACAATCAAATGTCCAAATTGCAATTTCAACTGGTCTGACAATGACTGTTCACGACTACTGAATTTAATATGCAGCAGTTATCATCCAACAATATTCAGATCAAACTACAATAGTGAGAGTTCTACAAACTCCATGTTAAACAACTGAATTAACCTTATAGAACCAGAGGCTTGCATGGGTTGAGTACCAGTGTGAATAATGTAATTAAAAAAAAAAGTTTTTTTCCGGTCTTATTCTTTGTGGATGGTCTGCAATCATAAGAGTAGGAAAGATGCTAAGAAGGTTTCTGGTACCTTAAACGCAGCAGCATAAGCAGCTTGCAAATTGGACATGCCTTCAAATGGCATTCGATTGGTCAGTAACTCCCATAAGACAATCCCAATCAACTTTGTTGTTGTAGTGCTTCTTCTCTCCCTGCCGCAATGTGACAGTACTGTATAACTGCAAGGCCACATTCCGATTCCTGGTAAAACACCAGTATATGACAATTAAAGAAGAAAAGAAATAAAACCACTCAAAAGTAAATCTATTTTAATTGTAAAAGTTTTAAGAGAGCGAAAGCGAACTTATCAGCAGAATATCCCAGTGAAACAGACAGTTTAACAAATAAGTTTGACATTTATGATTCTTTGGGACTGTAGCATCCAAATGTATTGAAAGACTTGAAATGCATAAATATCAAGAATCATTGACACGAGCACACCGAGTCTTCATAATCCATACAGTATTTGGTCTATATTATGTCCATATTTTCACTTCTTGATGTTACCTGTAAGTTGTAAGCGTTCCATGGGGATGCAATTTTCTCAAGTCAATTCTTGAAATGAAATAAATGTACTTTTTGAGCTCCGTACCCCCTCCATGCCACAGATATAGAAGAATCATATATAACTACAAGTTAATAAGAAACAATACAAACCTCTGGAGCCATCCAACGGTAAGTTCCAGTCCCTGCCGTCATCATTTCAGTAACTGACTCCTCTCTTGCTAGACCGAAATTGGCCAGCTTCACTGACTTATGATTTGCTGTAAGCAACAAATTGTCTGCATCACAAATTTCAGAGCTAGACTCCCTAAAAAATCATTGAGGGTGGTTTACATGATTACATCAGGGCTACAGAACGATCAACATACACCAATGGCATTCCAGAACTTCGTGCCATTAACCAATTCGATGCCACGAATAGGAAGGTGAAAATTGACACGAGGCTGTTCTGTCATATCATCCAGTTTGATCCATTTGCACAACAGGAGCTGGACATCTTCACACCTAAACTGGCTCCTCTCTTCTTTTCTCCATCAGACACTTACCGAAATTCCTCATCCTTGATGCAACAATGAAAAAAAATGACATGGGTGTAGTCAGATCCAGCCTCACATACCCTTAAGTATCGCACCTAAGTCAGCAAACCTTCACCTATACTTTATATATTTGAAACATAGTTCAGGACTTGAGCTTGATTTAGTGAAAGAGCTTTACTAGAATTCTTATAATTTCTCCCTTTAATTAAAGCCTAAAAACAGTGCATTACATGCAACTATCAGAATGTTTCCAATAAAACCATTCAATCAAAAGTAACAATTATAGTAGAAATTTAAGGCAATGCATACAGTGGACAAAAAAAAAAATCACAAGCAAATGTCTATGTTCATGTAGCATACAAGACTGCACCACAATCAATATAGAATAACAGCTATAAAAACTCAACCTGCTGAACTGTACCAGGTTTAAGATCTCTGTGGATGATCCCATTGGCATGTAGGCATTCCAACTGTACCTTCTCACCTCTAAACAAAATTTTAAGGAGTTATTTTTTATTTCGGTCATCTGTCGACATTCCCCCTTCAAATAATAATTTATAGGGTCATTTGTTGTTATAATACATCTATTATTTGTGGTTCAAAAAGTGAGCAATTCGACATGGACTTGACGCTAGATGTAAACACAGAGATATATCCTCTTCATGTTGGTGAGAAATTCACAATGATGTTAGCACCCACACTCAGTTTGGATGGAACTCCTGACACTGGCTATTTCGCTCAGGTAATCTGGTGCTACTACTTACAGAACTTGTGATGATGAAAAGATATGATCTTCAATGTTTAATCTTTCTTCATTGAACAATCACTTCTTAATTACATTTAGGAAATTGGACATAACTAATATTATCAATCTTTTTGCGGCATTTATTAATTATCTATGCATACATTTGAGCTAGTGCCCCAATTTCTCACAACAAAATAGACATTATACATGTAAACGAATGCTCTTGACTAATAGTGCGCCTTTTCAGACTGGTGGGAGAAAGTCACTGGCAGATAAATTCGAGTATGTGATGCATGGGAAGCTATACAAGATCTCAGATGAAACTAGAGGTTCAATTGTCAAAGTGTTAGTATGCTTGTACTACTTTTCTGTGTGTATTTGCATATTTTTTTTGTTTTATCAGTTTCTTTTTATAACCCCATTCATTCAAATTTCAGGGAGGTATATGCATCATTTGGTGGCCTTCTGATGTTGCTGAAGGGGGATCCTTCCAATGCTACTAAATTCTAACTAGATCAGAAGTTATTTCTCCTGATTAGGAAAGTCTGAGGCTTATATGTATCCTCACTTTAATCCTGTTACCATGACACAATCGGTTATTGATGCATTTGGTAGTAAAAATATACGCCGTATAGGTGTTTATCATCAGCTAGATGGGACATAGTTTTAACTTCCCTTCTGGGCATGAATGTTGTGGGTACTGTGGCAGTATTTATCTTTTTTCTCTGTGACACTGCGATATGGCAGTGTGTGGTAATACTGTTGATTATGCCGAACAGTTGATTTTTGCAAATTTTTGGTGATACCAATTATTATTAGGCCAACTTATTTTTTCAAACAAACCATTTCACTGATTTTATTCTGCAGTTGCGTTGAATACCCCTATACGAATGTAAACCAGAGAAAAAAAAAGGCTTGGAATCAAGTCTTGACCGGAACGTAGCTCTATATCCCCCTACCTCTACTGAGCCACTGAACAACCTTAATGAAACTTCTGTAAACTTGGCTATTGAATGTGCTATGAAATAACATTCGAAAAAAGGTTGAATACGAAAGATTCAATAATGGATATTCTCCCAGTTGATGTCATCACTGCAAACATCCTCACAAGAGTACCTATCAAGCCTATCCTAAGATGCAGGTTGGAGCTTGGCGGATGGTACCACTTGGTCTTGGATTCGAACCCAGCTTGCGGTATCTTTATCAATTTATGGTGTGTTGACCAGTTCTGGTCTTTAATAGGTTTTGGGATCCTCGGTTCCGTAAGATGCACTTATCAATGACGAGCAAAACATCAACATCCTCCATCATTTTGTGTCTTTTAAAAAAAAAAAGATATCTTCTTGAATCAAATATTTACATTATCAACGATGAAGGTGGAAGTAGTAATCTCAAGTCCTCAAAGATGAAATTTCCATGTTCAGATCTTTTAAATAGGTTAACTAAATTTTCTTATTTAGTAGTAGTAGGATCCTGCAGTGGCCTCCTTTGTTTATCTGCTAAGAACTTTTTAGAGGATAAGTTACAATATCTTATGAGCATATGTAATCCTGCAAGTGCCACAGATGAACCTATCAACTTGCCAGATATTACACTTAGTTTTGGTAGACGCATTTGCGTTTCATGTGGATTTGGGATTGACGAGGTTAATAAGAAATTCAAGGTTGTACTAATACATCGTAGCTGTTGGGTTGATCGTGAGGATTCATGTATATACTTTAGGAGCTAAGTCATGGAAAAAAACAAGGTACGCGGATGATGAAATACCTCGTGTCTCTGGCTCATCAGGGATTTTTTCAATGGTTCACTTCATTGATTTGGGTTGCGAAAGATTTGAAGTTATTCAAGAGCCAAAATTAGATTCTATTCAAAGTGTTTCAGTGAGTCTTGGAGTGTTGGAAGGTTGTCTTTGTTACACAGTTAATTCTGATGATTGCTTCGCTATATGGGTCCAGAATGGTATGAAATTAACCAACTTTTTGTATTCAGAACCTCCGAATTAATCATCTATGGATTGAACTTATCACTACACTGTCTCCGCAATATTTTTCCAAACAGTCTTGACGTATGTATTTTTAATCAACTCCAAGTTAATCAGTCAACAATGGATCATGGACAGACTCAGAGAGTACTTTTTATTTCTCAAAAATGAGAAATTTCTATTTTATGAACTTGATGGCTGAAAATGTCGACATGTATATTAGCAATGGGACCCTAAAAGGAATTTTGTTCGTCCTTCTGCCACTATTAGAGCATCTGATGAATTAAGCCTTGCAGTTTCCACAAAGAAATCACTTAACACAAATGAGCAAAGAAGAATGCCGAACAAGGAGCTTTCAATCACAGAAAATAGTAGCAACAAAGAATTGTTATTGAATGAATGTAATCCTTATTCGAGATTGCCTTAATCTCCTAAAGAGCAAAAGAACTCAATGTCCAATTGGTTTACAAAAATGAATGCCTCCCTGATTTTCCAGATATCCTCTTATTTATAGTCTAACAGAGAAACTTAACAGAGCAACTAACAATTCATCAAAGCATCTAACACTAACAGAGCAACTAACAGAATGACAACTTGCACCCTTTACTGATTTGTTGTTCTATACTTCCTGTGTAAGTGAACCTGATAGGAGGCCTATCTCGCAACTAACAACACTAATAGCAACTCTAACAAAAATGGGTCGAATGCTCAAAAATTTAATCAACCTGCCAAGTAAATCAGAACAATTTGAATGTTGTTTTCAACAATTTCATGACACAAATAATTGGCAACAAACATTACATTGCCAATCAAGCTGTTCTCGAATAACCCGTTATACTCAAACATTACATTCACATATTTTCAAAACATAATCGAAAAGTCTTCATTTATACACCTCGCTGGCATATCATGTACAATGAATGAACTGTCGCCACAACTGCGTTGAATAAATCTGGCCGCATGTTCAAAACTGCACCAATAAGCAACAAAAGGAAAAATGAATTCTTAAGAAGCAAAGTTACATTGCCAAAAAGAAAGAAACAAACGGAAAAATTAATTCTTAAGCGACCAGTTTTCGAGTTTCCATTATTTTGATTCCTCTACAAAACGATCGAATTCTTATGCATGGCATATTAAAATGCATTTACATTATAGCGCATCCACATTTCATAGTTGATTTCATTGCATAGTACACGAGCAAATATTATGCAAAGCCTTTTTACCTTACCAATAAAAATAAAAACAAAGTAAAAAAGGAAAAAAAATAAAATATTAATGACGAGTATTCATGCATGCGAATGAAACCAATTTCCGATTGCTCCACAAAACAACCGAATTTCCGTTGCATAGTACACCTTTTTTTTTGCATAGTACACCTAGCAGAGCCTTAATGTCAAGATTATGCAAAGCCAATAAAACAACACTAGGTATGCAATTAATTTTCAAATTTAAATATATGGCCATAACATAAATGAAAACAATATTCATCTTACCACAACAATATTCTTGATAAACCAAAATAAGCTGAAGAGGAAGAGTCACTTTTCTTTAGAAGTGGTGTTGAGATGGGAACGCTCTATTGAGAGTGCAAGACAAGAAATCTGATAAGAAGAAGATGAGTAAGGGGGAGAAAAAGAAGATTTGTGTCAAGTGGGTGAAAATATATAAATTATAAATGTCTCTTTATATAGAGTGGAGAATGAAAGGGAAAATAAAGTAGCAGCTTTACTTTTTGGAAGAGGGTGGTGATAGAGCTTTGTCTTCGTCTTATCTTTTCTGTCAAGCGGGAAAGGGAGGGCTTCCTTGCGGTTTCTCGGCTTCGTTTGGAGAGAGGAAAGGCGAGAGCTTCCTCGATGGCTTTGTTTGGGAGAGCAGGAGGGAGTGATTTCTCTTTTCTCTGTCCCTGTCGAGAATTTTGATTTCCCTTTTATTTTTCCCCAATTGACAACCGAATCAACCGATGCTTCTGCACGTGCGAGGGAGCATCCCTCGTTGATTTCCTCGATAATTAAACATAATTAGACAAACTGAAAAGAGCAATTCTAGATGTCGAGGAAATGGGCGAAGGAGGGTGGGGCGCATGTGCATGAGGTGACGTGGTAAAAAAAACACAAAAGGGGGGGGAATCGAAAATTTGGGGGCTGAAAAAGGAGGGAATGGGGAGCTTTCCAAAGAGAAGCTTTCTTCCCCTCCCCATTTTCTCCCTCTCCCCATTTTCCATCTTAGATAGAGAAGGCCCCCTCTCTCTTCCCCAAACGAAGCTCTCCCTCTCCAACCTCTCCCCATCATCGTCATCAACTCAAACGAAGCAGAAGAGAAGAAGCTCAAACGAAGCCAGAGAAGAAGAAGGAGAAGAGAAGAAGCTTCAATTTTTAGGTTTTTGGTTTCGGACTCTCCAGATCTGGTTTTCACCGCTCGGACGAAGAGGTAAGATCTGGTTTTTTGTTTCCAATTTGCTGCTATAAAGCTTTTTGGATTGTAGAAGGGGAGAAAACTTTCTGTTAATTATCACTGGGGTGGGGTTGTGAGAGAGCTAGATTTTTCAGTGTACATTTTTTTACCAGTTTTGTGATTATGTTGATAGTTTGGACATTAAAGGAGGAGCTTTTAATGTGTTCTTATTCTCACTTATAATGGGTTGGTGTTTGCAGAAAATGGGGTTTATTTCAAGAAAGATTCTTCCAGCATGTGCAAACATGTGTGTATGCTGCCCTGCTTTGAGGTCCAGATCTAGGAAACCTGTGAAGCGTTACAAGAAATTACTTTATGAGATTTTCCCCAAGTCTCTTGTAAGTGTTTACCCACTATGGATTTGCATTTACCTACTGTTTTAGCTTAGTGAGAAAGTTGTCCTCTTTAACCTTGTTGTATGAGATTGATTATTCAAGTATTATTGGTTTGGTCTCTTGTAGATCCCCTTATATGATAACGAGTTGAACAAATTTTTAGTGTATGATGTAATGTGGGTTCCAAAACACTCTCTATTACATTTGGATTTGTATTTTGTCATTTTTGTTCAAGTGTGAAGTATATGTAGGTCTTGGCTATAAAAGAGCTCTTCAAGAACAGGGTTTCTAATGTTGTGTTTATGGGAATGGGTGAGCCGATGATGAACCCAAATGCAGTTTTAGAAGCACACCGATGCTTGAATAAGGTTGATCTTTCACTCTTATGTTTGCATGTTAGGTGTTTGTATCACCATTTAATTTGAATAAAGAGGTAAAGAAGTAAGTAAGTTGAATCAATTGTTGGAAAGGCATACACCATGAAGTCATAAAATTCTTTGTATGAATGTAGTCCTTATAAGGAAAAACGGAAATAACATGTTATGAATGTAGTCCTCCTTATAGATAATATCATGGAATCCATAACATGAAAATTTTGGAATTTCGTGTATTAAATTTTTTTTTTTGTTTTCCCTTTTGCTTGAAAGACATAGAGATTGGGCAAATAATGATCACAATTTCTACCGTGGGCGTCCCAAACACGATTAAGAAATTAGCATCACACAAACTTCAGTCTACATTAGCCGTCAAGTAAGTTGGCATTGATATATTTTTGTTCTAGTACTAATCAAATTATGTAGCAAACTGATTAAGTACCGTTTGAGTTATCTTAAATGGATGAAATTCTCATATAGTAAGTGGCGAAGTTAACCTTCCAATACTTTATCCCCTGATTACAGAGTATCTCATTTAGTACTTTGTATTGTTCATTATGAGTATATAGATATTTCATTTAGTATTTTGTATTGTTCATTGTGTTCCTTCACTAACCACAACAATAGAAGTTTGATGAAGAAGAAAATTGAAAGTTGACCATCAAGCAAAAAAAAAGAATGATCCAATTGAATTGGGGATTGCATGCGAAGATTTCAAGTGATTCATGTATTTACAAGCATGTGAAGAGTTTTCAAGTCTCTTGCATTTTTTGAAGTTTCCTACATACTTGACTATAGAAGAAAAGGTTAGCTACTAACCTTTAGCTAGCTGCTTTTGCTCTGAATGTATTTTCTGGATAGAAATTATACTTGATAAAGGACACTTTTGATATGAATAAATGTTTCATTTGTCAGATCTTACTCCCCTGCCCCTAGACGGCGAGATTACTCCGTCTCTCCAAGGATTCCCGAGCACTCCCAATCACCAAGATATCTGGAAGAGCTAGATACTGGTCATGCACGGAGAAGATCATACTCTCCAACCTATGAAGATGATCGTCGTGCTGACAATGGCTATGTTGAGTGAGTTTCAGTTGCTCATTCTTGTTGGAGGCATTAATTATTCGTTAACTAAAAAAGTTCATTCTACAATCTCCATCTTTCGAGGTATTCAACTATTTAAACTTTTTTTTGGAAAATGTCCAGAAGGCAATTTGATGATGAGGAGGGACGAGCAGGCTGGCGGTCACCTGGATGTGCTTCAAGATCACCACTTGGATCCCGCTCGAGATCTGCTGACTTGTCTCCTGCACACAGCAGATGAATGGAGGGTCCCAAACTTGTGGATGGAGTGGTGGCAGTACTGTAATGTTTTGTGGATTTACAAAGACATAAAAGCTTCAAGTGTTTTAGCTTGTAGTTTTCAGTGACTTCTCAATTTTACAAACTTGTGTGTAACTTGTAACTCATCTTTTAGAAATACTTGGGTGTGCAACTTCTGGATCAGATAGTAGTGGTAGATGTGATGTTGTTGGTTCAGTTTGCAATGATGCACTAAGTCTTTTCAAAGTTAAGTGTCTATCATCGATCGATGTTGGCAGAAGTATCTTTAGATTATGATAGTATCTAGTATACTCTATGGGTGCTGCTGTACTTGGATATCATGCAATTTGTTATGTTTAGTTTTTCAAAACATTCCTTGTATTTCATCTCTTTTCCCGACATCTTTCAGTTACTTAATCAAATGGATCCTATAAAAATTTTGGAAAAGTTATTTTAGAAAACATTCTTTGTTTGTTTCTGTAATATAAACTAGACAAATATATTGTAGGAACATTTACTTGACTCTTCATAAAATTACAAACTCTAACTCGCTTCCATACATTAACATTGTTGCATATAGATTAAAACAAAATAAAATATGGCATAAACTTCCTTTCTCATTGTCCGATCGACTGCAGTGCAATTTGAACGCAAAATATTTATATTATTTGTAATGTTTTACTAAGAGCGTCTGATTTTCCAATCTTAACATTACAAGGGACCAGATGGCGATCCATCTTACACAGACCCAAAAGTTCAATGCCTCCATGGTGCTTATTTGTTTTGCAAACAGCATGTGGTCTTTCGTGACAGACAGCTCCACTTATATCCATTTCAAAAGGGCTCCTGTCATAGGCTGGCCGCTAATGTCTCTGCATTTGTCCCTATGTGTAAGGAAGAAAACTCGGAACCACATCAAAATCCTGCTAACGATGAGCTTATGCAGAGTATCAAACAGCTACAGCAACCATTCCTTCAAACTCTGAATCATCAGAAGCCTCATGTGGTTTCTTTTGGAACTCATCCCTGAGCTGCCCACAAGCAGCGCTTGCATCAAGGCCCCGTGTCTGACGAACACTAACAGTTACGCTACGTGATTCTAGAGCAGCTGCGAGTGTCAGCACCTGAAGAGCACGAGAAGGAGATTTGTATCAAAATCAACTTTTTTCCTTCGAGGATAATCAAATTCTTTTCATTTTTTACACTACATGAACTTTATCAATAAAAGAATGTTGCACTTACAGCTTTTTTATATGGACACCGATATTCTGAACCCTCTATTGGATTAAAAGGTATCAGGTTCACATGATAACCACTTCCTCAAGCTTGAAGGAGTTCTGCAAGTTCGTTAGCATGCTCGACTGCATCATTGACTTCAGCTGCCAAAATTGAAACAGAATACTTGAAAATAATTACATACTAGTAGTTAAGATGGAGACTAATGACAGTTTTGAAGAGGAAATTTGGTGTACCTAAAAGTGCATACTCAAATGACACCCTTCGTTTAGTTTCAGTGAAATAGTCCTTGCAGTCCTTCATGATTGCTTCCAAAGGATAAGATTTCGCACTCGGCACAATAGTTTCACGCAGTCTCTGGTTTGGAGCATGTAAGCTAATGCCCAAGCAAATTTTTTTAAGAATAAGTCACAAAATCTAAGATAAGGAACATGCTCTATATTTAAAGCAAACGAAAGATCTATATACTCATAATGAACAATACAAAGTACTAAATGAGATACTCTGTAATCAGGGGATAAAATATTGGAAGGTTAACTTCGCCACTTACTATATGAGAATTTTCATCCATTTAAGATAACTCAAACGGTACTTAATCGGTTTGCTACAAATTTTGATTAGCACTAGAACAAAAATATATCAATCCCAACTTACCTGACAGCTAATGTAGACTGAAGTTTGTGTGATGCTAATTTCTTAATCGTGTTTGGGGCGCCCACGGTAGAAATTGTGATCATTCTTTGCCCAATCTCTATGTCCTTCAAGCAAAAGGGAAAACAAATAAAAAATTTAATTTAATACACGAAATTCCAAAATTTTCATGTTATGGATTCCATGATATTATCTATAAGGAGGACTACATTCATAACATGTTATTTCCGTTTTTCCTTATAAGGACTACATTCATACAAAGAATTTTTGACTTCATGGTGTATGCCTTTCCAACAATTGATTCAACTGACTTACTTCTTTACCTCTTTATTCAAATTAAATGGTGATACAAACACCTAATATGCAAACATAAGAGTGAAAGATCAAACCTTATTCAAGCATCGGTGTGCTTCTAAAACTGCATTTAGGTTCATCATCGGCTCACCCATTCCCATAAACACAACATTAGAAACCCTGTTCTTGAAGAGCTCTTCTATAGCCAAGACCTACATATACTTCACACTTGAACAAAATGACAAAATACAAATCAAAATGTAACAGAGAGTGTTTTGGAACCCACATTACATCATACACTAAAAATTTGTTCAACTCGTTATCATATAAGGGGATTTAAGCCAATCTACAAGAGACCAAACCAATAATACTTGAATAATCAATCTCATACAACAAGGTTAAAGAGGACAACTTTCTCACTAAGCTAAAACAGTAGGTAAATGCAAATCCATAGTGGGTAAACACTTGCAAGAGACTTGGGGAAAATCTCATAAAGTAATTTCTTGTAATGCTTCACAGGTTTCCTAGATCTGGACCTCAAAGCAGGGCAGCATACACACATGTTTGCACATGCTGGAAGAATCTTTCTTGAAATAAACCCCATTTTCTGCAAACACCAACCCATTATAAGTGAGAATAAGAACACATTAAAGCTCCTCCTTTAATGTCCAAACTATCAACATAATCACAAAACTGGGAAAAAAATGTACACTGGAAAATCTGGCTCTCTCACAACCCCACCCCAGTGAAAATTAACAGAAAGTTTTCTCCCCTTCTACAATCCAAAAAGCTTTATAGCAGCAAATTGGAAACAAAAAATCAGATCTTACCTCGGCGTCCGAGCGGTGAAAACCAGATCTGGAGAGTCCGAAACCAAAAACCTAAAAATTGAAGCTTCTTCTCTGGCTTCGTTTGAGCTTATTCTCTTCTGCTTCGTTTGAGTTGATGACGATGATGGGGAGAGGGTGGAGAGGGAGAGCTTCATTTGGGGAAGAGGGAAGGGGCCTTCTCTATCTAAGATGGAAAATGGGGAGGGGAGGAGAGCTTCTCATTGGATTGAAAATGGGGAGAAAGCTCCCCATTCCCTCCTTCTTCTCCCCCAAATTTTCGATTCCCCCCCCCCCCCCCCTCTTTCGTTTTACCTCGTCACCTCATGCACATCCGCCCCACCCTCCCTCGCCCATTTCCTCGACATCTAGAATTGCTCAACTGAAAAAGAAGAGGGAACGCTCTCCCTCCCCATTTCCATCCATCTCGACATCGACAGAGAGAGCAATAGACCGAAACCCCAGCCCTCCCTCTCCCCAAACGCCAAACGAAGCCAGAGAAGACGAAGCTCTCCCTCTCCACCCTCTCGAAGCTCGACTCAACCGACCGAAGAAGGAGAAGAGAAGAAGCTCTGTCGTCCCCATTCGAAGAACAAGGTAAGTATCTCCTTCATTTCTGGATGGTTTCTTGTTGGGGGTTTCTAGATCTAGGGTTTCTACTTTATCTGGGGGTGATTTCAGGTGTTGGGTTTCTAGATCTAGGGTTTATTCTTTTATGAATACATTGTGGGGGGTTAGGGTTGATTTGTATAACTCAAGTGAAGATCATTCCTGCTCTAGATAATGCTCTGTTTCGTCCAAATTAATTGATCTACCAGGAATCATAGAGGAACATTTGTTGCATGTCAGTGATAACGAAAGAACGAAAAACCGAAAACTGAACTGAACATTTATAGAAGATTTCAATGTAATATCAGTTTATTTGTGTTTATATGGTACTACTTACTGACTTCGATTTGTTTGTATTTTGGTGCTTTTTAAGTTGTTTGATGATGTGGGTTTGAATTTTGTTTTGGGTTTTCAGAGCTGTACGTGTTGTGGGTTTCTTTTGGTTTTCAGCTTTTAAGAGCATGTAGTTTTGTCCCAGTGAAGGTGACTGTGTTTTAGTACTTGTAAAACCATGAATAAGGAATTTGATGTTGTTCAAACGCGGGGTTTTCTTGATTCGATGTTATTAGATGGGTTTAACATTCAAACGAACCTGTTTCATTGGATAGAAGATGTATGTCAAATATGTTTTGTGATACTTTTTGGGTGGTTCTTAGATGAGCATATGGTATATAAAAGGTGGTGATGTTCGCTTCAGTGTGTTTTGCATGGAATTATCATCCTTACGGTGTCACCTTTGAATCATGGAAGATGAAAGTGTTGAAATATCAGTTTATTTGTGTTTATATGGTACTACTTACTGACTTTGAATGATAATCTTTGGTTGTTTAGTCATTGGGTTATTTGGATGGAAAGAAGTGGCTGCTTGAAATCATTATTTGACTTTGAATGATAATCTCTGGTTGTTTGGTCATTGTTTTAGTGCAATTTTAAGGATACTCAACAGCATCTGGATGGGTTGAGTATCTTCATTTAGCAGCAAGAGCTATTTTTAAGTGTTGTAGTTTTCTTTTCTATTGGTCCGAATGCTTGTAGTTGAATCTCTTAGTTGAAATTCATGATTTCTATTATTGCTTTTGGATTTCAAGCAAATGACTAAATTAATATACTGGTTGCTTTCTTACATCTGATTGTCAGATGGACATGAATCATATGAAGCAAAGACCACTGTCAAAGACATCCACTTGCCACAGCCAATGTTTTAAAAGGCGATTGAGGCGTACGCCTTGAGGCTCGAGTCGAGGCGGGGCGCACAGAAATCGCCTCTGCGCGTACGAGTTGAGGTGCTAATTGAAGGCGGGCGCCTTCATGTTTCGACTCATATGCCTCGAGGCGTACGCCTTGAAGCATAAAGAGGCGTTCGCTTTTGTAATTCATGCTCATCTTATCTGCTTCAAATCTTTAAAATGATCCAACGACTTACATCCATTATTGTTTCATTTGCAAAAACCTAATAGATTTCAGTTCCTCGTTTCATTTGCAGACAGAGAAGAGGGGAACTGCGGAAGAAGAGAAGAAAAGAGAGGAAGAAGAGTAGATCGAATCGAACCAGGAAAAGGAACCACCAATCGACCGATCGAACCAGGAACCACGGTCGATTGAAGCCGTTTCTCATCTGCGATTCGCACTTTGGACGGTAAGGTATACTTCTTATTTTAGTTATTCAGTTCTTGGCTTATTGCTTATTCAGTTCTTCTTCTTCAGCACTTTCAGTGCTTAAACTGATCATCAATTGTATTTTTCGGTGCTTAAATTAAAATGTTAAGTATTTTTGCATTTGCTTAAACTGAAATGTTAAGTATTTGTATTTTTCAGTGTAAATGTCAAGTATTTTTGCATTGTGCTTAAACTGATCAGTTGAAATGTTAAGTATTTGTGTATTGTGCTTAAACTGATCAGTTGTATTTGTGCTTAAACTGATTAGTTGTATACTTTGAAATCAATGAAATGTTTAAGTATTTGTGCTTAAACTGATCAGGACAGTATATGGTATACTTCTTTTTCGTGCTTAAACTGAATCCATGGAAACTCAAGTTCTCAACAAATTAAGGAATTGATCAGTTGTATTTGTATGCTTCTTCAGTTCTTCTCCTTTGAATTGATCAGTTGTGTTGTGTTTGTATGTTTGAAATGAAATGCTCTGTATGTTTGAATGAAATGAAATGCTCAGTATTTTTTCTTCTTCTAATTTGTATGTTTTGTATGTTAATCAGTTAATTCTATAAAAATTCCATGTTTTGTATGTTTTGTTTGAAGAACGGATGGATTAGAGTTTTGTGCATGTTTTGTATTTATAATTCAATTTTGTATTTGTAGATTAGATGGCACCGCGCAGGACTACGAATACGACTATTAATGATGGAAGAGACATATTTTGGCAATATGGCACAAGTGTAAAAGGTCCTAAAGACGGGATCAATTACGTGAAATGCAATTTTTGTGAGCAAGTGGTCAAGGGGGGAATTTTTAGATTGAAAAATCACCTTGCAAAGACGCGCAAGGACACAAAACCTTGTTCTAAAGTACCGGATGATGTCTTCCATGAAGCGAAGGCTTTTTTAGAGGTTGGTCAAAGACAAAAGCTAATGAAAAGACAAGACATTGAGTTTCAAATTAATAGAGGTTCATACTATCAAGGAAATGTTAATAAAAATGTAGGCGGAGGCAGAGGTTCTATTCCAAGTGTGACTGGTCCTAGTAGTGGTGGATCCAATGCCAATGCATGTTCTGATGGCATTGTGAGGGGGCCAATGGATATGTTTTTGGTGGGTAGTGGTACTAATAATGACATGGATCTAGGTAGAGGCAAAACTACACAAGAAATGAAACCACAACCAGTAAATGCAAAAGAGTATAGGAACCAAGTTTGTTTAGACATTGGGCGTTTCTTTATTGAGAATGACATTCCTTTCAATGTTGCGAGTAGTCATTCTTTTATGAGCATGCTTTTATCAATTTCGAAATATGTAGCTCACAACAATGGACATTGTGTGAAACCACCATTAGTCCATGAGTTAAGTACTTGGATTCTAAAGGAAGAAGTGAAGTCAACTAATGTGATAGTTGACGAGGTAAAAAAAACATGGCCTTACTCGGGAGTTACAATCATGTCTGATGGTTGGAAAGACATGAGGGGTCGCCAACTCATCAATTTTCTAGTGAATAATCCTGAAGGAACTGTGTTCCTTAAGAGTGTGGATGTCTCAGATATTGTAAAGGATGCAAATGCATTATTTGAGCTTCTTGATAGTGTTGTTGAGGAGGTGGGAGAGGAGAATGTAGTACAAATCGTCACTGATAATGCAGCCAACTACAAAGCTGCTGGAAGGAAGCTAATGGAGAAGAGGAAGCATTTGTATTGGTCACCATGTGCAGCACATTGCATAGATTTGATGCTTGGGGACTTGTTTAGCCTGCCAACACTTGCCAATGCTTATCGCAAAGCTAAACAAGTTAGCAATTACATATACAATCATGGTTGGGTACTTGCTTTGATGAGGAGTTTCACAGGAAGAGATTTGGTTCGCCCTGCATCTACTAGGTAATCATAAATACTTTTAATGTATTTTAAATACTGTAAGGTTTTATTTTAACAATTAACAATACTTACATATTATTCATTTATGAGTTGACCTTTAAATGTAGGTTTGGCATGGGATGTTTGACTCTTGAAAGCATTAAAAAGAATAGACAAAAGTTGGAGGTAATGTTTGCATCCAGCAAGTGGTCAAAGAGTCAGTATGCTAAGCAAGCTGAAGGTAAAGCCATAAGAAAAATAATATTGAGGGATAACAATTTTTGGCCTGGTGTCTCCTATTCCTTGAAGGCTACAAAGCCTTTACTCCATGTGTTGAGGATAGTGGATTCAGAGGGCACTCCTGCTATGGGTTTCTTGTATGATGCAATGGAAAAAGCAAAACAGGAGATTGCATCTAGCTTTAATAATGAGTTGGCCAAGTACAAGGAAATATGGGATATCATAGATAAGAGGTGGGAATGTGATTTCCAACTGCATAGGGACCTTCATGCTACAGCTTATTATCTCAACCCACAAATGGATATTGATCGAAAGAGCTCAACCAATATTAAACTTAAGCTAAGTCTTTTCAATTGCGTAGATAGGATGCTTCCAAATGAAGCAAGTAAGGTAGATTTGCATGATCAAATGGGTATGTTTATAGACAAAAAAGGATTCTTTGGTAGAAATGAAGCAGAGTTGTCAAGGCACAGGCGCAATCCTGGTATTCTTTTTGTAGTTGTGTTTATGTTATATACTTATATTTATTTTGAAGATTATTTTTCTTGCTCAATAAATATGTTTATTTTGAACCTTTATACTTGCAGATGAATGGTGGAGATATTATGGAGATAATACACCTGTCTTGCAAAGTTTTGCTATTAAAGTGTTGAGCCTTACTTGTTCATCATCAGCATGCGAGCGGAACTGGTCAACCTTTAACCATGTAAGTAATAATTACTTTAATTGTTTATTGTGTTAATAAATTGCTATTTGCATTTCAATTTATCGGTTGTTACATTTTTTTAGGTGCATACAAAGAAAAGAAACAGATTAGCAGCAACAAAGCTTAATGCATTGGTATATGTCATGTACAACAAAAGGTTGAGAGCTAAAAAATTGATGTTGAGGGGACCAAGCGAAGCTGAAGATGCACCATTTCCAATAGATTCTGATGCAGTAGATAGTGACAATGAATGGTTAGTGGAGCCTGATACTGAAGCTGAACCCCCTACTCAAACTGCAGATGATGGAAATGGTGTAGGGAACCCACCCCAAGAGCTAGCGCCAAAGGTTTCAAACCCTTGTCCTGAAGCTCTATGGCATCAAAATCTGGATGAAATTGATGTTAATGCTATTGTGCTTGATGGGAACGAAGAAGGTGGTGAGAATGATGAAAGTAGAAAAAGGAAGAACTCAAACAAGAAGTCTGCCCCCACTCAAGCTATTGACATTGGAAGAAAACAAGCGAAAACACATGGAGGTTCAACTGGTGGAAAAGGTAAATGATTATTAAATATAAATAGTTATTGCTTTAATTTCATTTCAATATGCTAAAGATTGATGTTCCACACTCACACTCTAAATGGCTTAGGTAAATCTCCGATGCACTTGATTGATGAAGAAGAAGAAGATTGGATGGAACATGAGATTGAGACAGACGAGGGAGATGATGTGGTGGATGGTATTAGTGATAGTGATGAATCAGATGATGGTGATGATATTGATGCGGGCGAGGACGACTAGGAGTTTGTTAATCATTAACTTGTTAATTTACTTTGTTAACTTAGGTTTTGGAACTTTGATTTTGTAAGCAAAAGCAAACTAGAGAGTTGCATGATGTGTCTAAGATAGTAAGATGGCATACAATCATTTACTTTGTTAACTTATGTTGTTTGTTTCTTCAATTAGGTGACTTAGTCATTTACTACTGTCTACTGGAGTGTATTAGTTATATTTCTCATTTTTTTATTTAACTAGAATATTTAGTTATATTAGGAGATTGAACAGGTGGGTGGCAATCTATATTTTGTAGCTAATTGTTCTATTGTATTTTGTATGCACATTTACTAACAAACATATTATTTTGTTTTAGCAGGCTCCAAACAACAATGTGAGTGTGGTCGTGTGGACATGCACTTTATATGCTTTACTTGTGTAGACGCTGACGGTACGCATTCTTGAATAATTGATTTCTCTATTTAATTCATGATTCATCATCATCATTTAAGATGCGTTTCTCTATTTCAGTGACATATGCTAAATTTCCTGAAACAACTGAGTGTACTATGAGTCTATGAAGATACTACAAGTCTACAATCTGCAAAATCAGGTGAAGTCTTAATCCTCGACCTCCACTTATTGTTTTTCACTATAATCCTTACGAGTCTTTAAAATTTTCTTTGATTTCTGCATTTATAGAATTACAATAATAAGGTTAGTCTGATAGTCTCAACTCAACAAACAATACATGTAGGCACATAAATACTAAAATACTGAAATACATAACTCGTAAGGTGATAATGATGTGATTTAATTTCTTTCAGACTTTCAGTATAATGTTATATTGCTATTTCACTTGATTTTGTTTTTCTTTATTTGTTTGAATTTTTTATATATATTTTTCACTATTTTTTACAAAAAACGCCTCGCTTCGCCTCGAGGCTACGCTTCGCATCGGAAAAAACTTAACTGCCTCGAGTCTTAAAAACGCTTTTTAAAACATTGGCCATTGCTGCCTTGCAACAAAGTTTATTGATGATAAGTTTCTTAGTGCAGCCAAAAATCTGGATGGCGTAAGGCAGGTGATTTTGTTAATCTAAAATAGTTAATTTACGTCTCCTTTTGCTGTTTCACATGATTAAACCCCTAC
This sequence comes from Berberis thunbergii, assembly GCA_003290165.1. Classification (NCBI taxonomy): domain Eukaryota; kingdom Viridiplantae; phylum Streptophyta; class Magnoliopsida; order Ranunculales; family Berberidaceae; genus Berberis; species Berberis thunbergii. Next base: position 222,434 of record QNQO01001239.1, read on the forward strand.
ACGAATTTAACATATATGCATATCCTACATTTAATGCATCTAGTTCTTGTTTAGAACAGTAGTCATTCAGTTTCAGGTTTCAACTAAATCCCTACAGATTGTTCTGTTGACAGATAGCATTAATAAGTAACAGTGTAAACACGGGTTGACTGCTTGGGATAGGTTCAGTACTTGAAATTAGTGACAGGGGCTATCCAGACGAATACATGGGCAGTTTCTGTGCAACAAACTTTACTTCTGGTCCTGCAAAAGGAAAGTTCTGTTGGGACCAACAACCGGATTACAGTGCATTCAGAGAAAGTAGCTTTGGCCATGGGATCCTAGAGGTACGTCATTGCTGTCTTGGTCAGTTTCGGAAATTTAACAGATTGTTTCAAACCATTGGGCAGTAGGAATTCCATTATCCATTCAATCAGGGAGGTCCCTGTAAAATGCTTTAGGGAGAATCACAGAAGCATGATAGACTAATGCTTGATATCTTTCATGTTGCACGAAGCTACACACACTTAAGATTTAAGAAGGGACAGTCGCACATTCTATGCAACCCGATTTCACAAGCCAGGGTAAGAAACCTCTTTAACATTAAATCCACTACTTATCAAGATGATTTCACAGCACGGTCCTATATTGTGAACAACTGCTCTAATTAATGGTTGATCGTGGAGTAACAACCATTGTCACCACTCACCAAACCTTAAGAGTAGCATACCCACAGTGATCTCAATTCTCGAATGCCATCTGATGGTTATTTTGCGAAGTTGTCTGGATGCTAACAATTAACCAATAGACATAGTTTGGTTATCTATGTAGGATGGTGAGTAGCACCTTCAAACATCGTTATAACTGCCTTTCAAGGGACTTCAATTCAGGAAAAATTAATAAACAAAATGAGTCGTCCTTTTTGTTTACTCATAGTCTTATACTACCAATAAATATATTGTTACTATATTCATTGATGTGTAGTACCTTCATGAATATAGCTAACTCAGTGGCAAGATTATCTTATGAAAATTGCTAAGTGATTATTCAAAAATTCAACTGCTTAGTCAACTCTCATGGAAATTCAAAATTCGCCTAATTGTAGTTGGATCTAAATCATGTAAGCCGTTTGACACTTGCAAATTAACGACTACTTGTATGTCTTTTAGCCAGTTGACATACATAGTAGTTACCACTATACAGAATGAAAAATATTTTTATTAAATTATGAATGGCACTAAAATGGTGTCAATCCCAGACTTATTTTGTACTTAGAGAGACAAATAATATCAATCAACATAAATAATTAGTTAAGCAAATATGGTCTCTATCTCACCTAGTTGTATTCTTAAATCAATCATCTCTTTCACAACTATTGACATTTTGAGTTCAAATATGAATTGGAAGATGAGCTAACAAATCAAAGTTTAGGACCTTAGTTTCTTTTTTTTTTTCTAACCACCATCTCCATGCTAATCGAATTGTATTATATCCCTCAAGTCCTCTCATACCTCCAACTATAAAAAGCTAGGCTCATGCTAATAACACCCTCATCTTTAAGTTATGAGGGAGTCACACTTGTCACATTTTCCCTCTCTATAAATGAACAATGGCATTAAGAGAAATAGTTAAAAAAAGTTGATTTGATTGAGAGAAACTGTTTAAAAGAGCGAAATTTTTTATTGAGAGAAATCAATCATGTTTTCACCAATGATTACGCCCAATCTCATGAAAAGAGGAGGAAGTAGGGTGGAATGTGATAAATGTAACTCACCTATGAAAATATCCACCAAACGTTTGGGAATCTGGGAATGCTTCAACTCAGAGTGTGATAACAAACAACCTGAAAAGAACCTAGTAAGTACTGTCAACTTGCCAGTAAGTACTGTCAAAATGTTGGACAACAAGCCAAAGGGGGGTCGAGTTGTTCTATTGTTTACAAAAGGCTCATTGAACCAGTTGTACAAAAGAAGAAGACTACTAAACAAGTTATAGGTGGTGCTGAAGCAGAAGGTGGTGCTGAAGAGAAGATTTGATGTTCAAAGTGAGTCTAGTCCATGTCAGAGGTTTTCTACTACAACTAAGTGAGTCAAGTCAATGTCAGTGAGTCTAGTCCAGTCCATGAGAGTCTATTAAGTGAGTCTAGTCCATGTCAATGTCAGAGAGTGTTATGTTCTGGTTTGATTTTTATGATAAAATATAATTTAGTGATTTATGTTCGATTGAGTTAACCAACTTTTGCACTAACCAAGTTCACTTTCTATGTAGCGAGGGAGCCTCTCTCGCACGTGCAATTAAAGTGTAAAGATTGATTGCAAAAAAAGCAGACTCAACCAAGTTGCATTAACCAACTTTTGCATTGACCTAATCAATGAAATTAGGTTAGGTTTAAGTAGTTCTAATATCGGTAATCCAGAAGTGATGAACTTGGTTAATGCAAAAGTTGAATCGAACATAAATAACTAAATTATACTTTGTCATATAAAACATCAAACCAGAACATAATAGACTATCTGACATGGACTCTCATAATACTCTCTAACATGGACTCACTTAATATGACTCTCTGATGACATGGACTAGACTAGACTCACTTAGTTGTAGTAGAATATAATAGACTCTGACATCAAATCTTCTCTTCAGCACCATCACCTTGTACACCACTTTCAGCACCACCTTGTTTAGTAGTCTTCTTTTGTACCACCACAGGTTCAATGGGATTTTTGTAAACTATAGAGAGCTACCATTGGTCGACCCCTTTAGCACCATTTTGACAGTACTTACTGGGTTCTTTTTTGCAGGTTGTTCGTGATCGCACTTTGGGTTAATAGACTCACTTAATAGACTCTGACATGGACTCTCATGGACTGGATTAGACTCACTGACATTGACTTGACTCACTTTGTTGTAGTAGAAAACCCCTGACATGGACTAGACTCACTTTGAACATCAAATCTTCTCTTCAGCCCCACCTTTTGCTTCAGCACCACCTATAACTTGTTTAGTAGTCTTCTTCTTTTGTACAACTGGTTCAATGGGCCTTTTGTAAACAATAGAACAACTCGACTCCCCCTTTGGCTTGTTGTCCAACATTTTGACGGTACTTACTGGCAAGTTGACAGTACTTACTAGGTTCTTTTTAGGTTGTTCGTTATCACACTCTGGGTTGAGGCATTTCTAGATTCCCAAACGTTTGGTGGATATTTTCATAGGGGAGTTACATTTATCACATTTCACCCTACTTCCTCCTCCTTTCATGAGATGGGGCGGAATCATTGGTGAAAACATGATTGATTTCTCTCAATAAAAAATTTTGCTCTTTTAAACAATTTCTCTCAATCAAATCAACTTTTTTTTAACTATTTCTCTTAATGCCATAGTTCATTTATAGAGAGGGAAAATGTGACGAGTGTGACTCCCTCATAACTTAAAGATTAGGGTGTTATTAGCATGAGCCTAGCTTTTTATAGTTGGAGGTATGAGAGGACTTGAGGGATATAATACAATTCGATTAGCATGGACATGGTGGTTAGAAAAAGAAAGAAACTAAGGTCCTAAACTTTGGTTTGTTAGTTCATCTTCCAATTCATATTTGAACTCATAATGTCAATAGTTGTGAAAAAGGTGATTGATTCAAGAATACAACTAGGTGAGATAGAGACCATATTTGCTTAACTAATTATTTATGTTGATTAATATTATTTTTGTCTCTAATTACAATCCAAGGCTAAGATTGAGGCCATTTTAGTGTCATTCATAATTTAATAAAAATCCTTTTTATCATATATAGTGCTAACTACTATGTATGCCTCGTGGCTAAAAGACATGCAAGTAGTTGTTAATTGCAACTGTCAAACAGCTTACATGATTTAGATCCAAACTACAATTAAGCGAATTTTGAATTTCCACGGGAGTTGACTAAGCAGTTGAATTTTTGAACAATCACTTAGCATTTTTCATAAGATAATCTTGCCACTTAGTTAGCTATATTCATGAAGGTACTACATAATTGAATATAGTAAAAATATATTTATTGGTAGTATGAGACTATGAGTAAACAAAAAGGACGACTCATTCTATTTATTAATTTTTTCTAAATTGAAGTCCCTTGAAAGGCAGTTATAACGATGCTTGAAGGTTTACTAAAAACAAACAATTTAAATTTGATTCCACATAATTTGAAGTGTTTAATTTTTTATTTTTTTTTACCAGGGAAAACTTTACTCAGTGTCCCTATAAAAGCTTTCATCGCCTCTCACCTCTTTTTCTCCGTCGACTTCCCTCACGTTCTCTTCTCTAAATTCGCCACTCATGTGTGGGTTTCTCGTGTTCAGCAGCAGTAGTTTGTGCCGCTCAACATATAATTCACTTCACGCCCTTCACATTGGCTGGCCTTTGTTTAAGGTGCTTCTCTTCACTATATTTGATTTAGATTTTGTAATTTTTATCAAACAGTGTGATTAGTATTATTAAACTGCAACATGCTGTGGAGGAAGAGGGTTTTGATGTTGATGAGGTGAGTGTGTGGTATGGCAGAGGGATTGGGTTGTGGATGGTTCTTCAATGGGGTTTATTGGGTGTTCTTGCCTTATATTGATTTTCATAATAAGTTTCTACCATGTTTTATTAGGTTGAATGTTGGATGGTTTTACTTGTGCTAAACAAGTTGGATGTTTTATTTTATGGAGCAATCATCTCCGAAGAGTATCTGGTTAGAAATTTTATTTATGTTAATTTTTTATTTAATGTTTCTGTTGTTAAATTTTAACGAGTTTCGGAAAACAGATTATCCTAATCATACGCGGATACAAAGATTTTCGTTTCCTAAAAAATCGGGGCGTGACAGAAACTTCTCGGGAGTTTGATTCTTTAGGGGGAAGGGTTAGGGAGTTTAACTCCTTCATAAATCAAATTGGAATTTTATTGAGAATGTCAATCTCTCTCGACCATAGACCATATGACATTAGAAGTTGCTTGTGTTAGAGCTTTTTATATTGCGGATTGGTGTGCATCCTTGAATTGTGAAAGTTTTCTTTTCACACTTGGTAGACAGTCGGATTGTTATAGGAGGTGATTGTTGTTGAGAGAAAGTCACACAATGACACCAACATACATATAGAGAAATAAAAATGCACATCGATGACTTTGAAATGTTCAAACCAATAAAAATATGAATTAGATACAATGTAAAAAAAATAAAACGTAGTAGAAAAATAACTCACATGGATTGGAAGCTAGAATCAGACCAGTGCCATTGAAATTGTAGTTTCATCCATTCTGGCCAGCAGCTTTGTAGTACAGATTCATTGCTATGGAAGCATGTGAGACCGTAGTTTGTGGATAGTAGCAAAGTCCATTAACATCCTGAATGAGTTTACAATCTATGTCAATATGGTGTCATCAGAGATTTCACCCACTTTAACATTTCATCAACTATAATAGTTGTCTATTCAAACCCAATTAAGTTTACTTCTCTCAGAGCTGAGTTGTCTGTTTTTGTATTCCCTGAAAATCCAAATTCTTATTGATACCCTTACAATTGGGTTACTTGCATTTGTGAATGGTTTTACATATGCTGAATTTCTGCTGTTCAGTTTGCAATGTATGTAATGTCTATTTTACTCTCTGGCATGATTTGGTGATGTGGGTTTATTGGAGTGAGTAAAATGTCTTGCATATCTGCCAAATGGTGTTATGGCCTAGTGGTTAGGGTTGTGTGGGTTTGTGCTCCACGTCCTAGCTTTGAATCCCACCTGCGGCATGATCACTTTCTAATGGGTGTTGACTTATAGGTCGCCCAGTTGATAGGTTATGGGATCCTTAAAAAACCCAGCTCGCCTTCCAAAAAAAATGTCTTGCATATCTTCCGCCAATTTCTCTATGGACACACTTAGTTGTTTTGACGGACTTGATATGGTTATCTCCTTTTTTTTTTCTTGATTTTCATCTCAGTCCATGAGTTTTTTGACTGGTTGCAAAAATTTGATCTTCCCTAGACAAAATAGACATTATTAGATAGCCCCAAAGAAGCGATGTGACTATCTGAGTTGTAGGCAAAGGCCAATCTCTTATTCCAGCTATAGGATTTGGATCCCACCAAGACCCTTCACCATTTTTTATGGTGCAGTCACGCTTCATGTTCAACTTAAGCTGTGGAGTTTGAAGAATTTGTAGAGCCACTCTTAAGATAGAATTCTGATACCTTTTTCCATATTTCGTCAATCTCCAAACATTTCCCCTTCTTGATGTTCTTCTAAGTCCTCAAGATCTTATTTGATGGCATGTAATTCATATTTTATTTGCTCAATGTTTGCTCTAACCCTTCCCATTATGCATGTATGCTTGCACTTATTGTGAGTACTTTACTTGGGTTTCGAGGTTTGAATTGCCTATGTTCTATTTGTAAAAATTGTATGCAAGGGTTTAGTCATCCTATGAAAGAAAGAAAAGAAGGGGTTTGACTCTTATTTTGCCAGCCTATTTGGTTTTAATTGGGCAACTCCTGCTTGTATGGATGATTTGTTGGGATCTTTGAATTAAGTGATTTCTGCTTGTGTGGTAGCTTCTACCATTTGTTTTATGAGGGGCAGTGTGGAAAGAATGTACTAGGAGGTTCTTTTGCAATAAGATGTTATATGTAGGAATAGTTGTGATGGAGCTTTCAATTACTTTACGGAGATGGGTTTCTCTCCAGCCAGATTTCACAAGTGTTTTCTTGAAGCGTTTCTTTGTGAATTAGGAGTCTCGTTTATAATGCCTTAGAACACCTTATCTAATAGTGCTCGCAGCCTTAGGATCCAATTGGGAGGGGGGAGTCTTTGAGAATTTATGACTCTTCTCAAAGATGTATTTGTCTCTTGGTGGTAAAGGTAGAATACGAGGAATGGTGAGCGGCATTGTTTGCTTGGGATGATGAAATGACGAAGAATGCATGGGATTCATTTGGGATTAACGCGCTTCAATACCAACTGATGCAGCCGTTTGCAAAGAATTTCACATAAATTCTGCCAAAACTAATAAACAACAAAAAATTGCTATTGTAATGACTGTAGATCTAGAATGCAGTCATAAGCTAACTAGGATAAAATAATAATTCCTATTCGTATTAATGAGCAAAAGGGGGAGCTTTGTGAAAGAGAAAATCACACAAACTTCGAGTTTTGAAAAATGAAAATTTTGAACAAATAAACTTCGTAAAACAACAAATTCTTGAATAGATATCATCTATAGTTCTAGAAATATAAATAATAAAATAGACTATCCTAATTAACAAAAATATCCTGCAACCCCGCCACAAATAAAGGTTTTTTGACAAAGAGGAAAAGAGAGCATAGAAGAAGAAGATAGAAGAGAAAAAGTGCTTACTAGAGTACAAAGTTCAATAGTGAGATATAACAGAGATTGATCAGAAGAGATCATCAAATTTTGACAAATTGAACGGAATACTCCGGTAGAAGACTTGCGCCAGCAGTCATTTTGGTTTAACTTGCTTTCCTGTATATTGATTTTTTTTTATTTTTTTTTATTTTTTTATTTTGAAAATTGAGCAGGGGTTTATTTAGGATCCCCTAACCTAAAATGGTAAACCTGGTTACATGCGTTCATATTCCTTTCCTATACTATCTTCAAATACAATCTTTTTAAGATCCTCAGCAAAAGAGCTTTCTGTTACAATGATAAACTCACTACTTGGATATAATCCAGCTAGTTTGTCAGCTGCCCTGTTTGTCTCTCTGTAGTGGTGCATTAGCTTATAATCCTCTAGCTTAATAAGTTGTCTTTTAATCCGAGCTACTATGTGCTTTAGATCCCAAGGAGTATCCATTTCTTTGCTAAGGTAGTCAAAGACATTGTGCGAGTCCGTGCTGATCTCAATTTTCCTTGATGCATGCATTTCAGCTGCTCTAAGTCCTGCTTCCACACCCTGGAATTTATGGTTCATCACTGAATGCCCCTTTGAGGCGCCTGCACAGGCAGCCACCACTTCTCCTCTCTCATTTCTGATAATTGCTCCATATCCTCCTTGCACACCTCTTAAAGAACCATCAGAATTAACCTTGTGCCAGCCTACTGGTGGTTTAGACCATTTGCATTTAATAGGCTTGTTATGAACATAAACTGGGTCTACTCTCCATCTGTTAAACAGCTCCCTGTTACATGCATTATCTTCTACTTTATAATTCAATCTTGCAGCTCCCTGTTACGTGCATTATCTCCGTGTATATTGAATTTCACTTGCATGAAAGTTACCATCTGGTTGAAGCTCTAGTTTGAATAATTGCATATCATATCAAATTAACTGTTTGCTTCACTAACATTTGTAGGTGAATGGTGACGTTGAGGCATAGCTTGTCACAAAAATGGTTGCACTTTTCGAAGATATCTTTACTTTGACTGCTGTGGATAAGGACGGTAAAAAATTTGATAAAGGTACATGCTCTTTCTCCATTTTCTCATTCATTTTAATGATACAATGCCTGAGTATTTTAGATAAATTATATATTTATGGCAAATCTATGGTTTTACTTTTCACATTTCAACTGCCTAACTGATTCTGATTTCAAAAAGAGAGGAGAAAAAAGGAACAATTAAGGAATCCCCCCCCCCCCCCCCCCCCCATTTTCAAGGTTTTCCTGCTTTAAACTCTTAAATATCAAGAATTTAAACTTGGATTAATTTATAAGATTGTGGTAGTTGGCTGAGTTGGTTGATCCATCCAACAAGCCACTTCTTTTTAACTTTGACTTGACAAAACAAATTATTTGATGTTTAACTTGCCTAACAAAATTCAGCTCGACTTAACTAGGCTTATTATAGTAAATTAAAAAATATATGATTTGATGTGGCGCTAATATGCCAACTCATACTTGTATTCCACTGTGGATGAAATTGAATCTAGTGGTATCTATTGTGTAAGATTTAGTTTTAAAAAGAGAGATTCTACATGTCGAGGAAATGGGCGAGGGAGGGTGGCGAGCATGTGCAGAGCTGATGTGGCAAAAAAAAAAAAAAAAAAAAAGCGGGGAAATCCAAAATTTGGGGGAGAAGAAGAGGGAATCGAAAGCTTCTTTCTCCCCCATTTTCATTCCGTCTCCATCTGTGGCTTGAAGATTCTCCCTCTCCCTCTTCTCATTTTCCATCTTGACATAGACAGAGAAGGCCCCCTCCTCTCCCCCAAACGAAGCTCTCACTCTCCCCATCATCGTCACCGACTGAAATGAAGGAGAAGAGAAGAAGGTCAAACGAAAATTAGGGAAGAAGGAAAGAAGGAGAAGAGAAGAAGCTCTCCCTCGTCCCCTCCCTCTCGCAAAAGCAAAGGTAAGTCTCCCCTTAATTTCTAGATCTAGGGTTTCTCATTTTAGATCTAGGGTTTTGTATTGATCCAGATGAAGGTCTATTCTTGATTTACAAATATGTCTCTTGGCAATGAATTCCTATTTATGCCTTATCTGTTTTCCCTTTCCACGAGTTTATCACTCATGGGAGGAGCATGTTTTTCAGTAAATTTATTGTGTATATAAAACATTCATTTTGAATATTTTCAATTCAAGTGGGATATATTGCATCTGAAGTTACTGGAGCTAAGGTTGTGTTATTCTCTATATGAAAGGTGTGTGATATGCATTTTGTTGTTTTATGTGAACTGTAGGCATGGCTCCTACTTCATTTGTATTTGCTCTTTATTAATGAAGTTAGATTTAGGTTCACCACTTTCATCATGGCAAATAAGATTCTTGGTCACATCGTTTGGGATATAGCTGTAGTTACAACATAGTTCTATTCTGTTTTTATTTACAATTCTTTACTCTATTTGTATTTTGTAACCGGGTGCAGAATTTGATACAGTTTTGGTATTATGCAAACTGTAAGTCTACCCTTGTTCATCGATTTGGAGAACTCACTCGAAAGATTTGGCATGCAAGGAACTTTAAAGGGCAGGTTTGTATTTGCGATAAATTTTCGCGGTTTGCTGTTCTGAAGATTATATTGATCTCTGATGAACTGCATTTATGAACAGGTCAGCCCTCATGAGTTTCTGCAGGCAGTTATCAAAGCTAAATAAAAAGTTCAGAATAGGTGCTCAGTCTGATCCAGTTGAATTCATGTCTTGGCTTCTGAACACATTGCATAAAGATCTTAGAAGTTAATAAATTTTCTTGGTTTGATTTATTTATTGATTCTCCATCTCAATTTGGTTTGTATACTTGTGCTCATAATCTAATGCAAATCTCTTATTGAACATATCAGATAACCCAGCTGATGTGCTTGTAGCCACGCTCGATCGAACTGCCCATAAATCATCTTCCCTCACGGACAATCCAGGTCTTGGCTGCATTGCTTTACAGTACATAAAAGCATACCAAGGGCAATGCAGTGATGTGGATGACAAGAAGCCTGCGGATGCCGACTTTGCTCAGACCTTTGCACCAAACTGTGGTGTCCAAGTTACAACGCTGGCCCCAATCACTGGCTGACTACTTGGCTGCCAATCCAAATATGTCAGTGCTTCAGAAGCATTCTCTAGTTTTCTTATTCATGACCAGAAGAGCTTGGACATATTGTACAATAAGAACCATACTAAAGTAGGAGCAGCTGTGAGTGGCAGTGACGGAGGCTCCCCATATTTATGGTGCATTTTATTCAGCAGTGGCAAACCCAACAGTAGCTTTGTTTTAGATGGTGGTTTGGCAAAGGCTCAAGGGCCCTGGGTGTTACAGTGGAACTGATGATGACTCCAGTTCTGCTGATCGATCTCGAAGCAACCTATTGTTGTATGCTATTGGACTCTCTGTTGCAGTGGCTTATGCCTTTGGATTGTGAACATTTTGTGTCAGGAATTTGAGTTGCTTCAGCTTGTTGTTGTGCATCAAATTGGTTTATGTATTCTTAAAGTAATTGAGAGTTTTCACGCGAACATTTTGATAGTGTTAACGTTCAACACCTCAACATAACTAAGTTCATCGTAGCATGAAGAGACCAGAATCCGATTGCTAGTTGTGCTTCCAATTAAAATACTATCAAGTACTGGCATGTCCAGAAAATTTATTTTTTCTGTGTATTTGCATATTTTTCTGTGTTAGTATTTTTCTGTGTGAAATTAAAATACTAAGTGTTAGTATGCTTGTACCACTTTTCTGTGTGTATTTGCATATTTTTTTTTGTTTTATCAGTTACTTTTTTGTAACCCCATTCATTCAAATTTCAGGGAGGTTTATTCATCATTTGGTGGCCTTCTGATGTTGCTGAAGGTGGATCCTTCCAATGCTACTAAATTCAAACTAGATCAGAATTCAGTTGATTTGACTCAACATTGATCTTGAAAAATGTTGTTGATGCGTGTTCGATCTTCTGGATTGATCCTAAGTTTGCAGAAGAGATTCAAACTTAATTTTTCCTACTTGCTTTTGTATTGTTTGTTGATCAAGACTTTTCTATCAGTTTCGAGTTACTTTGGTTGGAGGTATATAGGAAAATAAACTAGGTTAGGACTTCCTATCATATTTGGGCTTTCCATTTACAAAGTTCAACACATGTACTCGTTTTCATTATTGAACATTAATAAAGTTGTCAATGTCTTCTTTATTAAATGAAGTCTTTCTTTATTTTATTTAATTAAATTTTTTTTGTGTCATTCGCTAGTGTCTCGTATTGAAGCAAAAAGTGAGCAATTCGACATGGACTTGATGCTAGATGTAAACACAGAGATATATCCTCTTCATGTTGGTGAGATATTCACAATGATGTTAGCACCCACATTCAGTTTGGATGGAACTCTTGACACTGGCTATTTCGCTCAGGTAATCTGGTGCTACTTCTTACAGAACTATGATGAAAAGATATGATCTTCAATGTTTAATCTTTCTTCATTGAACAGTCACTTCTTAATTACATTTAGAAAATTGGACATAACTAATATTATCAATCTTTTTGCGGCATTTATTAATTATCTATGCATACATTTGAGCTAGTGCCCCAATTTCTCACAACAAAATAGACATTATACATGTAAACGAATGCTCTTGACTAATAGTGCGCCTTTTCAGACTGGTGGGAGAAAGTCACTAGCAGATAAATTCGAGTATGTGATGCATGGGAAGCTATACAAGATCTCAGATGAAACTAGAGGTTCAATTGTCAAAGTGTTAGTATGCTTGTACCACTTTTCTGTGTGTATTTGCATATTGTTTTATCAGTTTCTTTTTATAACCCCATTCATTCAAATTTCAGGGAGGTATATGCATCATTTGGTGGCCTTCTGATGTTGCTGAAGGGGGATCCTTCCAATGCTACTAAATTCAAACTAGATCAGAAGTTATTTCTCCTGATTAGGAAAGTCTGAGGCTTATATGTATCCTCACTTTAATCCCGTTACCATGACACAATTGGTTACTGATGCATTTGGTAGTAAAAATATACGCCGTATAGGTGTTTATCATCAGCTAGATGGGACATAGTTTTAACTTCCCTTCTGGGCATGAATGTTGTGGGTGCTGTGGCAGTATTTATCTTTTTTCTGTGACACTGCGATATGGCAGTGTGTGGTAATACTGTTGATTATGCCGAACAGTTGATTGTTGCAAATTTTTGGTGATACCAATTATTATTAGGCCAACTTATTTTTTCAAAAAACCATTTCACTGCTTTTATTCTGCAGTTGCGTTGAATACCCCTATACGAATGTAAACCAGAGAAAAAAAAAATGGGCTTGGAATCAAGTCTTGACCGGAACGTAGCTCTATATCCCCCTACCTCTACTGAGCCACTGAACAACCTTAATGAAACTTTTGTAAACTTGGCTATTGAATGTGCTATTAAATAACATTCGACAAAAGGTTGAATACGAAAGATTCGCCAAAAGGCACTTGAGTGTTTTTTGTCCTCATATTTTGCTTAGCAAACCCCTCTCACAGTTGGATTGATTGAGGAACCAACCCTCTATAGTACACTCATCATATCCCCTTGTTGTGTTCAAATTAGCCACAAAACTTGCTATCAAGCACACGTTGCCTTGCTTTCTCTTTCACTCTGAGTACTACTGAATAGCCACTATAGCTAACATTGATTGTGGATTATAGGTTTTATGTGTAGATAGATACTTGCATGTCTTGTTGCAATGAAGTGGTAGTGTATGTTTTGTGTACGTAGTTTGGGTGTTTGTGTATCAAACAAACAAAAGGGTTTTTCATCAAACACATTTTCCATGGCTCATTCAAGCACTTGGGTGGTCCTTCTTCCAGCTTCTTCTCTAAAACTATAATCAAATAAGTTATAAATCGTACTATTGTGGTCCTCCTTATAGATATACTTATCGATTGACATGCAACCAGGCATGTTAGTAATGTAGTACATACTCTTTACAACCAAACTTTTGTACACAACAAGTTTCAAGATTAATGATTTGCTAATTTATTACTTTCCATCATCAAGAATTGAAATCATCTGCAGTTCATGTATTTTAGGAAGTATTTATTAAGTGCTTGGGAGTGGAATTTAGGCTCAATTTTTTCATAACCACATGCTTCAATCATATATATTGCAACCCACCTTCTTGTTTTTGTTACATTCATCTCGAAGTATACTCAGAAAAAATGAGCATTTCTGCTTTAGCCATTTCGAGCAAAATAAAGATATAAAAGTGTGTTTCGATTTTCTTTGTTTCTCTTTTCTCTACAAAAACCAAGCCGTCCAAGGTGTGAAATGGGAGACTAGCTAGGGTTTATATCCAAAACTATTTGGATCCAATTCAAGAAATTGACAATTCATGAAAATAGAACATGTATCCATAGAAATATAAAAGCAACAACAAATCTTTATCTTTGATGATCATCACACATTAGAATGTTTTTAGAATTTGAATGCATAAGATGGAGACTTCACACAAGCAGTTATGTATGTCTCCAGGGTGTTCGATAGATTTTTCGTAGTTTTTGTAAGTTTTCAAGTATATTTGGCATAATAGATTGTGATTTTATACAATGTCTTTTGTTTGTATAAATTAGTTGGATAGAAATCTCAACCAATACATGTGCGAAATTTTGTACATTTTGTAGAAATTCACTTTTGTATCACATGATCGATGTTTCAATAAGTAGATTGATGAATAGTAGATGTACTGATGAAGATGACCACTTAGGGTCTACATTTTTGTTAAAGTTTGAAGTCGATGGATCCCTTGATATAGATCAATAAAGTGCACCAACTTTTGTAGTAGGGTTGACAACTTGTTATAGGGCTGGCAACAGGTCGGATTTGAGCTATTCATCTACACTAGTCAGTTCTAAAAGTAGTCTCGAACAACTGGTCGTGAGATTTACGCTAATAGTGTCCAATTGTACACTTTTTTTTTTTTTTACCTTAACCCTTCCGCCTCAAATGCTGCAGATGCCACCAGCCTACGAACTGAGCTGGTACCCAATTGACAACCTATTCAGACTCAGTATTGGTTAAAACCTGGAAATTTTTTGCATTTCCATCCAGTTTTGTATGATGGTGTCACTGGTCCAATTTTATCACTTCTTCCATCACTGATAATTTTAAAGTCTCAACAGCTCGAAAGTATTGACCACTGTCACTACCCAGCAACACTTGTGGGCCCACAAAACTGCAAGGTTTAGTAAAGTGGGCTACTTCTTTATTTATTTTTTCTTTTTTCTTTAAAACATTTTTTTAATCCCTTAATACTGTTCCACCTAAAATACCGTTGGCAATATGGTTGAAACCTGCACTTGTAATTCTATCCGTCACAAGTTTACTGTTAATTTGATACCCATTGGCAAGTTGAGCCACTTCTAAAAACCATGTTTTAGCCATTTTTATGCTAATAAAGACCTTATAAATATGGAAGGAATTATATTTTGCATATTTAATAATCTTATAGAAAACTTTGAGACACTTGAAATGATGATGCTTGTGCACGTCCAAAATTTTAATGATCAAAACATAGTTTCTTTTCAGGTCCTCTGAACACCACCACACATAAACATGTAATCTGTCTCCAGAGTGAAAGCCACACAAATCCCAATTTAGTTTCTTTTCTGGCTCATTTTATTATCAATTATGGATGGGCCTATTTTTCATGATTACAAGTGGTCCAATTTTGAAGTGGCATTTTCAGGTGTAGGGTTATCGAAGCAATTCTAAACTATAATTAGGAAAACATAGCATTATTGTGTATGTAATACATGGCAGCGCGACTAGGGTTTGGATTTTACATTTTATCAGTTAGGGTAATTGAATTGGCCAACAAATGCTAAACTCATATAGCATGTCGTGTTAGGATAGTGTTGGCTTGAATAGGCTCAGGACAACGAGCAAGTTCCAGGTGAAGCGCTAACAAAATCAAGTCTTTTTGTTGTGTTTAATGTAACAAAATTAACAAAAGCACTAACATGACCCATTTCTTCCTTTATTAACTTTTTAAACTTTCAAATTTAATTTATCATCTAAATGGGCCCACTTTTTATTCTAAGCCCAATGTATAGGGCCCAATTGGATAAGAACAGTTGAAAGAAAAAAAAAAAACAAAGCTTAGAATATCAATCATTACAAAGAAACTACCTGATTAATAATTTAAAAAATAATTTAAAAAAACTCTTAAAGTTTATTAGCAGCACAGCTGCACTTACTGCTAACAAGTCATGATTAGCAAAGCTAAATTTCACTGTTATTGCCCAACCACTTTTGTTCTCCCCTGATATTGCCAAGCAAATCAACATCATCATTAGTGGAACCTTTTGCACTACCACACCATGAAACCCTAAGCGCATCCACAACCGACATCTATTTTTCTTTTCTTTTTTCACTTTCGACGCAGTATGCATCTAATCACTCTCGGTGAACAATTCAAGATACATATAAATACTTTAAAGATTTCATCATTCTTTCAATATCATATCACATCACTTTGATTGTAAAATCGAGTTATAAAAACCTAATTTCCTAATATTTTCGATTATGGTAATATGGTGTCTCCTTCCTTCTCTCCTATACCAGCCAAAAAAATGTAAAAATAAATGTGTACATGTGGTTAAATCAACACTGTATATAGCCTAATCAACTTTTAAACAACCTGTCATTAAAAAAAAAAAGGACCTTATTGGGGGTGATGGGCAGTATCTTCTTCTTTTTCATTTCTCTTGGACCCTACCTTAGCTTCAACACAACTTTAGGTCCCTCCTTCACTTCTCTCTATTTCCATCCTCTTATTTATTTTGGTTTCTCACACAAACTAAAGAAAAGTGAGAGACAAACAAAGACACAAAGCAAAGAAGAGTAGAGCAATTGAAGGAAAAAAAAAAGAAGAAAAAGTGAAGAGTGAAGAGTGATGACATACAATACAAGCCATAAGAGAGTCTCTTCAGGCTGAAATCTATTTCCAAGAGACTCTTTGTTGCTTCAAATCAATCGTCAATAGAAGTTTTCTTTCGATCACTCATGGGAAATTACAGGTTTAGATTATCAGATATGATCCCAAATGCATGGTTTTACAAGCTCAAAGATATGGGAAAGAAACCCAAACCAAAACCCAGAACCCAAAACAACTCGAAAAAGCCCAAACCACAGCAACAACAACAACAACAGTTCATTCAACATAGGAATTCATACTACTTTACTTCGAATGAACCATATTTCAAACCATCAACAATAGACAGGCTCTACAATTCACCCACAAACCCGAAATTCTCCGACGTACATTTCCCCGAATCACCGCGACAATCGACAAAAAGAAGGCCCAGAAGACGACCCGACAAGCCCAATTCTTCCAAGCCTGTCACCTCCTCTATCTCTGCCGGATGCAACTGCAAAGCCAGTATAGACTCATCGGCAAAAACCGATTCCACACCCAATTCCTCCTCTTCTTCTTCCTCACCCGACCCGAATCTATACTCCGAACCCGTTTCTTCATGGTCTAGCTCTTCTTCCTGCAAACTCAGCTCCTCTGCCACTGATATCATAATAGACGTAGAAAGACTCGAAACCAAGAAAAACTTCGGGCTAGATTCGATCTCCGAAATTGAACTTCCTCCCATTCTTACCAAACCAGTTCAAAAAAACCAAATTCATTGTCCGAAGATTAGTCCAAGAAGTTACCTCATTTCTCCCAAATTAAAACTCAGAACAAACTCCCCGAGAATTCGAGCAAACTCTCCAAGAATTCGAGCAAACCGGAAGCCAGCTGCTGCTGCTAAGAACAACACAAATACAACAACGTTGACAAGAAGAAAGAAGCACGTATTGGAGAGTTTCGCAATAGTGAAATCATCATTTGATCCTCAAAGAGACTTTAGAGATTCAATGATAGAAATGATCGTGGAGAACAATTTACGAGCTTCGAAAGACTTGGAAGAACTTCTTGCGTGTTATTTGTCTTTGAATTCGAATGAGTACCACGACCTCATTGTTAAGGTGTTCGAGCAAATCTGGTTTGATCTCAATGACATTCAAATCAAATGTAATGTAAATTAGAATTTTTTTTTCTTTTTTTATTAGAATTGTAGAATTCTCCTGTTATATATAAATAAATGGATGAATTATGCTCATTTAGATACATAATTATGCACTTTCACTTATTTTGTTGGCTGACAAACTGAAGATTATCTTGTGTGGACGGGTTATGAGGCTGGTGACTTAAAATGTCCTATATTGGATTTTCGAACGCATTTTAAATCTGTGCAAGTTGCATTTTCGCGTATTGCAGGCTACCAAGGTTCTCCGGTACAAAAATGATAAAAAAAAAGTACATTAATCTTGAATGGAGAACAATACATTTAGTAAAATTCAAGCCATATCGAAACTCCTAACCAAAAAATCTTACTGTGAGGTCGTCTGTCTCAATTTCCATTTTTTGTTTCATTAACGCTACTTGACTACATTTCGCTATCAAGTCAATTTATCGACCTAATGACTTCACCAAATACAACAATTTTTTTTAGAATCTCATGTCCCTTATCATAATCTTTAGCGATGTTGATAAATGTAATTAAAAACACAATAATTAAGGCTTTGCTATTTTTTTGATGTCCAATGCCATCGGATATGCCTCTAGAAAAAACATTAGGGTTTACGATAACGATAAGGCAGCAACTTTAGACAAATATTCTTCTAATTCATTCGCAGCTTCTCAAATGTAAATTATAGAAGAAATTGACATATTATTTTGCAGTTAAACCATTCAAATATAAGTTCAAGTTGGACAAAACTTGACCTAGAAAAACAATTCAAATTCAGACAAAAAAAAAAAAGAGATCTCCATGTACAAATTTTCTGACAGTTTCTTCCATGAAAATGAAAAATTACATCAAAATAAGATACCCTTTAAGGTACAAACCTGAAATTTTTTGTGTTTTTCATTTGGTCTCTCTTCAAGTTTGTGATTCCTCAAACAACAAAGCAAAAACTTGTACAAATAAACCCTAACACATAGGTAAAACATAGGAAAAAAGCAACACCTAATTTTAGTAAAAAAGAAAAAAGTTAGAAGAATTTTGAACTAAAGTTTGTAAAATAATTCAAATGGTTTGCATCAAAATCACCAAAACAAGTGCATATATATATATATATATATATAGTGTAAATGTGCAAGGGTCTTCGATTAGGAAGTCTAAATAAAGCTTGCAAAATTTGAAATTCTCCTGCCACTTTTGTGGCTTGTATTAGAAAAGGAAAAGCTGCATTTTTGGGTTTGTAGTGTTATACAAATAAAGATAAAGTCACTTTTTGGAAGTATGGGTATATATTACTAACAAAGGATGTTTAAATAAGTATAGTGGAAATGTTTGGAACAGATGGATGAACAGTATAACTTCCTTAGAGTTAGGGTCGAACAAAAAACAATGGGAAATTCTAAATGGCGAGGGAACTAGTGACGGAGGGGGTGAAGCCGTTCATATTCTTCGAAGTGTGTGAATATGCATATTTCGAGGTGATTTCACGCATCTCGCTGGTTTCTTCGCCCCTTCCCTAGCTGTTTAGACAAACCCAAAAACAATTTTAGCCAGTGTTGTTTGTTAGTCTCTTTGGTTTTATTTTTTTATTTTTTAACAATTTTACTCAATCTATAAGTGGTGTTTGTAGTTGTATTTTAAAGATGATGAGTAAAAAATGTAAAAAAAAAAGTCAAAAAAAGTGCTCAAAAAGACTTACAATACATGACTGGCTAGACTTACTCTTGAGCAAAAAATCGATGAATCGATTCAATCAACTAAATCGATCAAAACCGAAAAGATCGATTCGGTTTCGGTTTTAAACAAATTCAAAACCGAAGTGGTTGGTTCGATTTTTATGTAATTTTAATCGACAAATCCGAACCGACCAAATATATATAAAATAATATATATTTTATATAAAACAATATAATATATTTAAAATAGTCAGTTAGTTCAATTTTATTTCGGTTTTAGTCGATTCGGTTACGGTTTGTATAAATTAGAATCAGTTTGGATGAGCTTCTGGCGCAAGAGGCCCAACATTCTGCCAAACGTTTTCAGTTTGAAATTTTTGAAACCGATCAAAATCGGTTCAGTTCACGATTTAGATGAAAATCCAAACCGTCAGTTCGATTTTTCAACCCTAGTCAGAGCATCCACAATAGCAAAGCTGAAGACGCGTCTAAAAAATTACCAGTATGACTACTTTGTTTGTTACAGGCTTAAAACATCCACATTAGCGAAGAGAATGCTTAAAAACGTAGCAATATAAACTTTGTTGAATCACGATGTTCCCCACACACAACCCAAATCACATTTGCCGCACATACTGAATTTTTTTGTTTAAGTTACTAGTAGGTCTTAACTATCAACTACAAACTTCATCTATTTGCCCCGAGGAATGTGATTTTTCGAGAATAACGAATTTCATAGATATTGATTTTTTTAGCTATCGAAATTTTATTTCAAAATCTGAAATAAATTTGTTTTATTAGGTCAATCTCAATTTATATACATTTTAACTCGTTATAATTATATTTTAATATTAAAAGTTTGTTATATAAGTAATTCTTATGCAGTATGTATGACATTATGAGTGTTGTGCGACTATGCACTACAACAGAGAGTTGTATGTTGCATTCGAAAAGGATGAATCGGTACGAAAAGGAATCTATTGATTATCTCTCAATTGGTTGATCGTAAGCGTGATGATTTACTTCACGAATAAGGTTTTTGATTCAAGTCCAGAATGGCCCAACTACGCCAGAACAAAGAATAAAGAAGCATCCAACTCTTTCATGCATGTCCCACTTGGCTCTTATGTAGTACGTACTTAAAGTATATAAAATATATATTCATAACTTCAAAATTTCAATTGAAATTTTTTTTTTACACAACAAAATATTTCATAATATTAGCTTACAAAAACTACCTCGAAAAACGAAATCGCAATCCTTACTTGTCCCTAATCAATTGGAAAATTTCCATCAACAAAAATTCTTTGTTGCACCGGGGGTTTGCCTGGTATTTAGCCTGGTGCAAACCCTCACCGTTCATTTTGTCTCGAAATGAGTGAAGCACGTATCACGAGGTTAAATGAATGATGGGGGGTAGCACCAGGCTAACCCCCAATGCGCTGTAGCAATGCTCTTCCATCAAAGATGAAAGAATCATTCAAGCTTTTATGTGTCCCCAACCACACAACATAATTGGCAATTGCAAGTACAATAATATATGTGAAGAGCAGGTTGAAATGTCACTATAAACTCATTGTGCCTAACACAAAACATGTTCAGGTTAGGTTAATTAAGTAGTAAATTTAAAAACAAAAAGCTTCACTTATCAACTCAACTCGTGCGGCATTTTTTGATTAGATTTAGAGGACATGTTTGTTTGGCTCGATTTGCAGTAGGTGGTGGTACACCAAACAAGACCCAAAGATTCCGGTTCGTGGTAACCCGCCCACACTACACTACTACTACTACAGCGACATGACGGAATTTTGAGCTTCTATTGAGCCTAGTTCTAGAGCTGTTTAAAAAGTGATTCGTACGTGATCGGATTAGTCTACCCTTCTCTTCATAGAATGAAAGTTGGAAAGAGGTAGAGTCAATCGGAACCACACTCTAGAATTTTTCAACGAAAATTTTTTATTTATTTTTTTATATATTTTTGGAATGTCATATATTGAGGAATCCGCAGCCTACACTCATATTGCCTAATGCAAACAATCAACCAAGTTAATGGTGTTATGGTCGAGTGGTTAAGGCTGTGTGAGTTTATTTCTCACGTTCTAGATTTGAAATCCATCGGTGGCATGATTACTTTCTTATGGTGTTGATCTGTAGGTCACACCTTATTAATAAGTTATGAGATTATTAATAGGTTATGCAATCCTACCAAAACTCAGCTCACTTTCGAAAAAAAAAAAAAAAAAAAAAAAAAAAAATCAACTAAAAGTATAATTTCATAAGAAATGGTTTCCATGCAAGCAATGGTCAATGAGACTCCACTTGTCTATTTTTTTTTTGAAAATTTCTACCGCTTATCAATTGTCACCGTCACGATTCTAACCCTGGACTTGTAATTTCATCCTCCCCAAATTACTGTTGAATTGATACTTTTGTTTCATTTTTCTTTTCTCTGTTTTTCTTTTTTCCACTGTCACGCCAAATACAACAATAGAAAATGTTGATTGGACACATAAAATGTTGGTGAGATATGCTTTGTCCATGACCATTTGTCCATATGCCCAAAGATTTTATTGTCAAAATAGACTGATAAGAAAGAAAGAGAGATTTGACATGGGGTTGTCTTATATGGCTTTTGTGGATTTTGAAGATGAGTCCCTTATGACTCCGGAAAACCATAATATATCATCATTTTGCATCCACAAAAATAGTTTTTCATGCCTGAATCACGCCTACCACTAGCCTCAAAATCGAATAAAAATGTCATTATGAAAGACTTGATACCAAGTTTGGAATACTGAACTGAAGACTCTGTTGTTCTATGTTGAAATGAAATACACATAACACATTTGGACATTTACACGGCTAAGAGCCAGCTTAATTGTAGACTTGTGATGGATGGAATCACAGATTTAGGGTTCGAATCCTATCAACGATATTTAGAATGAAAAGGGTTAAGGGATTAAAAAAAAGATGACAATGGTCGGGTTGGTCATTTTTTTTTTTTTTTTTTAAATCAAAATACAAAGATTTTAATTAAAAATAGGAAGAGAAACAAAATACAACCATCCTTATATCAAGAAATGTCAGGATGAAGGCGTAGAAAACAAAGACTCATATAAGACACAAGTAACCTATTTTGGTCAAAGAAATTATGTGGTAGGGAACTAGGGATCGTGGTCAAGGGAGAATAAGGTATGGCGTGGTCATTTATTTGAGTCCCATCTAAATTGTAAAGTGTACAATTTTAACATGCACATATGCTTATCATATACAGGGACGGACCACACGGTGGTATCAATCAGAGTTCTGTAATGTCTGTGTAAATGGAAGAGGAAGAGGACCACATCCGTATATACAACAAATTAATATTGCTCTAAGGGATAGAGTTGGTTCGATTACGTGCATCATCATCTAGGCACAAATCAATACTTTAGAAGCTATGTTGCTCTAATGATCAAAATTTTTTTAATCCCTTAACCAATCTTATTGAGCTGGTATCTCGTTGACTACTCTAATGATCATATACAAAGCAACAATTCTTAAGAGTTAAATCCCTATCGGTAAAGGAACCTCAAGACCTTCCATCATCCTATTTAATTCATCTGTTCTTCTGTTCTTTTTTCTTCTTTTGTTTTTCATTTATTTTTGTGATCTTCATCTTCATTTTGACAGTAAGGACTTGACTCTTAAGAATTGTTCTATTCATAAAGCTAGGCCTGAAAGCTCTCCATGCATGACGAGTACCTTTAAGCCAATACACAAGTAGTGTCAGTCATGTAACTCTCAAAACATGGAGAGATCATCCAACTTTCCACTCCAACCATATTTCAACATGTCCCGTAGCTATCTAGTTAGATCATATATTAAAAACCCAAAAGGGTTATTGAACATAGATTATATGATCGATGAACCCTACACATCAGTCTTTAGTATGAATGTGTGTTTGATGGTGAAGTGTTGTGGCTTATTTCACGACCACAGAAACGCAAAAGATAAAGAGTTAACATGGAGGTATATATTTATTGTTTATGTGCGTTCTGGAAATATATTATTTCACATGTAAATCATTAAATTGGTCGTTTTCGAGACAAAATAGAGCAAATCGGTCCATATCTCACTCGAAAAACACATGGGGTTAGTAGCCTTTGTTGACTCCATATAGCTATCAAGCATATATGTTTTCTTCGTCAATCGATTCATTATTTATGCACCCGTGCAAGTAGTTCAAATTTAATACTTGCAGTGCTTACACACTATGTAAGGACTATAGTCTTAAATATCACGAGGTAATAACATATTCGCTCTATTTTTCTTTTTACTACGTCATCCTAATTGCAAAATCTGATTTTTTCGGCTTGTTCATTCACATTATACCCGAAATAATTCCACAAAAAGTGTGTCATATTACACTTGTGTATAACAACAGTGGAGGCATGGCACGACAAATTCAGAGACATAAGAATCAGACAGCAAAATATTGCAGAAAGTATATATATAACTCATGTTGACTTTGTAGACCTTAAGATCTTTGTTTAGATACTTTGATTTGAAACCATTTACATGTATGAAACACCCGAATCTAGTGCAACAGATTTTGTGTAGCACTAAATAAAATTTATAGTGGGGCTTTTGATTTCAACATTTCAACTATTTTTTTTATTCTTGAGCATGGGGTAGCAATAGTGCTCATAAAAAGGCTAACCTACTCTAGTTTTGAAATTTGAATTACATGCAAGCCAAATATCATAAAAGCAACCACTTCTCTTGGATTTTTGTTTCTCTCATCCATCACTTCTGATGAATAACTTTAATTGATTTACTTGATTTTGTTAAGTTTAAAAAAAATAAAAATCACGTGAAAGGAGTTCAAAACAATAACCAATGATACATCAAATAAGATTGGAGTTGTTCTAAATGGCGGGGAAATGAGCGAGGGGAGGGAGGTGGACGGTCCCCATTTCGCTACCTCCTTCCCTCGCTCATTCCTCGCCCACTTCCTCGACATTTAGAATTTCTGATAAGATTGATATTTCGATTTTGTGTAGCAAAAATAATTTATTACTAGGATCAAGTGTTTTTGAACCAAATCAATTTATAAAGCTCAAAATGGGCAAATCTAGTTATACAAGTTTAAACAGGGTTTGTCAGAAATAAACCTTAATTAAAGGTTCAAATTCGGGCCAATAAAATTCTTCCTTAAAGAGAATAAACGTTACAGAGAAAAATACTTATGAAGGGAGTTACGCACTCGAGAACGTATCTTCATAAAATAAAAAATCATTGTTACAAAGAACGTCTATTTTCATTACTCCTCACATGCTTAAGTTACACAGAGAATTAACGTTGACTATTATGTAAAGTAAAAAGAACATTCAACAAATATATGCAACTTTAACTGAGTTCTGTCCAGATTTATTTTCATCTCCAACTGAATTATTGACTTAAGTATCAAAATGCCTTCAACTATCAAAAATATAGTTTTTGGCAACTAATTTATTTTGCAGGTCCTACTTACAGGAGAACGTATTTTGATCGCATCAATAACAATTAATTAGCATCTACTTTCAGGTTTTAATCAGAATACTCTTCTTCAACAAAATATTGGCTAGCAAATACTGAAACTCGCCTCAATATTTACAGTTGGTTTGGCTATCCTCTTTTGTGATGCTTCCGTTTCTCAGGTTTTTGCTCTTAAAAGAATTATGTTTTGGTTTGAAGTTATTTTCAGGTCTAAAAATCAACTTTCACAAATCAAAGGTGTTGCCTATTGGAGAAGTCTCTCATCTGCACTATTTGGCGGGTTTATTGGATTGTTCAGCGGGTCATCTTCCAGTTAAGTACTTGGGTATGCTCTTGTAAAAGTAAAGCTGTGTGAGATTAGACGATTGAAATGATGGAATCGAAACTAGCGTCTTGAAAACACAAATTTCTCTCTAAAGCAGGCAGATTAGCTCTTATACAATCCACATTAGCTTCTATCCCGGTGTTCATTTTGTTTCTTATCAAGGTTCCCTGTTCAATAACAGCCAAGATGTAACAGGTGATGTGCGATTTCCTTTGGGGTTATACTCAAAACTCTAGAAAGATGCATTTAGTGGATTGGGAGAAAATTTGTTGCCCTAAGTCTCAAGGTGGTTTAGGCATTCGTCAGGCGCTCACATTCAATATTGCATTACTTTCTAAGTGACTTTGGTGATTTGCAGAAGAAAATGACAATTTATGGAGATCTATCATTATGGACAAATATGAGCGCAATAGATGGGTTTGGGAAAAGAGAACTAAGTACACTTCCTACGGATGCTCTTTGTGGAAGTCCATCTCCCGGTGCGCAAGTGGCTTCTACCCTCACACCTCTCTCCAATGTGAAAATGGTGATCTCATATCTTTCTGGCATGATATTTGGTGTAGTAACCAATATTTGAAGAATCTGTTTTCAATGTTGTTTATCATTAACAACAATCAATATGGGAGTGTGAGCAACTTTTGGTCTAACGACAATTCTTGGGATATTTCATTTCGAAGACCCCTAAATACTGGGGAGTTAGAAGAGTTCGCTAATCTAATGCATCTGTTGGATAGACAGATGCTCTCAGAGGGATCTGACAGTTTGGTGTGGAAGGGTAAAGGTGTGAGTTTTTCAGTGAAATTTTTCCGGATATGTTGGCTGCATTTCATTATGAGACCCACTCCAACCCCTTCATTTCCTGTCACAAAAATCTGGTATGGGTGAAAAACATTTTTCCTCGTATTAATTTCTTTAGTTGGTCCGTGTTGCATGAGAAAATATTGACTAAAGATAGGTTAAGGAAAAGAAGAATCCACACAGGGAGTCTTTGTGTGCTTTGCAATGAAATTGACGAGATGCTGGACCATTTGATGCTTCACTGCAGTTTCTCCAAATCATTTGGACCAGTTTCTTGTCACAATTTGGTTTGAGTTTGATGTTTCAAGGCTCCATTTTAGATTGGCTAAGTTGATGGTCTCAAGCAAATCCTTTCCGTCGGAGGGAGTGGTTATGGCGTAGGGTCCCTCACTTACTCATGTGGTGTGTGTGGAAAGAAAGAAATAAAAGGGTATTTGAACGACTCAACAGATCAGAGCACTCTATCTTTATCAAGATTAGAGAATTGGTGTGGATGATGGGTGGTTCAGCTTGTAATTTGTTTAGGGATTTGGATTTTGACAATTTCATGGTGTCTTGGCATTCCTTGATATAGGAATATTTCTCTTTGTTTTTTTCTTTTTCTTTCCTTAATAAACATCTTCGTGTTTGAAAAAAGAAGACTTAGAGCTAAAATTACCATATGTTTCAAAATAATTGGGGGGGGGGGGGGGGTGTCACATTTTAGACAAGTAGATTACAACTATACCTTAAAAATCGATGGCAAGTGCCAGTACTAGGAAGTAGGAACACCATATTTCAACAAAAATCCACCATCCATGCTATAGTTTGCCCAAAAAAGTAGCAGTGCTGGAATCACGGATAGTTGAGTGTAATAAGGTTAAAGTGTATGTCATGGATACATTTTGGAAAGCTATGGTTAGGGTACAACTCTATTGGGTTTGATTTTACAGAGCAATTTTTCATAGGATGTGGGAATACTAACTAGATAGGTTCTATATATGTAGTTATGATCATAAATGGGGAGAATGTTTTTTGAGGCACTAAAGTTTGTATGGACTTAATATGCAAATCTATATGGACCTTTATACTTATGGATTTTTGTGATATAAGGGCCTACCTATAGGCCAATGATCTTGGATATTATCAATTGAGGAACTAGTGTTTAAGAAAAAAAATTAGATGTGTAAGCCCAATATATTGTTTATACCTAACTAGTATATCAGTTGTGTCATTGGCATGATCGTACACTTTTCACTAAGCATATACTCTTGCAGTTGGCACGGGTACAATGTCATGCTTTCACACTTCCAAATAGGTCGCTAAATTACCAAATCAAAACAAATTATAGATTACAATTTAAGAAAAAATCAAACATCTTGTCATATGATTTACAAAACATACATTGAAAATCAGTAGTTCTATTAAATGAAAAATAAAATTTTATAAAATCATTCCAACATATTTTTTCTTTTTAAGTTGGGTTTATATGAAAATAAATTTATTGGTAGAGAGGGGGTTAATGTTTGGGTTGAATTGGGCTTTCGGTTCTTTTTTTTGGGTTGAAAATTGAACTTGGGTTCTATTTGGGTTGAATAAGGTTTTGAGTTCAATTGGGATTTGAGTAGATTTATTGACAAGTTCAAAATTTCGTAAGTCAGTGGGAAGGCTTTACGGGGATCTGCAATGACACATCGGACAAACAGAATTCACCTTTTGAATTCTCGTTACAGATTGAGATATAGACTATATCCAAAATAAAATAATTTTACTAATTTTAGCTAGACAATCTTGATTGTTTATCTTTCATTTTTATCCCTTAACCCCTCTCACTCCAAATGTTGCCCACACGGTGTGTACATTGGATTTATGATACCATCCGTTATAAGCCTACTAACTGAACTAGTACTCCATTTGCTTAGACATTCTTGATAGATATTATCAAAAATCAAACATTACCCATGGTTAGTCCGGGTCTTAGCTTAAATCTGATTGTTGAGCCCAATGCTTAAATTCAGGGCCATAGCTTAGATTTAGGCCTTAAAAAAAAAAAAAAAAAAAAAAAAAAAAAAAAAAAAAAAAACAACAACGTTGGGAGGGGCAATTATGGGATGCCAAACTTTTATTACTTATCAAAAATTGATTTACAATCGATATGGAGGTGCATTACGACTTTACCCGTAGAAAATCAAAACACCGAATGGGACCAAATACGGTGCCCAATAAAAAATCTGCAAAAACCAAACACAAGGCTGCCTAACAAGTCAATGTCGAAAAACAAAAACATATCCACCTGCGCGTCTCCTCGTTTCGGCAGCGCCAAACGGCACCGTGCCCTGTCCTCGCATCTCCCTGCTCGACGTGCCTCATTCCTCCTGCCATGAGAACCATGCAAAACAGGGGACCCTGCTGGAGGCAGTAAGTCCTGTGTGCGCAGGTTCCTTGCAATCCAGCCATCCGCACTAATGGAGCACCTCGATCCTGCGCGCAATTTGGCTCGCAACTGAAAAGTCCCCGCCCCTGCAGTCCAAAAATGAGCCACAAGACAGGGCCTTAGCAGAATCGTCCCCGCCCCTGGAGTCCAAATTTCTTAAATTCACTCACACAAAGTTCTTCAACTTCAACGCCTGCAAATGTTATCACGTAATTTTATAATTTGTAATTTAGATCGATGTGTTGAAAAAATCTTACTCGACCAAATTTCAAATAAGAGGAGTGGTCTCAGGGCACTGAGGAGAGTTGTTCGCACGTGATCAGACCAATTCTACCTTTTCCAATTTCTCCAATCATGAGGAAACCACCTCCCAGACACAAATCAATGGTATCAAGCTCTGTAGTTGGAGATTTGGATGATCATTTGTTGAGACAATTAATACATTGATGTTGATGATTAACAAAATGATGGATTAGTATGTCACATACATTGATAATGCACCTTGATTAAGACAATTCTATGAGTCATGTGGATCAACAAATCTCATTAATAACTTGAATTATACATTGTATATGGATTGAAATTTCTCATAGTCTACTGAAAATGATTCGATAAAAAGAATACCAATATTGAAATTAATCAAAGTCTACGAGCCGACTCGAATACGAGTAACGTGCAAGTGTCACGCTACTATATCCACCTACTTCTGCCTAGGTAATCAATATTATTCGTGGAACACATTATTTATTTAGCAAATGAAAATCTCATATAGGATTCGTCACTGCAATATGAACTATAGATGAGGTTGTAAGAACAATTCTTAAGAGTCAAAGTCAAACCCCTAACGTCATATCAGTAGTCAAAATAGGCTCAAAAACGTGTTGAAGAAGAAGAAAATAGATTAAGATGAAAAACATAAGAGTAAGAAGAAGAACATATCAAGAACAGAAAAAGAGATAAAAAATAACAGATGAGAATTGGAAGGTATTGAGCCTCCCCTAATGCCGATCTGACACTATAACCTGACTCTTAAAAATTGTTTGAGGTTGTAAAGAATTGAGGAGTTGTTGCAAACCAGGTTATCGATCTATTCCGTGTTGCCCTCATACCACATTTTATTAAAAACTTGATTAGCATGTATCGATACATCATATATTATATAAACTAACTAATAACTAAATAAATAAACAACAAGAAGAAGAAGAAATCAATCACAAAAACAAGAAAAACCAAGTATCATTCTGTGTTTTGGACACACAATCTAAATTATAGACAAATTTAAGCTTCTTTTAACAAATCTTTCGATGTCGTTCTCTTTGTCGCTTGTATGATTAATCATTAATTAATGTAAGTTCATGTTTCTTGCAACGCGAAATTATCGAATTATAACTTTGTTTAGTTTAATATAATCTAATAATGCCCGGTCAATGCAGGTGTCGATTTTCGCGATATGGTTCAATTTATTCAATGTGTGCCACTCGATTCGATAGTTTAGTCTTGATTTTTAAGTATTTAGAAATGTAGTTGTTGGAAATAATGGTTTGAATTCAACTAGTCTAAAGTTTAAATACGTCATTTTTCACTTTGCTTTTCAACCTAAATTTGGAGGTTTATTACAAGATAATTAAAGTCAAGAGCCAATGAGACCCTTAATTGGCTAATTTTAATGTAACTTTGTTTTGATCATTTAGGTTAGTAGATCGTCCATGTTGGGTCTGGGGCTGAAGGTCGCAAAGCCCCTTAAACCATCTCACAGCATGCACACGAGATTGTTGGCTGCCCATATAATTGCTATGGATGTTTTTTTTTTTTTAAGATAACCTCCAGTGGGGAGGGGTAACTATAGAATGTCAGACCTTCATTACTTATCAAAAATTGATTTACATACGCTACGGGGATGCATTACGACGTTATCCGTATTAAAAACTAAACAAAATCCAAAAATTGTTTTTAAAACAGTGGCAGAGACAAAGCAATCTATCCTGACAAAATGCAAAAAAATTAACCCAGATTTAGCACAGCACGCTGAAACGTAACTCGCAACAGCTATGGATGTTTACTGCTTGCTCGGGTTGGAAAATCATAATCATACAATCGCATTCATTCATATTGCTCGATACTGAAAAATATAAAATTCTTGTATAGAGTTCTTGCGACCATACAAGAAGGCAAACTGGGTTTTTAACAAGATTTCATAATTATCTCAAAAATAACATATGCTTCTTACAAGATTCGAATTCTGAACCTTTCCATCATCTACCAAGTAGCTAGTAAACCTTTCTATAAAGAATAATTTGAATCTATCTCTATTGATATAATGATCCAATCATCTTGTATCCTTGCATCACTAATCCATAATTACATGTATTGAAAAAAAAAAAAAAAACCCCAAAAATAGATTGTAAATCAATCATAACTAGTTGCCCAAGCTGTTGGTTCCTTTGCTTGGTCCAGAAGGTGGTGGGAACTCTCCCTTTGGTAGCATGTTCAGAACCAAAGGTCCATATTTCCCATGCAATTTCTGAGTCTGGTGAGAAATTTCACCTCCTCCTCCATTAGTAGACTTCAGATCACAAGGAAGAACAATACTTGGAGGTGAGGACACCACCGATGAAATCGTGCCATCTTCGGACATTGGTAAAGCTATATTAAGGCCTGGTTGGAATTCATTGAGGAGTCTAGCATAGGAAACTTGGGAGATGAACACAAGAACTAGTACCATCATCATAGAGGTATGAACTATTATAGATGCCATTGGAAAAATCACAAACTCTTGAGAAGAAAAAAAAATGTAAATGAGAATGAATATTGAAGAGATAATGAGTTGTTCTTATAGCAAGTAAAATGGATTGAATGGAAGACAGAGGAGAGGAGAAGTGACGATGAAAGTTGAAGTTTGAAAATGTCAATTGATTTGAAAATTCTTGGCAGCATTGAGCCCCCACTCAATTTTACCAATTCCTCCAACTAGTAAAAGAAAACTATTTGTTTGCTTTGCTTTGCTTTGCTTTGCTTTGCAGAGTGTTGGAAACACGTTTTAGCCCATTAAATGGTGATGGATGCATCTGGTTGTGTCTTAGTAGCTCTTTTAGATTTTTCGAAAATTCTTTAGTGCACCGGGGGTTAGCCTGGTGTTTAGCGTGGTGCTAACCCCCACTGTTTATTTTGCTTTGAGATAAGTGTAGCATTTATCTCGAGACAAAATGGACGGTGAGGGGTTAGCACTGGTGCGCTGTAGTAGTGCTCTTGATTTTTATCCTAACATTGGTGATTCAATTATTGTATAAAAATGTTAGGAAATCAGGTATTTGTAATTATGTTTTGTAATCAGATTAACATGGTGTGATTTCGTAAGAATTATAAAATTTTCAAAGATTTTATGTGTATCTCGAGTTTGTAAAAAACTCGATGTCACATCATCCTGATTGCAAAATCTAATTCCGTAGAGAAGTGGAAGCTGAATATCTCTGAATATTGCGTGATATATCATGCAAATTTTTATGATCATCTATCGATGACCACGACATTTTGAAAATTTATTAAAGAATTATACTAACTTAGTTGATAAGTTTGTGGCGGATGATATCGCAAATTTGAACCCAAACGATGGCATTGGACTTTGACTTTTAGGCATAGCCCAGCTCAATTCATTTTTCATAGTCTAAGTCCAAAACTCTATCCACACAACACCTAATTTGCATTGAATGTTCAAACGCGTAATGCAAAAGCAACCTACTTTGTGACTCGTCGCCACGTGTAGCCCTGTTGCGTGAAATGCTGACGAAGCCATCTAATGACGGTGATACTGGGCCGGGTTTATTTGTTCAAGCCCAATAAAATACTCATTAAGCCCAAGAATGCTTAATTCAGCGTATGGTGTTGCATCACTGCATCAGATTTTAGGGTTCATTATTCCAAATTTTGAATGTTTTGCAATTTCTTAGTAATGAATAACAATTAGGCTTCTATCGCTTACGATCCAATTTCCATGTTATTCTTGTTTTCGATAATTCGCATTTTTTTTAAAGGTAAAATGAGTTATATATGGCACATAAGATTTTATCATTCAAGAACACGGTTGACATGTCCGCCCATTAGTCGATACGAAATGGATGTAACCAAGGATTTTGATTTTGTTTTTCCAGTTAATTTCGATGTTTCTGATTTTGAAAAATATTTTGTTTTGTATCAAAAAATATAAGAATTTCAATATTATTTGAATTTAACAATATAAGTTATGCATTTTAAACTCTTAAATACTACAGAAAGTTTCATACGATTTATAATGTTATACAAACTTTATATTATATAAGAATTATTCACATAACAAACTTTTGATACAAAAAATAACATTATAGTATGTTAATATATACGGATATTAAAATATTTTGTTTTCTCAATATAAATTCTCTAAAAAAATTGAAATATTTCAGATTTGGAACAATATTTCAATAACTTCAAAATAAAAAAAAATATTTCATAAAATTTCGATATATTTCGAGAAATCACATTCTAGTCAAGAGGAAGACTAATGGTCATCCTTTTCTCTAAATCATAAGTCTTGCAGTCAAAATACTCTTTTTTGAATTGAATCAAACAGCAGTGGTGCTTCGATCTTATTGTTGGTATTTAGCATTCTAATGTTATACAAACTTTATATTATATAAGAATCATTCACATAACAAACTTTTGATCCCAAAAATAACATTATAGTAAGTTAATATATACAGATATTAAAATATTTTGTTTTTCTCAAAAGAATTTCTCTGAAAAAATGAAATATTTCAGATTTGAAACAATATTTCAATAACTTCAAAATAAAAAAAAATATTTCATAAAATTTTGATATATTTCGAGAAATCACATTCTAGTCAAGAGGAAGACTGATGGCCATCCTTTTCTCTAAATCAAAAGTCTTGCAGTCAAAGTACTCTTCTTTGAATTGAATCAAACACAAGTTGTGCTTTGACCTTATTGTTGGTCTTCAGCATTCTAAAGTGGACTTAAAGCACATTTATGAAGAACATTAACCAGAAGATATTTATAAGCTCTACAATAGACCTATTTTATGATCGTAACCTTCGGTTCAAAAATATCACGCCGCCAATGATAGTCATCAGTCTATTGGTAAAAAAAAAAAAAATTTCCAGTCTTTGAACATATTTACTTAGAGAGCCAGGCCCCTAACGCCAAATTCACTTAAGGAGAGACTCTCTTGCACATTTTTATGAGAGAAAGAGGAGATATTGAGAAGGTGATCTAGAGGAATTATTGGGAAAATCTTGAGATCTATCTCCTAAACAGAAATTCTAAATGGCCTGGGTTTTCAGCCTGGGTTGACTGCCTGGGGGGGGCGAAGTTACACTATTGCCCCTCCCTCTTTAACAACCTTTTGAAAAAGTGTTTAAAAAGGAGGGGGCAAAAGTGTAAATTCACCCCCTCCCAGGCACCAACCTCGCTGGTTTCCCAGGCCAGCTAGAATTACTCTTTGAACAATATTGTGTTGGACATCACTTGAACCTTGTAAGTAGATTACCGAGTTTCTCTAAAAGCTCAAACATTATGTAATTTCATTAGAACAAACTGATATTTTCGTCAAGCTAAAGAACAACAGGAAGGCTATCATATATTTGTTGGGGAAAAAAAATGGTGCACAACCTTTTACTACTTGGAGAATGAGGGCAGGGAGTGAGGGAGGGCTCAACACCGTTCATCCTTCTTGAGATACACATTCTCTAGACTTCATCGTAAGGAGGGTGGGCGGTGTTAGGCCCTTCCTCGTGCTCTAAAATCAGGGATTGGTTTGAGGGGAGTGATGGATGGATGTCTTTCAACATGTCACTAAATTCAAGTTTAGATTATTCGATAGGATAAATGTTTACAAAATTAGTAATAAACAAAAATAAAGTAAAATAAACTATAAATCTCAACTCGCTCATTGTCTAAGACCTTGATTGATACCATCAAGAGACAAAACTTTGCTTTACAAACAAACACATTTTATGAAAACTTAGTTTAACACTCAATAGGCTAACACTAGACTATGTTTTTTTTCTCTCTCAAGAATACAAATTACAACAACTCTACCACTTACTTTATAAATAAATAAAAACAAAACAAAAACTCTTACCACTTATTTATAGTACATTTGACTTTCCATCTCCAAAGCCATGTTGGTTTCAAACTATATTTTGAGCTAGTTAGGTTTGACAAATCTACTCAGTCTAGTCTTTGTGTCGGTGTCTAGCATGTGAGTATCAATTTTACCCTTCTTTTCATGAATTTGGAGGAAATGGTGAGAGGAGTAGAGTTAACACTCACACGCTAGACAACCTCCTCAGGCACTAACCAGTGTTCTCTTTTTAGACTGCATAAAAAGGTTCGGTTAAGTTTCTATGTTGTTGCTTCTTTAGCTTGGCCCAGAACGTGGTTTGAATCCCTTCGGGAGCATATTAAACACCAACGGCACATATTTCCTAACTGATTTAGATGTCCGGGAAACTTCTTCTTTGGTAGATCGCAACGCTCAAGGACTAAAACATAAGCTGGCTGATCTTTGGTGATCAACATCATGGCTTGACTCAAAGTTTGTATGGTGAAGCTGAGTGAGGAGCCTTGCGATGGAAACTTCAAACAGAATTAGCACAAGAAGCATTGCCATGACACCCTTTGAGACATTGAAGGCTGCCATTAGAGAGAGATCAAAATCTAAATTTTCTTCAAGGACAATTGATGGTAGAGAGAATGTTGAAGAAGAATGGTTTGTAATTATACCAAAAAAAGTCTCCAATGTGTTGTTATAATATATAGTTTAGAAATTTCAAATGCTAGAAGAAGCACATTATTATAGTTTGAAGAGGTCGTAATGAAATGGAAGGTTTTTAGCAGGACTGACTTTTGGTGGCTTTTCAGAAATATCGTAAGGTCCAGCTCGGTTTAAAGCCCGAAGGCTAACACGGGCCCAACCCATTGAAAAACTTGGTGATATTGTGTTCAGTGTTTAAATGTAGTGTGGGTGCCAAGTTATCAGCCGGTTCTGATACCACTTGTTAAGAGTTACGCACGTACACTTGTGCATACCCCCATTATACATAGCATACATGTATAAATATATTATATGTGAATATATAACGGATAAAGATTATTCACAAAGAAAGTTACATGTGCCTACTTCACTTAGAATTTTCAGAATGAGTTGATTTTTGTTGCGGATGATCATTGTGCCTAGTAAATCATCTTTCACAAAAAATCGCTAGTTTTTGAAATTTCTAACTTTATCCATAAGGTTTACGGTTAAATTGAATGATGGTTGAAAACTCTCTACCTTGTATAGCATGTTCCAGAACTCCAAATGAGTTAATTTTTATGAAGTCCAGTCCGAACAAGACTAACAGGCCATTATTGTGGACCACCCGTTGGCCTTCGCCTTTCTTCTTGTTTTTGTTTTGTTTTTTTTTTTTTTTTGCGAAAATCCCTGACGAAATTTATTAATCTGGATTCGCTTACACCATCGTAAAGATTAGGTTTCTACATCACAAAATAAAAATAAATTACGCGAGTATCATGAC
This sequence comes from Berberis thunbergii, assembly GCA_003290165.1. Classification (NCBI taxonomy): domain Eukaryota; kingdom Viridiplantae; phylum Streptophyta; class Magnoliopsida; order Ranunculales; family Berberidaceae; genus Berberis; species Berberis thunbergii. The sequence continues at coordinate 258,157 of QNQO01001239.1, forward strand.
ATGCACCATATGTCACATGGTATGAAAATACGAGCAATTGACCACCAAAGATTAGGATCTATTTTATTCCTATATCTAAATTTAGTTTGGTTGTGAGAAAACTATTGACAATCGATATTTCATCTGAATTTTATTAAAGAAATCAAAATATTAGATTATATTCTCATTTGTTGTGAAGTCTAAATCACACAGATTATGTATTTTGAAATAACTTGACTCGTGTCTATTGTGCATTTTTTCCAAACCAGTCTTCAATATTTGCTTATTACACAAAAACAAAGGTTTGTACAATTTTTCAGTAAGACATCAAATAGTCACTCAATCACAGTGACACACATCGCACGTGCTAACCCTAATACAGTAGGCCTCAGTGTGATCTCGAGTAGGCTCAAGCACTCGGCCAAATCATTATTCAGCCCGTAAGTCAAACATCCAAGCCCAGATCATGCGAGCCCAACGAAGCACAAATTTTGGAGCTTGACATAGAACAACAAAGCCCGAATGTAAATCTCTAAGTTGTCACAAACTCAAGATCTATCTTGTACAACTTCTGATTCAATCAAGTATTGGGTTTCAAACAGAATCAAATGTCAAATGCAACACAGTCTTAGACGGGTAAAATCCTCAGTAAGATCTCCTTCCTCCATCACGCATCAATGATAGATTCAATGAATTAGTGAAATATTCACTATATAAAATGAACAATTATATGAAAAATGTACGCACTTTCAATCTAATTTACAGTTTACATCTAAAATGGAATTTGAAGTTTAGACATCAAGATGATAAGTACTCATGTGTGTCAATTGAAAAACTTATATAAATCACACATTTGATTCTTAAAAGTATTAGAAACACATAGCTCCACAGTGAATTAATTAGGTCAAAACATGTGCCGATGTCATATATACATGTGGTATTAAAAATCTTTTAGGTTCATGTCTCCAGGTACTGCGTATCCTCATTGTAATAAGAGAATCCAAGTGTGTTTAGTACAATTTTTATACTTGTTTAATGGATTTTTTTTTAATGGAATACAGATGGTATATTGGTTTCACCGTATTTATCAATCGACCACTAAAATAATAATAAATAAGAGAGTGAAAGTGTGTTTAGAATACAAACCGAAATTCTAGCTGGCCTGGGTCAATTAGCGAGGTTGCTGTTTGGGTCGGGCGAAAAGACAATTTTGCCCCTCCTTTTTGAATCACCTTTTTAGAGAATATGTTTAAAGAGGGGGGCAAAATTGTCTTTTTACCCCACCCAGACAGCAAACAGGCTGGGGGACCCAGGCCCTGTAGAATTACTCGAATACAAATGATAAATTGCCAATTCTCTAAAAAAAAAAAAAAAAAAACTCAACTACACATTATAAATTTCAACTCTCGTACTACTGTGAATAAGTACATGAATAATCTTAGAAATGAGTTTAATATTCCAACATTCTCCATGATAAAATTTCAACACTCCCTCTTACAGTATTACAATCATATATCAAACTCTCTAAAAGCTCAAGCTTGTATAGAAGGCGAATATAATCATATATCAAGCGAAAACAGGAGCGGAGTCGTGGGATTACAGCTATATTGGTGGATACCAATCGTACAACTACATCATAAATTCACACGGTACTCCCATGGATAAGCACATGAACAATTTTGGACTCATGGATAATTGTAGTAAGTTTAATATTCCAACAAAACACAAAATTAATTGTCTATTAGTATATTTTGTATTATCGATGAAATGTATGATGTATATGAAATATAAAATGATTTTGAGGTATTTTAATTAATTACAAGAATGATTCTATGTCCTAATTAAGAATGGCTTTGAATAAAATTTTTGTGTGTGTGTCGTTTTATTTGCATTTTTTAAATTTTATTTTATGAGATTAAAAAGAAAACAATAAAGTAGAACAATAAGGATGTTGAAGTTCCATAAGCTGATATTCTCAGTGCTCCAATATCATATTTCTGGCTGTTACACTAATTTAGATATAAAGGGAGTTTTCTATATTAATTTTCTAAAGACAAAATTGGACAAGTGTTTGTGAAAACATAGTTATTATTAAAATCTTAAACAAGTCAATGGGATACAGCAAGCTCTATCATAGACTTGTGACGGATTGAATCACAAGTCAAAGATTCGAATCCTCTGGAATTGGAGGGTTAAGAGATTAAAAATAAATAAATATACTTGTGATATCATCCAGTTAGCACTCCGTTAACAACTTTATGAAAAATATTTAAACAATCACAAAGTATCAAAATCTCTAAAAGATTTCACTAAATATTGATTGTTCATGCATCAAATCTCATAAAATCTCAATCTAAACTACAATGCACTTTTTATTTTTATTTTGCTCAAAATGAAAAATGGAAATAACTATTTGCATAGTCGTTGGATTTTTGTAAATTTAATACTGTTGAAATGCATTTTTAAAAATATTTTCAATCAGACCAATAATCAATACAAATACTTATATATATATATAGAAATGTATAACGCATTCACATCGCAAGTATTTTCAATATTTTCATTAATGAAACATGTATTTTAATACTCATTCAAACAAACATTATGAATCAAATTTCGGATAACTCACTCTTGTGGTTTTATTTTTATTTTTATTTCACAATTTTTGATCGAATTTGACCCAATGCCAACATCACGGGTGATACACTAGTGAATATACAAGGTTTCCTATCCTAATCTTTTTTTGGGATATAAACTTCTTACAAATATTGAGTGAGGTTAGGGATTCGAATTTTGTAACCATGATGATGTGAAATCATTGGAGGAATTTTTTACAACTTTAAAATACACATAAATATTTTAAGGATTTTATTATTCTTTCGTGACCGGGCAGATCACATTGATTATAAAACATAATTGCAAAAACCCAATTTCCTAACATTTTCGAGAAATATGAGTGATTCACAGAGAGCATCTGTTCTCAGCCTCTAGAGACACATCCCACATTTTTCTGAATCCTGAAAAAAAAAAAAATCCTCTCTCTTTTCAGGTAGAAAGCAAAATCGCTTGTCATAATTGCACAAAAAAATTCCTCTGATAAAAAATTTCAAGCGAGAAGTCCAAGAAGATGAAACGCACTTAAAAATGGATAAAGAGTTAAGGAAGAACACTGAAACTTTCCTTGTTCATAAAAATCAACGATTAATCATTTCTAGTTACAAATACCCAATCACCATTAATGGAAAAATCTCTAACCGTTCACATTCAGAGCTAAACAACAAAGAGGTGAAACTTCAAGATGTCTGAAAAAAGACTCTGTTTTGCTAAAAACGAGATTAATGACAAGTAATCAAACCCCTCACGTAGTAATCTTCAAGAAAAAACCGTTTAAAGCTCTTCTTATAATTCATCGAGATGCAGATTTTGATGAATCCAATGGGTAGAAGAGTAGGAAAGATGTGTTCTTGAGGTGTAAAGTTTGGATTTTTAACTGAAAATGGAGGTTTTTTTGGCTTTTGGAGGTATGGGTTGGTGCGCAGTACGTTTAAGGTGTTAAAGAAAGCATGTTAGGCTGCAACAATGGACATTGTAACGCCCCCATTCACGTGTTTTTTTTGGCCTTTAAGAGATAGTGAGAGAGAGACTTTATTTTCATTCTCTACTTCCTCATTTTCTCTGTTCAAAAACCCTTTTTCTTCTTCTTCTTCTCTGCCTTAGTAGTTTATCTTGGAGTCCCCTACTGGTAAGTAAGTTCTTTCATCTTTTTTAAATGTAAACTAAGGTGTTTTGTGTAGAATCAAAGAGACTTTTTTTTTTTTTTTTTTTTTCATTTCTTGCATTGTTCTTCAATGAGTACTATTTGATCAGGAAAGTAAAAGATGGGGTTGTGTGAATTAGGTTAGGAGAAGCATTTTGGAAGAGAACCAATTGTTCTTGAATGGGTACTCTTTTGATTGGAAAAGTGGAAGCGGGTTTTTTTTTATTGAAGCTTTATGACCATTACCACAAGAAGGGGACTGTGTAATAGGGGGACCCTTTTTGACCTATTTAGATGGTGAGATAGAAAGGGTCACTTTTACTTGCATTGTTTTAAGATGGGTGGGTTAGTGAGAAAACAACAGGAGGAGGTGAGAAAACAAGAGGGAAGAAAATGGGGGACCCTATAAAGGACCCATCAAGTCACTCTCTTTAAGTTCTGGTTTGTATTCATCCACTCAATCAATTATTGTAGCTCTCCTAACTTCTTCATGAATGAACTACAAGGCAATAGTGAGAGGTCCTGTTAGTTTCAATCATCCAAGCTTTATCTAGTTGAAAATTCCTCAACACTCAAAAGTGAGATTTTTTTCATTCCTTCATTTTCTTTTGTACCCTTTGTCTAAGATTGAATCAGTTTGAACAGACTCTCACTGATTGATTAAAGTGTAAAGTATCCCGTTTTGATTGAATGCAGATCTATGAAATAGTTCAGGACTGAAATTTGGTCATTCATGGATCTTGAGTATGGCAAGTGTTGGAATTCTGCCAAGGTACTTATCTCACCTAATTAGCTCAACCTTTTGAATTTCGGCTTTTGATGTTGTTTGTTTTTATAATTATGTGGAATCAAATTTAAATTGGTTGTTTTTAGTAGAAACACATTGTAATTCTAGGAAATTGGAGTACAATATATGACATTTATGTTGAATTTCAGAAGCAATCTTGGAAGACCACTTTGCTGTTAGCTTATCAGAGTCTTGGAGTGGTGTATGGGGACTTGAGTATCTCCCCTCTATATGTTTTCAAGAGCACATTCGCAGATGACATTCAACATTCCGAGACAAATGAAGAGATTTACGGAGTGCTTTCTTTTGTGTTCTGGACTCTAACTCTTGTTCCTTTGCTCAAATATGTGTTTATAGTCCTTCGAGCACATGACAATGGAGAGGGTAAGTGTTTTGTGTTCAATTGATCAATTAATTAATCAATCTGTCATTCTGCCAATTTATACTTTGGCTCGTGGTATTGCAGGTGGGACATTTGCTTTGTATTCATTGATATGCAGACATGCAAAAGTCAGCCTTCTTCCTAACAGTCAGATCTCGGATGAAGCATTATCTACATATAAAGTTGAATCCGCTCCAGAGACTGAAAAAAGCTCTAGACTGAAAGTGTTGCTTGAGAAGCACAAGAATTTGCACACTGCATTGCTAATCTTGGTGCTTATTGGGACCTGTATGGTAATTGGAGATGGGGTTCTCACTCCTGCAATTTCCGGTATGCTTTTCCTAGCTGTGCAATTCATGTGTCTCTTATTCTCAGAATCTCCTTTTGATTTGCTAAACAGCTTGCTCTAATTGTTTATACAGTTTTTTCAGCAGTATCGGGCCTTGAGCTATCCATATCCACAGAACATCATCTCTGTAAGCTTTTTAACCTTTGAATGTTGAGCATTACATTGTTTTGTTTTTAACTTGAACCCTTTTTACGTCTTTGTGGTTGTGTTTAAAGAGAGAGGGGTAAAAGATGTAAAAATGCCCCTCCCAGACGGGCAAACCCAGGTCGGCTAGAATTTCTGTTTTAACTTATAGAGATATTTGTAGATAACCTGGGTTCTATACTAGCAGGATTCACTTTTCAACTACCTGATATTTTGCAGTTTTCTATATGATATATTTTGTAGAAGTTGTAAGCAAAGCATTAATAGTTGAATTCATTCTATATTATGTTTTTTTGGAGAAAATTCAAAATTTTATTCCAATAGTGAAAAAAGTCTAAAAAAGGTCAAGCGAGAACAAGATCAATGACAAGAGGTTAGGATAGTGCTTGGATACATACAGACCATAATTTGTTTCACTTCTTTCATTATGTTTTTTGGTAATTGATTTTAGTTATTTATTTATTCGTATCGTTTTAAAAAAATAGGTGGTACTACTGATATGAAAACAAAAATCTGATTAATTAGTTACATTGTGGCAAGTCTGGGTGTTGTGAGATTTAAAAGTCAAAGGATTGATCCTTGATGTGTCATAGGTGGAAATGTAACATGCTCTAAGATTTGATCAGAACTAGTAGGATCCTGTCAAGTTGTCCAAGATCTGCTATGCTCCAGAATGGTTACAAGAATGAAACCTTGTCCTTTACACTTACCCTATACAATTTCTTGTTTTTCTTATCTGTTGATTGTTGCTTATAAATTAATTGACAATGAAATCCCACCTTATCACTATTGAAGTTGGTTGGGGAGGAGATAACATTTCTGATTTATGTACTTTTCTCAGTGAAGTATTTGCTTATTTTGAGTGTTTGCTCCCCTCAATTTTTAAAATATTTTTTTTATGTATATTTTAGTTTTAAAAAAAAATCGATTATATAATATAGAATACAATATAACAATTGTTTATACAAATATTTGAGCATGTCTTTGTTGGTATAGTGGTTGGAGGTTTATCATTTTTGGAAAAAGACTCGAGTTCGATACTCTTCAAGTGCATTTTTATTTTATTTTCAATGCAATTTTATTAGTAATTGCAAATATTAAAAAATGTTTAGTTTAATAAAAATTTATTAACATTAAAGAAATAAATTGTTTTTCACAAGTGGTATAAAACCTCCAACAAAAAATTAAATTATATCTAAAATAATAACTATAGAATTCAATGAAAATTTGAGCCTCATATAAATTATTTTTTCTATGAAATTGTATTATTATCATATTAGGTTCGCAATTTTCAAAATTTTTTCAGTTACACCTAAATACTTATCATAATTATTTTGTGATATCAGTTCTATATTCTAGTTATTATGCTCGTTTGCTCATTGCTAAGGATATCGATAGTGACATTATTTTGGCTCAAAATTGGACTATACTGGATCCAATTTCGTATATGCAATGTATTTTTTATAGTTGTATTTTTTTATTAGTTACTAACTCAGGTAGAAAAACAAATTGGTTTTACCATTGATAACTACTATTATCAACTAATAAGTATTTTCCATTTCGCCCCCCCCTCGACTAAAATCTTGGGTCCGCCCCTGTACACAGACAAGCATGTATATATTTGCGATATATACGAGGGGAGGAATATGTAATCTTGTTTATTTTACGAGGAAGCAGGATGAAGTTTATAACAAGAAAATCATATTTAGATTCTGTTGCTTGAACGAAAAAGTTCATCTTCGTATAAAGTAACATGTAAAAGCTTCGACTTTAGAACTCCCTGCCTTGATCTTTTGTCATGCAAGTGACAAAAACCTTGTGATGAATAAATACAAAGCAAAAATGGCCAACTTTTTCTCTATGTTTAGACTTTAGAGTTACTAGGAGATATTGTACTTATTATTGGTAATGAAAGCATGTTTATTGTCTCAAGTATTAGTTAAGATGTTATATCACTGCTACATGCCAGAAATTTTCGTTTAATTATCATTATTACATTTACCATGGATAAAAAAAATTGAGTTCCCAACATTTTGAGTTTGAAGAATCTTCTAGTAGAACTATACACTAATTTCTTGTTTTATCATGTTACTTTTGTAAACACATTTGCAGATGCTATTGTTCCAATCACTTGCTTCATCATCGTCTGCCTGTTTGCACTTCAACACTATGGCACACATCGAGTTGGTTTCATTTTTGCACCGATTGTGTTGACTTGGCTAGTATGCATCAGTAGCTTAGGGTTATACAACATATTCCACTGGAACCCACATGTCTATCAAGCGCTGTCCCCGTACTATATGTACCAGTTTCTAAAGAAGACAAAGACAGGCGGTTGGATGTCTTTGGGTGGAATTTTGTTGTGTATAACAGGTAACTTTGAACTCATTCAAGTTTGACTTGCTGGGGAAATATAATCTCCTCAAGAATTACTGTTTGCAACTTCTGATGTAAATACTGGAAATTTGAACCGCCGTTAAGGGATTCCATTTGGAAGACAACCATGCTCAACTTGCATTTCTGACATACTATCTATACTCTGAGCCATTTTCTCCAAGTATAGAACAATACTATCGGGAGTTCAAATCTTGTAGTCTTGATGCATGCATCACTATTCTCCCAACTTGTTGCATATGTCTAAATTTGCCAAGTATATATGAAGACTTCAGAATCTAGTCTTCTTTCAAAACACTTTATCGGTAATCTAAGGTAGTGGAAATGATCTATTTGCAGGATCAGAGGCAATGTTTGCAGATCTCGGTCATTTCTCTTATACTGCTATTCAGGTATATTCTACCAGCATGCATAATATATCTCTGTTGTTCTTGTATTGTGTTTCTAGCAAAATCTTATTCTTTCATTCAACTGCAGATTACCTTCACTTTTCTGGTTTATCCAGCACTAATTTTGGGATACATGGGTCAAGCTGCTTACTTGTCAAAACACCACCAATTAGATGATACTTACCAAGTTGGCTTTTACGCATCAGTCCCAGGTAAGCTCTTAATATTTGCTACAAAACTCAAAAGGTTTGGTGGATATCCAATCTGCCCCAAATTTAAAAACTCGAGAGCTATGTACCAACCTGGTGTACCATGTAAATTGCAGGTTTAACAATGGGGAAATAGAGAATAAAGATGTAAATTTTGTTCATTGTTTTCTGGGGGTTTCTTTAGTAAGATCAAGGACTTAATCACATCTTGTGAATGAATGCTGTCCTTTGCCAACATGAGACAAGTACTACCTTTTAGTTTTGTAGTTTGCATTACCAAACCCAAACCCATGAAAGCCCAAACTGTGAAATTTCCACTTTTTTTTTCCACAAAAGTCACACCGGATTAAATAGGTAGTATGTACATGAATATGTCATCGTAGACTCGACTAAGTGAATAGTTATTCAAGCGAAATTATAAAACTGTAAAGCTCATTAGACTATTTTATATTTGGTAGAGAAGTATGACAAGTTGAAGTCGTTTGTTGCAGAGAGTGTGAGATGGCCCGTGCTTATACTGGCCATCCTTGCTTCAGTAGTTGGAAGCCAAGCAATTATCAGCGGGACATTTTCTATTATCAACCAGAGCCAGTCATTGGGCTGCTTCCCCAGAGTGAAGGTTGTTCACACCTCCGATAAGATACATGGCCAGATCTACATTCCAGAAATCAATTGGCTTCTCATGATTCTATGTGTTGCTGTGGCTGTTGGATTCAGGGACACAAAACACATGGGAAATGCATCAGGTCTATACCTCCTTCCTGAACCCAGACATCCTCTATGATAATAATACCTATTTTGCATTGACACAATTTCTTGTTATCTATTGCAGGACTTGCTGTAATGACGGTGATGTTAGTAACTACATGCCTCACTTCTTTGGTCATCATTTTCTGTTGGCGCAAACCACCTATCTTAGCACTTGCCTTCATACTCTTTTTCGGGTCCATTGAATTACTTTATTTCTCGGCTTCACTCATTAAGTTTCTTGAGGGGGCTTGGCTTCCCATTCTCCTAGCTTTCATCTTGATGACAGTTATGTTCATTTGGCACTATGCCACAGTCAAAAAGTATGAATTTGATCTCCATAACAAGGTTTCCTTGGATTGGCTTCTAGCCTTGGGTCCTAGCTTAGGCATTGTTCGTGTCCCAGGCATTGGAATAGTGTACACTAACCTCGTTTCGGGCATCCCTGCAAATTTCTCCCGCTTTGTGACTAACCTTCCAGCCTTTCATCGTGTGCTTGTTTTCGTCTGTGTCAAGTCAGTACCCGTTCCATATGTTCCCCCTCAAGAGAGGTACCTTGTAGGCCGTGTAGGCCCCCCAGCTCATCGGTCCTATAGATGCATTGTCCGTTATGGATACCGAGATGTTCATCAGGATGTTGATTCATTTGAATCTGAGCTTGTCGAGAGACTGGCTAATTTCATCCAGTTTGATGGGTCTCGGAGCAATGACACAGATGCAATTACAACAGAAGGTGGTTTCCACTCTGGTGAGTCATCAGGTGAGTGCAGATTGACCGTGATTGGGACAACAGCATTTTCGGGTCAGCCAGCTTATGAACTGGATGAGAATGTCGAGCCAGCAAGTGTTTCAGTAGATCTCCAAACAGTGGAAAGCATGACTGATGTGATTGAGATGCAGCCAGTGCAGAGAAGGGTGAGGTTTGCCATGGATGATGAGCCTGACACTGGTCCGCACTCTGAAAAGGACATACTCATGCTGGAAGAGCTGGAAGATTTGTTGGCAGCTCAACAAGCAGGTACCGCCTTTATACTGGGGCATTCACATGTCAGGGCAAAGCAAGGCTCTTCTGTGTTGAAGAGAATAGCTATTGATTTTGGGTACAATTTTCTGCGAAGGAATTGCAGGGGTCCTGATGTGGTACTCAAAGTGCCTCCTGTTTCTCTTCTAGAGGTTGGCATGGTTTATGTTGTATGATCGAGTATAATGTATATTTCTGAATTTTAGATAGCCTGTAGAAAGAATAGTATGCGGAAAAGCTAATTGTGTATCATCATGCCAAGCTTTCCCTTGAAAGTCTATATTATGAAAAGTGACATTTTCAGAGCATTGTTTTTGTTTAAGCTTATGAAGATGAATTGTAATATCAAGCTTACATGCAGTTGACAGAATGGTTTTTTGCCCTTCGCCCCGTAATAATTTTAGCCAATTATTACGGAGAGCAAATGCCAATTCCTGTTGCAGAACCTTATACACAAACTTGATTCAAGTTGCCTTTGCCAGAATTATTGGGACTCTCAAGCTCCAGGAACACCATATCTTAGCTAGGCCTCAGACCAAAAGCGGGTACAGAACAATCATACAAAAGCATTTCATGACTTCTTTGATACAATTTCAGATTCTCTGAGCTAGATCTTCAGCTGAGAATTATTACAAGCGCAAACGAACAAATTAGTGCAAGAAGTGATGGGGAGTGCTCTTCTGGCAGTGATGAACTTCCAGGGCTCAACCTCCATGGATTCATGTCAATACCTAGATGCCAAAATATACAGAACTGAATAAAACATCGAAACTGGAAGATCCAGGGTCAGAACTAATGACAAATTGCTTTCCAAGAGTTTTGCAGAAACATCGACATGACAAGAGTTCAACATAAACTAAAACTGTATTTGGTATATGTGTATTTACAACGAGGCAGTTACATAGATCAGTCTTCTTATTGTATGTATTAAGGGTATGATCATCTTGTTACGCACAATTTCTCAAGTATACATGTAATATACAATCTACTTTTACTTGTTTCGGTAACTAAGAAAACTATGATACAAATCAACAATCCACAGCAAGGACGTGGAAGCAGAAGAAGCTATATAGTGCCTAAGTATGTTCTGACACAGCGATGCAAAACTCAGGGCTCAGAAAATGTATCTGCGAAGATAGTCTACTCAAGCAGGATGCTTGAGCTTCATTAATGCCTTCACCTCATGCTTCCTTACCATATCTCTTGACATATTTAAGTTGCCTGCAATCTCTCCCAAAGTTCGGTCACCTTTGCCATCCAGCCCATACCTCTGTCGGATCACGAGACTTTCTTTAGGTTTCAAGGAATCAAGCTGGGCATTATTCAGAAAGTTTTATATCATGTTAGACTCAACAATGAGAAATGAAGAAAATTTCCAAGTCTACGATAAACTGGCAAATAAGTTAAAAGATGGGTGTTTACCACATCATCAAGGGCAAGCCTGAGAAGTGCTGGTTGCCTCCTTTTATCTCCTCCGACGCCATCAACTTCAGTAATTGCATTAATGAATTCTTCTTGTGTGACTGCATGTCTTGCATTAAGTGAGTATACAGGCTTTGAGGCCTTCATTACTTCACGGTATCTCTCAGGGGAAATTCCTAACTTTTCTGATATTTCTTGCTCGGTCGGTTCTCTCCCAAGCTCAAACGTCAATTCTAATTTAGTCCGCTGGATTTCTACCCTAACCTATACAGTGTTAACATTTGTTAGGGCTTCCCCGTCAATCGGTATATTCCAACTAATGAACATATGATCTCAAGCGAAAAGCCGAGCTCAACAACAAATTATAAGGGAGAAGTTGACAGCATAGGATGATATGGTAATTATCTGTAATAGTAACATTTTGTTCTCAACTTCTGGAAAATAACAACCCGTTAGGAATTCTAAGGTGTAGCTAATCCTAGAAAGTTTGGAGCAAAAATAAAGATTTGGTCAGTAGTGTTCGACTTGTTCATTAGAAGATGAACAAATTTCATATTAGAGATGTGTGACCAACATGATCAATTCTACATAAGGATTAAAAGAGAAAAACTAAGCATGAAGGGAAATCAACATACCGACTCAAGACCAAAGGAGACACACATGAAGCTTGACAACGTCATGGAGCGCATAATGGCATGCCTTATCCAAAATAAACCATATGTGGATAACCTTAATCTTCGTTTTGGTTCAAAACGATCAATAGCTGTTATAAGACCCTTTACTCCAGCTTGGCAGAGGTCTTGGAATCTCAAAGCATTGGCAAACTCTTGAAAATATTTGTTGATTACAAACAAAACTAAGCGAAGGTTGTGCTGCAAAACAATGTTGCAGGGATTAGTAATGCTTATACCTCATTGTTTCTCAAACCCCACTGAGTGGAACTTTTAAGGGGAACTGATAGAGACATAGAGAAAGATCGTTACCTTGATCAACTTGTTCCGTGCTGCTAGGCCAACCTCTATCTGTTTCCGAACCTTAGGTACATCCATACTAGTTACAGCTGCCAATTCACCGTCAGTGGGTTCTCGCTCGAAATCTTTATGCAAGCTTTCCTTCACTCCAAGAAGTGCCTATTATTCAAGCAAAGATTACTTGGGTGCCAGGTTTCGTCAAACAATACAAAGAACAACGATATTGTAGAAGACTAAAACTAACCTTCATTGGTTGCATTAGCTTGAACAACCAAGTATGTTCCGATGAAGGAAGAACTGGTGGTATCTTCATCTTCTTCCAATCTAAGCTGACAAGATCGGTAGTTCCAGCAGAATACTCTTTAACAAGCTTGTCAGCATCTCTATCCGCTGCCTTGTTACTTGAGGTCACCTCTATTTGCAATTCTCTTATCAAGGCTCAATCGCTTCACTTTCTTCTTCTGGATCTTTGTGTAATTACCCTCCATTTCCTTCTTAACTTCCTCAACTTTCTCAACCTTCTTCTTGGTTCAACGACCACGTCTTTTCACTAAGCGCCCAGTACTGTCTTCCACATCCAAAGAAGGGGCTAAGCTTGTATAAATTTTCAAGTTTTGCTGCTGCTTCACTATAATCCAAGTCAACATCACAAGCAAGAGCTTCATCCGTAGACACAACTTTGATTTGTTTCCTAGAACTTGAGGCTCGTTTACGTCTCTTATGGTGTTCAGGAGTGTCGGCAGACAATGGGATGCTCTCTGGAGAAGTTGTGACCAATGCTGTACTCTTATTGCTCTTGTTATCAGATTTGAAAGCCAAAATCAATGATCTTTTCAAGGGAGTCTTGTTGGGTGACGAAAATCTGGGTCTCAACCCTAATGGAGTCTGCGTAGCTGAACTAGAAACACTTACTACTCCCATGCCTAAATTTATCTTTTACACCAAAAGGCTCAAATTATGAATTGGAGGAGCTAACAACTGTTCTTCAAAACCTGAAGATATCATTATTTTTTCAGTGGAAACTATCCAAATTGTATATTCTTTGAATCATATTTTTCATTATATCAATGTATCATCAAAGTTTCGTGTAATTCTTCTAATTGAAGTTTTGAACATATCCACATATGCTAATGATCTAGCAATCCATGCTAATATAGTAAGAGGACTTCAATGATCGCCGACACAGCCAAGCTCTAACCATTGAGCTGTCATGCCATTGGCAAATTGAACACTTTTTGAAACACGCTTATCACTAAATCATCATTTGATCTGAATTTCTCAGCATTTCTTCTCATTCAAATTCTTAACATATATAACTAGTGATCAACCAATTCATGCAAACATGAGCAGGTAGGAGTTTGATGATCACCTTCCAGCAGTATATATATAACTAAACTAAGTTCTAGCCTTAATGATACAAAATAAATTGCAGAAAATGGTAACTAACTAAAAATACTGGTTCTCGTACCTCTGAGATCGATCCAAGCTGTCTCCAAGTCCTTATACAAATCAAGAAACAGATAGATCACTTCTTCAGTTGTCACGAAGAATCTAGAGAGAAAAAACAACTGGAAGAAGAAGAGAAGTTAATATACCAAGCAAAGAATTTACTATAGTGCACGAGTACATAGAAGCAAATAGAGTCGTGGATAGATTTACTAGCTTACACCCAAACTCGGAATATTTGGAAGTTATACCGAGTTTGTTTGCGCAAGATTTGAAAGATATTGTACATGAAGATAAATCAGGAAAAGTTTATTTACGAATGTAACTTCAACTTATTTTTTCAAATTTGGGGATCCTAAATAACTCCCACTCGCTTTCCAAAAAAAAAAAAAAATGTGGGGAATTTGAGTGTCCACAAATTTTAGTATTCCAACAAAACCCAATCAAACACAAGCCTTTTGAGCCTGTTTGAAAGAACTCAGTGACTTGGTTTTTGGTGGAGCAGAAAAAATGGTGAGCTGATATTTGAGTGAAACTCTCAGCAAAGATACAAAGTTTTGTGGGTGATCTTTGTTGCGAAATCTCAGCAAACACACTCTCCTAACAATCCAAAATGACAAGTGACTTTCTCGAGTCAACATCGCGTTATGGTGTGGATCATCGTTGCAAGTTCTTCTCCCACTTTTGCAAATAAAGAGTACATGGAAACGGAACATTTTCGTGCCTTGATAATTATAGAATACAATTAGTCAGACGATTATTGAGGTCTAGCCCTTTAGGGTGGATCCAACTTTGATAAGTAATCAAACATAATTTCAAGTTTGGTTGATTAAGGAAAAAATGTTTTCAATAAAAAATAAAAACAGAAATAAATAAAAACAAAGTTCTATTTGAGGCGGTGTTAATTAAATAGAAACAAAGTTCTATTTAAAGCGATGTTGGGCGGCTGCAAACAAGTATAAATAGGTGCATAAAACTGAGTTTTATTTATAGTGTTTTCAGATAAGCTGTTGCGTGAATAAGCAACAAAGAACATAGTATTCTCTTTGGTGTTTGGTGTGGTTGTGTGCACGTGGACGATGACTTTGTGTCTAATTCTTTGGGCGCGATTTTGTGCAACAAAGTGTGACGCGTGGCTGCGATATCGACTTAGTTTTGTCGATTAATTTGGTAGAAGAAGTTGAAGGAGTTTTTGGGTTAATTTGCTGTGAGATAACGCGTGTTATTTACTCATTGTACTACTCAAGCTTTGGGCAAAAAGCTTGAGAAGTTATTGTACTTCTTCTTATTTGATTATTGGATTCTCTCAGATTTGCCCCGTGATTTTTCCCTTCACATTGAGGACAAAATCGGATTAAGGCGACAATTTGAGGAGATGATTAATTTGTTGATTCTAGTGGTGGTACAAAATAGTGGTTCACATCTCTAAACCTAGCCCAAGTAACCATAGAACCACTTAATTTAATCAAGCCCAAGCCCCGAAAGCTAGAAACCTAAGCCCAGCCTAACAAGGAAATAGGGGAACCCTATTTAGATTTCTCTCTTCCCTTCTCTTGAGGCTCTTCCACGTTTTCTGCTTCTCCTTATCTTTTCCAGCCACCATCATCACCTCCATCGAGGCATAGCCCTGTGTCTCTCGCCACTAACCGTCCTCGCCACCGTCACTAACCACCCTGTTTCACGGTACAAACACCGACCTCGCCACCGTCCTCTCTGTTCTTAACACAACCACATTCACCCGAGCACCACCATCTCCCTCCCTCTCTCTCACAGCCATCACCATCGCGACAGACTCGCTACCACCGCGAAACAGACAGGGCACCTCCCTGTTTCGTTCCTTGTTCCTCGTCCTCATTTGCGTTTGTGTTGATTCCATTCCTCTCTGTTCTTGCAGGTGCCGGAGACTTTCGAACGACGAAGAAGCTCTCGAGGAGCGAACCAGCAGCGGCGGAGCAGGGCGCTGTCTCGCAGGAGAAGACGAACCAGATACGTGTGAATTCGAGCAGGAGAAAATTGTTTTCCAAAACTGAAAAACAGTTTTGGCTATTGACACCCCGAGAACTTGTAAGAGCCACCCAATGCAATTTCTGCCCTTTTTCTCGGGATTCGCATTCGTGCAGAGATGACGTCCACCTCCATTGATGCTGTGACCACCACCACCATGAGTCACTAAACCCCACGCAATGTGAAGAGGTGAACTCCTAGATGTAACACACTAAATTATCATTTGATTGACTTTAAATTTTCACGATGAATAATGATGTTGAAGGATTCTCACTTTTATTTAATATAGAAATTTATGTTATTTCAGTGAGAAGGATATCATAGATTTCTTCGTAGATTTTTATTATTCCGGTGATTATCTTTTTTTCTCCATATAAGCTTAGTCACGCTTTTCTTATGTGTGGAATGTTTAAAAATTAATTGATTCCGGTAGGTTAGTTATATGTGATAGTCATTTATTACGGTATTGTCTCCGGATATATCGTAAGTTTATGATATCACATATAACAGACCTTTGTGTTTTTTTAGAAGAAGTGAAATCTAAAATTCATTTACATTAGGGTATATTAATGCATAAAAGATTATTTTTTCGATTACGTCGTTTGGGATGTGAAACACGTAGTTGAGTCATCATAGCGAATCAATACTAGTTGGCGCGTGAAGTCTAGGAGGGATTCTTGGAACTTTGTGATTTTTCCAAACTTACTTTTCATTAAATTAAATTAAATTTCGTATTTTAAATTTGTTAGAATTTCTTAATTTTAGTTTCGCATAGTTTGTCTTCCTTAACCTTATTTTGTAGATCGTTTTTCCTCGTGGGATCGACACCCCATTATTTACTGCAATTGACAGCGTGTACTGTTTGGGCGTAATCAATATGTCAGAAGAAGAGTAGAAGAAATTAAACAGAAAGACTATTGATCACATCAGGCAATGGTTAGATGATTCGGTATTTCATCTTGTGTCAGCTGAGATGTCTGCATATGCTCTTTGGACCAAACTCCAGAATTTATATGAAAGGAAAATGCTGCAAACAATACCTTCTTGATCAAGAAGTTAGTGAACTTGAAATTCAATGAAGATAGTTCTATTGCCGAGCACTTGAATAAGGTGCAAAGTGTGGTGAATTAGTTGTCCAGCATGAAGATAGTGTTAGATGATGAAATGCAAACACTATTACTTCTTAGCTCATTACCAGATAGTTGGAAAACATTAGTGGTGTCGGTTAGTAATTCGACACTTAATGGATAGCTCACCATGGAGTTGGTTACTGCGGGTAGTTTATTTAATGAAGAGACTAGAAGGAAATCTGCCGGTACTAATCATTCCCAAGCACTTGTGACTGAAAACAAGGGGTGAGAAAAATACAAGAAATATCATGGTTATGATAAGAACCGTGATAAGTCAAGAGGGAGATCAAAGTCAAGAGATAGAAGTTTTAAGTGTCATTATTGTGGTAAACCGGGCCATTTCAGAAAACAATGTTATAGTTACAAAAGAGATTTAAAAGAGAGAAAAGTGAATAATGGTGATAGTAAAGAAGCTACAATTGTTGTTATTGATGAACTCGTGGCTCTTTGTATGACGAAGGTGAATGTTTGCATGTTGCAAATGAAGAAAGTGAATGTATTATTGAAACTGGTGCATCTTATCATGAAACCCCAAGGAAAGACTATTTCACTACTTACAGAGCATAAGATTTTGGCAGTGTGAAGATGGAAAACACTATCAATTCTAAAATAGTGGGAATAGGTGATGTGTGTGTCTAGACTAATACGGGGTGCACGTTGACTTTGAAAGATGTACGTCATGCTTCTGATCTTCGTCTAAACCTGATTTCTGGACTTGTTTTGGATAAACAATGGTATATTAATGATTTTAGTAATGGTGCATAGAAGTTTACCAAAGGTTCACTTGTTGTGGCAAAGGGTAAGGCGTGTTGCACACTATACAAGACTCAGGTGAAATTGTGTAAGACTGGTTTGAATGCAGTTGAAGATGATTTTTCTACAAACTTGTGGCATAGGCGACTTGCACATAGGGGTGGGCATCCCATCCCGCGATCCCGTTCCCGTCCCAATCCCGTCCCGTCCCGTCCCGATTTTTCCGGGTCTTAATGGGATTGAATAATTTCATCCCGATCCCGTCCCGTCCCGATTTAGAATGGGATGGGATGGGATGAAGATTTTCAATCCCGCCAATCCCGTCCCGTCCCGAAACTAATTTTTTAATATTAATTATTAATATTTTTATTACTTATTTATTTATTTTATGAACATTTGCATAAAATGTTCAGGCTTCCAGCAGGCCCAGCAAATTCATGGACTCGTGATCTTCCTAGTCAAATTCATCTGTATCGTTGTGACGTTCTAAAATTGTCTACCTACTATTAACCTTTGATGTATATTTGAAACTTAAACTACTTATATAAAATATGCAACTGTTTTTTTCTTTGGTTTTTTTTCGTTGGAAAAGGACTTTTATAATCCATCCAAATCTAAGAATATGTTCGATTCACTGGCTGGTTATCCATCCAAATCTAAGAATATGTTCGATTCATTGGCTGGTTGGTTTACAAAATGAATCAATGTAGCTTTTTATCTCAATAATGTCAATTTCAGAGAAGAGATGATGGATAAGGGCACTTTCTGAGCACCTGTTACATACTAGAACCCTTTGTGTGAAGTCATTTTCTAACTCCATATTGGAGATAGACCACAGCATGGCATGAATGATCCAATATCAAAGGATAGATAGCATTCATGATTTGTATAGCATTCTCACTGAAACAGGTTAAACAATTAGATTAAGGTCACTCTTAAGCTAAGGTTAATTTAGTGCTCGACTAGAATGTTGTGATTGGAATGTCAAGAAGCTATGAACACCATATACAAGTATTACTGTTGGTAGTTATGTTTTGTATAATCACAGTTTCTGACCTCTTTTTATTTCTTGCATGGCATTCACAAATGATGAAATCGAACAGACCCAAATGGTAAGCTCTTTTATTCTATATATTTATACGTTTATTTCCATATTATTCTTATGATTCTGTTAACAATCTTTGGTTTGCTTGTTTGATTTCTATTGGAAAAATAGGTCCCATGTATTACGTTTATTTCCATATTTATACGTTTATTTCCATATTATACGTTTATTTCCATATTTGATATGTCAAGTCGTCCAGATTAGCACGCTGATCCCGTCCCGTCCCGTCCCGAACCCGTTTGGGATGGGACGAGGTCGGGATGAGGTTTTTCCCATCCCGTCCCGATCCCGATCCCGTATGAACGGGATGGGATAGGGATGAGCATATCTCGTCCCATCCCGTCCCGTGCCCACCCCTACTTGCACACATGAGTGAGAAATGTAGGCAACTTTTAGAAAAGAAAAAATTAATTGTCTCCTTGAAAGATTCTCTTGGTGGTAATAGATATTTCTTGACATTTATTGGTGATGCATCAAGAAATGTGTGGATATATTTTCTCAGATCTAAGGACCAAGTTTTTCAGCTACTCCAGTAGTTTCATGCCAAGGTTGAAAGAGAAATAGGTAGAGTTTTGAAGTGTCTCCGCAGTGATAATGGTGGCGAGTACACATCAAAAGAATTTAAAGCTTATTGTAGTAAGTTTGGTATACGGCATGAAAAGACAGTTCCTTGCACTCCACAACATAATGGGGGTAGCAGAAATAATAAACCGGACTATTGTAGAAAATGTGAGATGCATACTTCGCATGGCTAAATTGCCAAAAGAGTTCTGGTCTGAAGCTGCTAGTACAACTTGTTATCTCATCAACAGGCCTCCTTCATTTCCTTTAGATGGTAACATTCGAGAAAGAGTGTGGAGGGATAAATATAGTTCATACTCTCATCTGAAGGTATTTGGCTATAAAACATTTGTTCATGCACCGAAGGAGAAGAAATTAAAGCTTGATGAGAAGGCATCTTCATGTATTTTCATTAGTTATGGAGATGAGCAGTTTGGCTACAGATTATGGGATCCTGAGAATAAGAAAATTATTAGAAGCAGAGATGTGGTATTTTATGAAGATTATACCATTGCAAATTTTGAGAAAATTGAAAAGCCCAAGCAGATAAATAATGAGATAGCAGATCTTACACCACTTCCTTCTCCTTTGTCGCATGTTGAAAATGGGGGAGAGACGCCAGATGATATAGTTGGTGACCATATGCTAATGATCATGTAGAAACAGATGAGATTGCGCATGAAGAACAACCCCTTCAGCAAGAAATAGTGGAGCCTTAATTAAGAAGGTCTACCAAAAAACGGCAACCTTCAAAGAGGTATCCCAATAATGAGCATGTTTTCCTTATAGAAAAAGGTGAATTAGAAAATTTTCAAGAAGTACTAGATCATAAAGATAAAGATAGCTGGATGAAAGCTATGCAAGAAGAGATGAGTTCTTTGCATAAGAATGATACTTATGATTTAGTTGAGATTTCAAAAGGTAGAAAACATTTGAAAAACAAATGGGTGTACAAATTGAAAAAGGATGGTGATGAAAAGAATGTGAAGCACAAAGCTCGGTTAGTGGTAAAAGACTTTGCGCAAAAGAAGGGGATAGATTTTAATAAGATATTCTCACCCGTGGTGAAGATGACATCCATTAGAAAGTGGTGTTAAGTCTTGCAGCTAGCTTGGATCTTGAAATTGATCAGTTAGATGTTAAAATTGCATTTTTTCATGGGATTTGCATGAAGAAATTTACATAGCACAACAAGAGGGGTTTCAAGTGAAAGGGAAAGAACATATGGTTTGCAGATTGAAGTAAAGCCTTTATGTATTGAAACATGCTCCGAGATAGTGATATAAGAAATTTAACTTCTTTATGGTAGGACATGGCTACAAGAGAACATTTCTAGACCATTGTGTTTATGTCAGATATTTTTTGCATGATAGCTTCATTATTCTCTTCATTTATGTTGATGATATGCTAATTGTTGGAAAAGATGTTGATATGATTGGCAGATTGAAAAAAGATTTGTTTAAGTCTTTTGATATGAAAGACTTGGGGCCAGCTCAACACATCCTAGGGATGAAGATTACACGTGACAGAAAAATTAAGAAGTTATGGTTGCCACAAGAAAAGTATGTTAAAAAAGTACTTGAAAGATTCAACATGAATGATGCTAAGCCCGTGAGTACTCTACTTGCTAATCAATTCAAGTTAACTACCAAGTTATCTTCTCGTACTGATGAAGAAAAGAAGCATATGTCAGGTACTCCATACCCCTCTGTTGTAGGGTGTTTGATGTATGCTATGGTTTTTACAAGACCAGATATTGGTCAAGCAATCGGTGTTGTGAGTAGATATTCAGAAAATCGAGAAAAAGAACATTGAGCTGCAGTTAAATGGATTATGAAATATTTGAAAGGTACTTCAAAGCTTTGGTAATTCAAGAGCTGTGTTAGAAGGGTACACAAATGCAGATTTTGCAGGTGATTCAGATAAGAAGAAGTTGACTTCAGGTTATGTTTTCACTTTTGCAGGGGGAGCTATAGCTTGGCAGTCTTGATTGCAAAAGTGTGTTACTTTGTCAACTTGAAGCCGAGTATATTGCCATTAATGAAGCAGAAAAAGAAATGTTATGGTTGAAAAGATTGATTAAGGAGCTAGGTGTGAATCAGAATAAGTATGTGGTGCATTGTGATAGTCAGAGTGCTATTGAGTTGAATAAGAATGCCACATACCATGGACTTACCAAGCATATTGATACACGTTACCACTGGATACGTGATTGTTTGAGAAAAATTGTTTCCAGGTTGTAACGATTCATACTAGTGAAAATCCTTCTGACATGATGACAAAAGCAGTTCCAAAAGGAAAACATGAGTTCTGTAGAGACCTCATTGGAATTGCCTAAAATGATTAGGCGGTGATTCTTCCCTAATGGTCTGAAGGGGGAGATTTGTTGAGATCCAGCCCATTAGGGTGGATCCAACTTTGGTAAGTAATCAAACATAATTTCAAGTATGATTAATTAAGAAAAAAAAGGTTTTCAATAAGAAACAAAAATAGAAATAAAGGCGACTGCAAACAAGTATAAATAGGTGCATAAAACAGAGTTTTTATTCATAGTGTTTTCATATAAGCTGCTGCTTGAATAAGCAACAGAGAACATAATATTCTCTTTGGTATTTGGTGTGGTTGTGTGCGCGTGGACGTTGACTTTGTGTCTGATTCTTTGGGCGCGATTTTGTGCGACAAAGTGTGACGCGTGGCTGCGATATCGACTTAGTTTTGTTGATTAATTTGGTAGAAGAAATTGAAGGAGATTTTGGATTAATTTGCTGTGAGGTAACTCGTGTTATTTACTCATTGTATTACTCAAGATTTGGGCAAAAAGTTTGAGAAGTTATTGTACTTATTCTTATTTGATTAGTGGATTCTCTGGGATTTGCCTCGTGATTTTTCCCTTCACCTTGAAGGGTTTTCCATGTAAATCTTGGTGTCTCGTTTATTATTGCTTTATATTATTTTTTTGTATTATTTTATTGGTATTGTAACGACCTGGTCTACATGACACAATATTGTCCACTCTGGGCCCAAACCGACCCACACGGCTTTAAAACGCATTGTATCATGTAGAGCCAAGCTCGTACATATAAAGCACATCACCCTCCCGCACCCAGACGATGTGAGACTATTATCCCCCTTGAGTAACTCGTCCACCCCTCTTGGGATCCACAAGCCTGTTGGGCATATTGGACTTCAACCCTCACCCTCCCCCTCGGGTCCGCCCACACAAGGGTATCACAGTCCACTCCCCTTGGGAGCCCAACGACCACGTCGGCATACTTCCTACTGGGTTAGGCTCTGATACCATTCTGTAACCACCCGGTCCACATGACGCAATATTATTACTGTGCGGATCGGGTCGTTACAAGTATTTGTCCCAACAAAGTGGTCATTAACTTCCTAGTATTTTATTGGTATTTGTCCCAAAAAATGGTGAGCTGATATTTGAGTGAAACGACAAGATACAAATGTTCTTTGTTGTGAACTCTCAGCAAATATACTCTCCTAACAGTCCAAAATGACAAGTAATTTTCTGGAGTCCACATCGCGTTATGGCGTGGATCATCAGTTGCAAGCTCTTCTCTCACTTTTGCAAATAAAGAGTACATTGAAACAGAACATTTTTGTTCCATGATAATTATAAAATACAATCAGTCACACGATTGCAACCATACACGTGGCATAGGTCAATCTTAATATGAGAAAAGATTTAACATAGTCCCAAATGGACTCATACTTAAATCATTGTTTAGTTTGTAAGTCAGAGACCCAAGCCCAAGTCACGCCAGCATACGCGGCACCGACCTTAGAGCTTGTCCCAGGACAATAAGGCCCGAACGAAAATCTCTAAGATGATGCAGACCCGAACGAAAACCTTTGAACCGCTGCTGCAGGCCCGAACGAAAATTAGCATCAATCAACTCTGTGAGACCTGCGGTTTTAAAAAAAAAGGATTTTTTATAGGGCGGGGTGTACTCAGCAAAGGTGGTGGGGGCGCATAGCCACCCACCCCTTAAAATGAAACGACCCCCTCCCCCCTTTCTTTTTCTCTCTTTTTTTTTTTTTTTGGTTTCTATTCGTTCCAGCAACGAGCAAAGCTGCGACATCGTCGCCTCCAACCATTTTCTTGGTAGTTTTTGGGTGATTTCTTCCCCAATCTCACCCCCTCCTCCTTGGTTCGTTCTCTCCTCTTTCCCCTCTTTATTTCTTAGTTGTTTTTTTTCTTTTCGAAAAAAAAAATCAATTTTCATTTGGGTTGGGTTTGATCGGTTTCCATAGCTCCGATCAGCCGTGTTGGGGCCTTGGTGGCGTCATTGGGAGCCCTTAGAATCGACATGCAAGGTTGTTTTGGGGTTGGCCAAAATTTTTTCAAAAAATCAGAGTGCATGTTTGTTTGGAGGGTTCCTCGGCGTGAAACTGGGCTTTGGGTGCGTGGGTGAGCCTCATTTTCGTGACTTCGAGAGTCCTTAGACTCTTTTGCGGGCTGTTGTGCAGTTTGGTAGCGATCAAACCGGAGTAGGGAGGGTTTTGGCGCGTTTTCGCCAAACTTTGGGTTTCGGCGGGGTGGTTGCCGAATTCCTATTGCCTGTAAGTTTTTCTTTCCGTCGCGCGTCGATTGTATTTATTTATTTATTTCAGTTTTCGACTAGTTTACTCATTTTCGAGCCCGCCTTGCAGTTTTAGAATTTTCCTGGCTCCGCATTCGTGGTATTGCGTGTTTGGAGCTTCGACCGGTAGGAATTGGGTTTTGAAAATCCATTCCGCCAGGTAAGTGGAACTATAATTTTTATTTTAAGAAATAAGTATTTGAAATCCTGAATTGAATTTTTATAGTATACCGTCAATTGTGTAGAATTGAACCCAAATCCGAAATTCGGAGTTTTCGGATATTTCGAGGATTGTGTTAGTTATGTGTGAATGAATTATGCATTGGATTTTCAGAAAAGCATGATACTTGAATGAAATCGAATAGTAATTTTGGTGTGATTAGGCTTTGGTGTAATGACATGAGACTTGTATGCTTTGTTGTCGAGTTTGCATAGCATATCATGTTTTACCGTGGATTTTCGAGTCTTGAGCATGTATGATAATCGACTCGAATAAATTTATTGTGATGAATTGGGTCATGTTGGGACCCTGGCATAGTCGTGATTTTATAAAAATTGCCGAATTGTTTATGATTGCACGTTTGTACATTTGGTTATGCACAGACTCATCATTTGTGCATGTGGATAGTAGTATAAGTGTCTTTACCCTGTTATAATGCCTGTTGTGCCGATGCTTAGGAGCTTGCTCGCATCGTGAGTTGGATGGTGCTTGAGATGACTCACACCTGATATTGTGGACGCTATTGCATGTGGCAAGCTTGCTGAGGTGCGGTGAGCTCCCGCACGCACTTGCCACTATAGAGTGCAGTAGGACGGGTCCCGGAGGACGTGCTTTGGAGATTACTCGCTTTCCCTCCCAGCGCGCTTGATTTTGATTATGTTAGGTTGGCCGTGTTAGGCCAGTCGTTCGGGATGTTTGAGTTTGTATCCTGGCAGATGGCACCCCATTAGGATACAAACAAGCCCGAAGTGGTACTGGTGCACGTTGTGAGATGTGTCTGGGTGAGACACATTCGTAGGGTATGCAGATACCTACGATATGAGCCACTTATACATAATTTTACCGGATTTTTGGTTTCAACCTAATTGTTATACCGAGGAGGCTAGGAAGAATTATGAGATTGTTTTATTTCCATTGCTTGATATTTACCATGTTGAATCACGTGTAATAATCGACATATAATAAACTGGTAGTTATTGTTGAATCTGAAAGGTTTGTGTTGTTGCTTGAACTTAGAAACATTATCCTTAGAGACACGGTGTGATTTAGACTTTAGAACTTGTTGCTTATTCATTGTTGTGTGGCATGAATTTTCCTTGTTTATTATTCCGTTAGTTGTATTTAGTTCGCTCGCACCAGCTAGCTTTGTACTTTGCTGACCCCGCAAGGGGTGTGCTTCTATTGGAGTGCAGGCAGTGTTGGAGTTCCTGCTGATCGTGGCGCGTAGGCCCCGATTTTCGTTGTAGGAGCGTTTTGTGCTTTTTGGTTGTGTCCACCCTGTACGGGTATGTTTGCTTCCTCTGTGTTTCAGATGTACTATATTGTTAAACTAAATGTTTGTATACTGGTTTTGTCGCTATGACTCTGGTGAGGCGAATCAATTATATATTTATTTTGTTCAAACTTTAGCGTAGTTTTATTTCCGTTTGTTTATCGTATCAAGAATGTGTTATATTATGATGTTGTGGCCGGTTACGATCCGCCTGTGTACGTGGTAGTTCACGCATTGGCACGCTGCGATTCCCGTGGCGGGTCGGGGCGTGACAAACTCTTAATCCAATCAAGCATTGGGTCCTGAACAAAGTCAAGTGTCGAAGAGACTCAGTCATGCACATATTAGATCCGTGGAGAGATCTTCCTTCATCATGCCTTCACTAGCAAGAACAGCTGATGAAGGAACACTCACGCAGGGAAGAAGAAAGGTACGCATACACATTGTTAATTTCATCTAGTCTTAATTCTTCATTAGACCATTGCTTGACTTAAGCATCAGAGTGTCTTTGGCTTCAGCCACCTGACTCATTGCTGCTTGTTTCGCAGGTTCGAGATCAACAAAAACGGATTTTAATCCATCAACGATCATCTTAAATTGTGTATATATTTTTTTTGTCAAACACGAAGATGTTTATTAAGGAAAGAGACGGAAACAAATTACAAAGAGAAACATTCCTATATCAAGGAATGCCAAGACACCATGAAGGTGTCAAAACTCAAATCCTTAAACAAATTACAAGCCGAACCCATCATCCACAACAATTCTCTCATCTCGATAAAGATAGAGTGTTCTGATCTGTTGAGCCCTTCAGCAATTCGCATGCTGAAATCATATATGAATAGCAGCAAAATCTAAATTTGTACCTGTAGCAATTAGCATCTGATTGCAATTGATCCAAAGCCACTGTGACTATTTCTTGCCTGATTAAAAAACTTGTTTGCATATACTATTCACCTAAGTTCAACAAGAAAAAACAACCAAAATGTAAAACACAACACAAGAAGTCATGAACTATATATACTTATCTCTACTAACATTTAACTATGGGATTCCATCCCAACTTCAAAAACTGATACAAACCCCAAAAAATCTATCTTACATTTCAGATAGGCTTTTCACTGTTCATGAACAGTACTCACTCTATGTTTGTCCTACGTGGCTGTTGGTAGAACTTAAGTGAAATAATACAACCCCCGATGCTTTCCTCTCCATCTCTTCATTTCCCCTCTCTTCCTCTACCCAAACCCCTCCCACCCAAACTCTCTCCTTTCTCGAAGCAGAGAAAAAGAAGGACCAAAGAAGAAGAGGGTTTCGAGATCACCTCTTCGTCCAAAGACGAAGCTCTCTTCTTCCTCGAGAGCCACAACTGGAACCTCGACTCCGCCGTCTCCTCCTTCTCCGCCGAAGACAACATCCCTACTGACCCTCCTCCTCCTCCACAGCAGATCAACTCTCCCTCCCCGTCTCCATTATTTCCTGCTGCGATGGCCTCACACGACAAGAAATCGGCCAAGCTGTACACTCGCTGATCTGAATCGGAGAGCTGATCCTGGCTTTGATAGTGATTCTGATGGCGAGAAGAGGTAACCATGTTCGATTTCATTTCTTAGTGTTTTAGTGTTCTTTGCAGTTTTAAACCCTAGATTTTAGTGTTTTAGTGTTCATTTCATTTCTTAGTGTTTTTTTTTTTTTTTTTTTGTTGAAGTTGTGAAACCCAATTAGGGAGTGGGAGATTATTCATCTATAGGGAATGGGAGATTCTTCATTACTTGCATCTCATAATTTTTTTTCAGTTTAGATTAGTTCAAAGTCTGATCAAATAGCCATTGGGTTTTATGTTTCAGGTATGCGAGGTGCACGGGGATCTCGGAGAAGGCGCGTTTCGGTTCTTGGACTGGCTTCATGAGGCTGATTTCTCTGTTTGGCAGGTTTGTCTCTAGCAAAATTTGTTGAAGTTTATAGTTCATGTTCTAATTTTGATTTTGTATTTGTGTGAAATGGATGCAATTCTTTTCATTTTGCTGAACTTTGATTGTTTGGGTTTAAAGTTTTTAACTTTATGCTTTTGTGTATATGCATGAAATTGTTGCAAGTAATTTGCTTTGGTTTTCATTGCAAGTATTTTTTTTAAAATGAAATAAAAACCCAATTGCGATTATTCGACAATTCGGTGAAAGTACGATGTACTCTATAGTAGTGCCAACGGCACGAGTATTACACTAATTTCTAACATTTTGAGAGGCTTTCAACATTTAACCACACTTTTGGTGACATGAACTCTTGCTTTGACAACATTACACCCAATCTTAAACCCAGGCATCACCATAAACCCCACATTGAGACTTCAACTGTTCCTTCAAAACCCTCATCACCCACCACATTCTCCATTTAAACGTCTGAGAATTCACTCCTATAACAATTATACCATACAATCAGTCACAACATCACAATCATACACGTGGCATATTCAACTTTAATACAATAACAACATCGCAACCATACATGTGGCATATTCAACTTTAATACAAGAAATACTTTAGCACAGTCCCAAGTAGGGGTGGGCACGGGATGGGATGGGATGAGATATACCATCCCTATCCCATCCCGTTCATACGGGATTGGGACGGGACGAGACCGGATCAACATGCTAATCTAGACATATAAACTAAAATACATTATGAACATATCAAATTATAAAACAACTCAATACATTCTGCTAGAACAGTCACAAACTGTTGGAACATATTAAAACAACCCAATACAAATTTACAACAACTGCTGGAACAATCTTGAGCATAATCTATTGCTAGAAGTCAGCTGGAACATATTACAAGTTTAAAACAACTCAATACAAGTTTAAAACAAATGAGCTAAAAGTCTGTTGAAACTGTTTTGTTATTTGGAACAGTTTTGTTAGAAGTCTGCTGGAACAGTTTTGTTATTTGTTCATTTGTTGGCTTAGCTACCCTTTAGTAACCCTAAAAACCTAACTAAATGAATGACCGAATGAAAAAATCAGAGAGAGGAGAAGTATTACAAATTTACCATCAAAAGATTAATCTAGAGATATGCATGAGAGAAAAATTGAGATGCTAAAAATGTTATATACATCAGTAAATTTGTATGGGCATCCACAATCCTAAAATAAATAAATAAATAAATAAATAAATAAATAAAAATATTAAAATATTAGTTTGGGACGGGACGGGATTGGCGGGATTGAAAATCTTCATCCCATCCCATTCTAGATCGGGACGGGACGAAATTGGGATGAAATTATTCAATCCCATTAAGACCCAGAAAAATCGGGACGAGATCGGGATCGCGAGATGGGATGCCCACCCCTAGTCCCATGTGGACTCATACTTAAATCATTGTTTAGTCCGTAAGTCAGGCACGCAAGCCCAAGTCATGTCAGCATACGCGACACCGACCTTAGAGTTTGTCCTAGGACAATAAGGCCCGAACGAAAAATTTTTAGCTGTTGTAGGCCCGAAATTCATTCATGCCAATCGGTTCTTAACCCAATTAAGCATTAAGTGCGAACAGAGCCAAGTGTCAAAGATACTCAGTCATACACAAGTAAGGTCCTGAGCAAAATCCTCTTCCTTCATCACGCCCTCACTAATAGGGATAATTGAGGAAAGAACACTAGTTATAAAAGGTGGTGAACACAGGGAAAAAGAAAAGTAGTGCATGTTAATTTCATCTAGTCTTCGTTCTTCTTTATGCCATCGTCTGACTTAAGCATCAGAGTGTTTTTGGCCACAACGGTGGTCCCTGGCTCACTGTTGCTTGTTGCAAGTTCAAGATCAGTAAGGACGGATTTTGACGCATCTACGATCATTTTGAGTTAGTGTATGCTAAAATCATATATGAATAGCAATAAAAACTAAATGAGTACCCGCGGCAATTCACATTCCCAATCGGCAATCTGATTGCAATTGATCCAAAGCCACTCTGACCATTTCTTGCCTGATTCAAAAGCTTGTTTGTTTATATACAATACACCTAAGTTCAACAAGAAAAAATAACCAAAATGTAAAAACACAACATAAGAAGTCATGAACTATATATACTATCTCTACTAACATTTAACTATGCGGGTCCATCCCAACTTCAAAAACTGATACAAACCCCAATTTTTTTCTAACATGTTGATAGGCTTTCAACATTTCACCAAACACTTTTGGTGACATAAACTCTGGCTTTGACAATATTACACCCAATCTTAAACCCAGGCATCACCATAAACCCTACATTGAGACTTCCACTGTTCCCTTCAAAACCCTCATCACCCACCACACTCTCCATATAAACCTCTGAGAATTCACTCCCACTTACAACCCCAAAAACCTCAGCTTTTGGTTCAATTGAGGCTCCAATCAATCTAAGCAACCAAACCCACTTAGCCATTTTCGTAAACAGTTGGTAGAACATTGTCCTTGGGTGCTTCCCTTGCTTCACTAGCCTTCTATGATCCAAATTCCTAAAGAAAGACGACTCCATCTTCGAATGCACCACCATTAGGTACTTCTCTCTGCAAAATTTGGCAAAATTTGAGTCCGGGTCTCGGATGAGAAGATCAAGCGGATCTTTATAGTACTTTGCAATGTCTTCTACATCATTAGGTTGTAGGTAAAACTTATGAAATCCTTGAAACATTCTCCGCGAAATGTAGGCTTCAAATGTGTACTTCTTGTGTGATCTCTTCGTGTAGATGACTGAATCTTCAATCGAGTTTGTTGCTAGATCAAGATCCCAACCTGAAGCCTTCATCAAACTGATCAATGGCTTTGCAAAATCATGAATTGCTTTCGAAGCCGCTTCGAATGCATTCGAAAAGGACCCCATTGTCACCATTTTACACATTTCTTCTTCTAAAGCTCTCTTTTTTATCTTCTCCTCCAACTCAGAATTCTTCAAATCCAATTCTTGAACCTCCTGCCTCAATAGTTCAATCTCACAATCTTTAGCTTGCATTTGAGATTGCAACTTCTCCAACTGCTTCCCTCGATCTTGAATAAAATCCAGAAGCAAAGAACCCGAATTCGAGTTCCTGGGTTTCGCAAGATTCCTGTAGGACTTCTTGATATCAACTAAAGCTTTGAGCTTTGAAACAATGAGATCATCTGCAGATTGAATCTGTTCAGGGTTGTAAGGACAATGGGCTTCTTGAAGATGAATGTAAGCTAGCTTCAAAGCCGAAATAGTGTCGAAAAGCTTCAACATTAGAGCAGAATCCACACTTCCATCTACTCTAACCTTCTTCACCTTCACCATCTCATCTTCTTCAAAGGGGTGTGGATGGATTTTATGATCTTCACCTTCTTCAGTGCTCTCACTCCCATTGGGGTTGTTTGGGTTCTCATTAGAAAACACCCCAAGTGATCTCAACCTGCAAACCTTGGCAAATCTATAAACAATGTCAGAGACATTATTAGAGGAGGGTTTATTAGGCTTCACAGCTACTACAGAATCATCCATTGCAGCCATGAAAAGGGGGTAGCCTGAAAGAGCTTGAAAGATCTCCCTCTCTCTACTTCACTGATACAGGTATCAAAGCTTTGAAATTTTTTATTTGAGACGTCAAAAAGATCAGATTTTGCCGTTGAAACCCAACAAAAATCGACCAACTAGATGTGAAACCCAGGATTCCCGCTGAAACAGAACAATAATACATATATAAATAAAACTCTCAGCTTAAATCCCTTTTTACAGTCTTTACCACTAAAGAAACACAAGATGCTTAAACCCAAATCAGAAACAACGGATCAAAACAAGGGTTTTTACTGGTTCAAGAAACAGGACACCATAATGAGGGATTTGTTTACTAATATACTTGCAACTAGAGATACCAAATCACAAACTCCATTAAAGAACTTCAACAAAACAAGTGTTTCCACTAGCAACTAGAGATCCCCAAACAAAAAATAAACCATTGAACTATAAAGCTAACACAAAACAGGGGTTTTTACCGATTCAAAAATTAGAGACTGTAATCAGGTTTTCAGTGATTCAAAAAGCAAAGACTATAATGGGTTTTTCCTTTACTACAAACCCTTTTCTTGCAAATACAAACCTCAAATCAGAAACCCATTAAATTAAACCACAAGACTTCAATAAAAGAGGGTTTTTTTTGCTTTACTTAAGGAAAAAAAAAACAGAGAGACAACAATGGGGGATTTTCTCTGCAACTAAAGACCCCAAATGTTGGTTCTTAGAGGAACAAAGAGATCAAACAACAACAACACTGTAAACGCATTAAACAAGAAGAAGGGAAATAGGAGTAAACCTCAAAGGCTCAAAACCTCTCTTTTTCTACAACAACAATGGCAGAAGTGAAGAATCTCTTTGGTTCCATTGATGGTTCCAAGAAACAAAGACACTGCACACTACAAAAGCCAAAAACCCATTACTCAGACACAAACACTGAGGAAGTCTTGACCTCTGAGTCTCTTTGTCAGATCGAAAGAAGTGGGAATTTTGAATCCTCTCTGCATAAAAGAATGATTGATTTCGAAATGACCGCCAGATGGTATTTTGGTACAACGTACCACACATATCGAGGATATCTAAGGGTTGGATCTAAGTCGGTGTTGCAGAGTGGCAGAGAGAGAGATGAATGTGGAAATATAAATTAAATGAGAAGATGCATAGAATGGTGTGTTTAGGGTTTAGGGCTCATGAATCTTCCAATGTGGAAAAGTCCATGGATCCATGGTACCATATGTATTTTTTATCTACTCAATCCACAAAACAATGTTTTTTTTTTCTTGTTCTTGTGCTACTGCAACACACTCTTCTCCATGTTTGATTAGGTTCATCATGTTCAAGAAATGCTCTGAGCAGTGCTTTGCTTTTTAATTTGTTGAATTTGGAGATTAATCTATTGAAATTGTTAGATAATTAATGTAATATTCGGGTTGTTGGCATTATTGCAGATTACATCTTACATTCACGGTTATATCGAAAGAGACATGCACACAATATCATTATATTCAAAAAATGACAAGTAATTTATCTGAACATGTCATAAGAAAATATACTTCACATAAGTGACTATAATGACAATCAATGTCATGAACAATTAAAAAATCAAAATTTCGACAGAGTTTTCTCTGTATTTTTCAATATTGAAACATGTCTGAACCTATCATAAAAAATTACAATAGCAATCAATGCCATGAACACCACATAATATCTCCAATTGCAATTGGGTTTTTATGACAATTGCAATTGGGTTTTTACGACTATTAGAGATTGAGAGACGCTGCATGAATCTTACGACTATTGAATCTCTCTGAACCCATTAAAAAAAACACCAAATTAAT
Source organism: Berberis thunbergii (assembly GCA_003290165.1). Lineage (NCBI taxonomy): Eukaryota > Viridiplantae > Streptophyta > Magnoliopsida > Ranunculales > Berberidaceae > Berberis > Berberis thunbergii. The sequence goes on from QNQO01001239.1 coordinate 291,138, forward strand.
CTCTACGATACCCAGTACGTTATAGATATTAAAGCTGCATTGCATGATATCAATAAGCAAAACAACTCAAATATGAAAATTATCGTGTCATACCTATTGGTGCACCAAAAGCAACATGTGGCAATGGATCAAACTTCATCTCAAGTATCGACCCATCTTCTCTAACACGCTCCCCTAACTGTGCATCAACAAACTCTATAGCTCTTGCTTCCGTATTTCACAGACAACTCCGCCCTCAACGATTCCGGCGGATAAGTCTCCACTGTTTCCAATTTAAAACACACAAATCAAAACCTTGAACAAACAATCAAATCAAAAACATAAAAACACACAAAATCAAAACAAAATCTTCCAACACATGAAAATGTACAGCCATCAAACAATTTGAGAAATTTATAAAAAAATACAATTTAAACTGTGAAGATAATGGACTAATGCCCAGACACCACTTTAACGAGAAACTATCTAATGATAAGAATATTCCAACAGAGTTGAGTAAGTATATGTAGCTCAAACCATAACCCCATACATGCTAGTAAAGCATATCAATAAAAATAATGAAGACTATGGTTTTCAATTTTATCCAAGTGTCACGAAAGGATATGGAGATCTTGCACAGTAGTCGAGTATATAAACAAAGTCATGAGCTATTAAAGGAATGTTTCCATGGCTGAGATTTGAAAGTAGGTTGGAAGCTCTACCTCTTTCCCCAAACGAAGTACACTAACAATTTGAGCTTGCAATGACCCTGTGATTGAACCCGCACCAAGTTCGGTATGAATGGAACCTAAAACATCGTAGTTACTAACTCATAAAACCAAACAACAACCACAAAAACTCACTCCAACTTTAAAGCTCTAGATACAAATGAAATAGTTCTATTTCATCAAAGCAATCTTAAAAGAGTGAAGAGAAGAGCGTGAGGGTCATTGCAATCTTCAACCAATCAATCACTCACCAGCTCTATTTGCGAAGGCGTCTTCATTTTCCTCTTCGGCTTCACATCTCCTCCTCTTCCTCCACCGAATTGAAGAATGAAAGGAGAGAGTGAGGAGAAGAGATCTGGAAAAAAAAAAAAAAAAAAAAAACGACCAAATCAAGAACACTTTTCAACTTCAAATTTCATAGATGAAAAACTCATCAAGAACATTTTTTTTCAAAAGACATCACAAAATACTTGCCACTTCTAGCCATGGAAGAGAAATCAGGGCCATTTGGATGCCATTGTTGTGGATCGTAATCACCGTTTTCCTGCAAAAACGAAATGCACGCCAGAATCCAAAATTAAAACTTTAGAACACAAAACTTGTTTAGAATTTGAGAATTCAAGAGATTGGAAGTGATTGAGTGACTGAAGACGATGGATCTTACCTTCTTCGAAATCGATTTCCTGGAACTCTCGCACACCCTGCAAAACCCTAACTTGGCGTAAAAAAGATCTGAAGAATGAAAGGAGAGAGTGAGGAGAACAGATCTGGAAAAAAAAATACAACCAAATCAAGAACACTTTTCAGCTTCAAATTTCATAGATGAAAAACTCATCAAGAACACTTTTTTTCGAAAGACATCACAAAATACTTGCCATTTCCAGCCATGGAAGAGAAATCAGGGTCATTTGGGTGCCATTGTTGTGGATGGTAATCACCGTTTTCCTGCAAAAAAAATATACACGCCAGAATCCAAAATTAAAACTTTAGAACAAAAACTTGTTTAGAATTTGAGAATTCAAGAGATTGGAAGTGATTGAGTGAGTGAAACAAGTGGCAAGTTCGGCGTGATTCGGTGTGTGTGCAACGTGAAACAATAGCCAAGTAGAATGTTTGGATTCGGATGATTTCAGATGTTTTTCTTTTGCGAGTTTCGTCAAACTTTTGGTGATATTGCTTGCTTGAGATTATCTCAAGGATCGTTGCTTGACAACGTTGTAATCTTCAAGTAAGTGTTTCCATATCAATAGAATAGTTACAGAGTCATCGTCCGTGGAATAGGCAAAGCCGAACTATATAAATCTTAGTGTCATCTTTATTTTTTGCATATTGCTTGTTGTTTGTTATTATTTGCATAGCGATTTTTAGCCATTCATTATCACCACTTAGGTCCAGGACTCGTGTTAAAATTATTTGCATTCACAGATATTTACCTTACATTTTCTTGGTCCATGATATTCAAATTGATGATTTACAATTTGGTGTAATTGATGGTGAGGTTGGATGTTTTTATATTTGATTAAAATGTGTACAAATACTTGCAGTATGAAAGGGTTTATCTTCAGTACCTGCTTATTTCATTCCGTCCAGAATCTGTTTGGGATGGGACGAGGTCGGAATGAGGTTTATCCTGTCCCGTACTGACCTCTAATTTTATGTGTTTATTTGTGACTTTATGAAGGTAAAATGAAAATTCCTTGCGTTTATGGTTTAGACATTATTTTCTTCATTAAATTATGATGCAGACATCATCGGAGCTTAAGTTTTCTTCTTTTTTAAGGAAATTATTATTAGAGGTAATCAGTTAGTATTGTGGATGGAATATCTATTATCACTTTGAAACAAGGATGCATGGACTCGGATACGCGTGTCGTATCGGATACAGATACGACACGGCGACTCGGCAATTTTTAAAAAACTAGGATTCGGGAACTAGGTGACATGTCAATCAAATCTTATTTTTATTTTTATATTTTATTAAAAAATTATTAACATAATGTCATAAGATAACTCAAAAACAATAAAAGAGTCATTAAAGATTGATAGTTTGATATATTTAATATAATTTAATTGCAACTTGTAAGTACTAAGTAGTAACTAGTAAGTAGTATTGAAGACTTACAATTATTTACGTCATTACGTGTTGCAAACTTGCAGGTAATATTGCTAGAATAGTAAAATATTTTACGGCAAATGGACAAGCCGAAAAGGACAGGAGAAGAACTTACAAGAAGAGAAATACTGCAGCTACCCGCTAGTATTGATGTGGCAAAACACCAAGAAATGAATTAATATTTCGGGCAGGGTTTCAATTCTGGATCTGTGATTTCATTTGCCACAGCTCTATCAACTAGCTAGCAGTATTTCATTTGCCATGGTACATGGAGAGATTTAGAGTTTTTTCAAGACATTTTGACTTATAACTGATGTTAAAGTTTCATTGATCCATATTTTCAGTTATACAGCAGATAATTATTTCATGATCAAACTATTACAAACAAATGAAATAGTAAAACCTTGTCGAGGCATGCTACAACCTAAACTCCAATAAACCTGAAGTACTATAAAGCAAGCGAAAGAGTACTCAACCAAGCAAGCAAAACGAAGCAAGCCAAACATGAAAATTTTATTTCCATCTAATGGTTTATTTACATTTTTTTCGTTCTCCTTGTTCAACTTTCTTTTTAAAAAGCTGGATGGAAAAAACAAAAATGCAACTAAATCAAAGAATTTTTTATTTTATTTTTCCATTTTGTTCAAACTCCAAACCATATACAAATTACAATTGCTGACTTGAGAAAGCAGAGAGAAAAAAGGGGGAAACAAGTATCAACTATGCAAAGCTGTCCTTACAGCAACAACATTACTAGGAAAAGCAACCGTGTGATGTTCCATGCCACTAGCCCACCGTCTTAGAATTCTCAGCAACGAAACTGCCTTCCTTCTAGCCCGGTTTGTTCCTGAAGTCATCAAATCCCAAATTGCCCTTTCGATCCCCAGGGTTGCAGCTAACTCTGCCACCACATCGGCGCCACCTCTCCGACATACCGATACAAGTGCCGCGGCAGCACTCTCTCTAGCCCTCTCCGGTCCGTCCCTCAAAACCACCGCCATTGTCCGTACCGCTCGAAATGCAGCCACTATTGCCACCACGCCGCCTTTCTTAGCCACCACGGCTAATAGAGCAATCGCCTCTTCCGGCATTTCCTCCACCACTTCCACGGCCATTTCCACCACCCCTCCATCAATCAACCTCCCTATTGCATCCCTTTCAGATGCCAAGTTTAATATTGCCAACATGGCATCCTTTTTAGCACTTAAGGGTCCCACCTTTGCAAGGTCAAGCAATCCCTTCAAAACACGTGTCTTCCTCCCAAGCTTCTTTCGGTATTCGCTCACACCTGATAAGCTGAAAATTGTGGCCGCTGCATTCTCCTTTGCCTCCCACGTCGCACCTGATCGTAGCACCTCAATGACGCCGTCAATAGCGCCGTTAGTTTCCATTATCCTTTTTTATTGGATTCTAGCAGAGAAAGGTTTAGGATCGTTGTAACGGCGTTAACTTGGAGGCTCGAATTATCGGTATTCAAGTGCTTTACGATCCATGGTATTGCTCCGGCCTCCGCAATGCAGGCTCGGTTCTCTGGGTCCATTTTCGCGAGCAACCTTAACTCGTAAACCAAACGATTCGCATCCGCATTTGTCGAAGTCACCGATAGCTTACTAACGAGGAATAACGCCGTCATCTTCACCGCCTCTAACGCCGTCTTGTTGGCGTTACATCTGTTTACTCCGTAATTAGTCTTCGTTATCTCAAACGGAATTTTCTGCTGGCGACACCAAAGACTAATCAGGTTTCTTAACGCGCGATTAGGGATCAGATTAGTGTGGTCTAAGAGCTGACCTGTCTTCGGACACGTGTTGTGCCCAGATTCAATCCAGTGGCTTATGGAGGATCGATCATACGTCTGTCCAGTTGCCACGACAACAGGATCCCTCATTAGGTCCAAAGAAATTGGACACCTGAAATCCACCGGAAATGTTGTATCCATCGTCGGAGACTGTGGAGATGATTTATTTCTCGGCGTCGACGCACCGAAGAGGACGCATTTCGCATATCGAACCAATCCAATCAACGCGACCGTCTCGACCGTCGATTTCTCGCAAATTTGATGATTTTGTAATTCTTCCTCTAGGCTCTCAATTTCATCCTTACAACTTATTGAATCAGCCAACCCCAGCTTCTCAAAACAATATTCCAATTTCAATTGATCCGGAACAATTTCTTGTTTGATCTGATCAAGCAATTTTAGCACATCAAACTGGAGATTTTTGTCGTTGAGATCGACCAACACTTTCTGCTCCCAGCACTGTTTTCTGATCAAACACACCATGTCCTTGGCATCTTCGCTCAATAACTCGAACTCCTTCAAAGGAAATATATCAAGAAGAGTCGATAATTCGATCGTTAACTCATGAAAATTATTCGAAACAGATTCAACCTGCATTAACAACCACATCTTGCTTCCATTGGAACAATCCTCCAACAAAGTTTTGATCCTTTGTAATAGAATATGAATTTCTTCGAAGCATAAAATAGCAGAACGTGGAAAATAGAACACAGGCATACGTAAAATCTCTTCGAATAATATAGCAAGAAGCTTCGCTTTACGGATGATGGACAACGAAGAGCGTTTTAGTAGAAAGCGGAATGGTTTCAAGTCAGATATGTCTTGTGAAAGAAGAACCAAAGATTGAACAAGCTTCATGTCGGAAAAATTCGGAGATATGAATGATCCCGCTGAAGGCCTCCGCTTTCGCGGCAGAAAAACTTGAGTACTTATCACCATTAACAAAAACAAGATTAGAATGAAATGAAGGAACTTGTATCAATGAATGAGAAGATGAAGAAGAAGAAGAAGAAGGAAGATGATTATGAGACTTGAAAGCAAAGACGGTATAATGAAATTTTATGGTTTTGTTGAAAATGAGAGATTAGGTCATTGGTGGGCTAATAAGTTTGGTATTTTTGGCGGCTATTAATCAAAGTTTGGGAAACATATAAAAAACGATTCAACGATGTTGAGCAACACGCTTTGTTTAATCTATGATCGTAGGATTAAGATCGTGATACTGATCTCGATGTGGAAAGCCGGCAGGTATATACCATTTTAAGTCTTATTTACAGTCTGTATTAGTTGACATTTGCGACTTGGTTTACCTTTTGTGTTGCTTGATTAGACTTGGTTTCTATCTAAAAGGTTATGTGCATATGATCTTGATATCCAGCATATATCAAGATTGGAACTTATTGAATGGGAGGAGTGGATTTCTATGTTTTAGTTTGAATGCTTCTCTTTTAAGTGTAATGACCGTAAAATATTTCATATCATATATAAACTTATAGTGAAGGCATATCTAACATATATCAAAAAGTATGAAACGGGTATGGTGGACTTCTATTTTCAGTACATTCAATTATCATCCTAATTTTGTAGCAGTATTAGTATGCATGCCCATTCTATGGGGTTGACAAAACCCAGTCTCATCAGCCCACAATATTGTTATTGACAAAGTAAAAAGGAAATGGCCATATGTTTTTGACCATCTAAATAAACACATGTTGTATGGTTGTATTATGTTACAACAAGGCGATAAACATGTAAAAATGTTGTACAAGTGGTTCATACATAAAAGGAAAGGGACATGGACTTTGTTGTTGAATGAGCAATGATAAGAAGACACCCTAGTATTCTCTCTTGTCTAATAAAGTTATATTAGTGGTTAGTTATGTTATAGCTAAGATATTTAATGAGTGAGGATAGGGAATCAGGTTTTGCGATTAGGTTGTCTAATCAAGATGATATGACATCATTAGTGAGACATAAAAACTGTCCATTTCCATCATCTAACTACGCGCATTAACACTAACATTGATTGAGCAGAAGAATTTGGTTCTAGGCAACTAGGTGGTGCAAAAGAAATGTATATTATGGTTTAATTAGGTGATTAATCAAGCTTGAGACAGGTTGGGGACCTCAATGTGTACTTTACAAGACAATTGGTTTGGTGAGACCATGAATTAAGCAATAATAATTTATAAAACTTGAAAACAAAGGGAGTTGATGTTGATGAAATAATGGTTTTTTTTGAGAGATGACCATACAACCAACCCAACCAACTTGATGATGATAATTGATACAAGTAATACCAGCACAACTTATGTCCTACTCATAATTATAAAAAATATATCGACTATAATGGATCAGATCGAACGCGCTAGTGATGTAATCGTAATCCAAATACACGTAAAAGATAAGCTTATTTGATTCGAAAATTTGGCTTATCTCATACCATTAAAAATGAAAAAGAGAGTATAGTATTTCTTTATGGTTGTGTATAATATGGTCAAGTGGATGACCGATGATCTGGTTTCAGAGCTTTATGAGCTACATAAATTCTAAATGTCGAGGAAATGAGCGAGGAAATGAGCAAGGGAAATGAGGTGGCGAGGGTGAAAGCCGTTCATTTTTCTCGAGATGCATGCATTGACTTTTCTCGCACACATCTCAAGAAAAATGAACGGCTTTCACCTCGCCACTTCATTTCCCTCGCTCGTTTCCTCGCCGTTTCCTCGACATTTAGAATCTCTCTATGAGCTAATCAACGATAGTGAAACACTTGAATAAGCTGACTTACCTAATATAGATTAAATTAAAAATGAAAAGAAAAAAAAAAGGCAATTAATTAAAATGTGTTAAACTTCTTTGTTGTCTCTTGAGAATCCGAGAATATCTTTTGTGTAGATGAAATGATGTAGAACATGGGCCAGACTCTAAGTTGAGCCCATTTGGCCCAAAACTTGGCGGGCCTTCTCACAGCCCAAGAAGTTGTACCCAGTTATTGTACATTTTTTATTTTATTTTATTTCACATTCCTCTTGAAAGTTAAGGAAGAATAATCCCTATTTTTATTCGAATTAATTATCGAAAGAATTCAAAGCCGAAGTTTAACTTTGTTATGTTGATGTTTCCTATATATTTTTTAAGATGTTACTTATAATTGACACGTCCAAATCCATTGTTGTTGATCTCGAACCTGTAAAACGAACATTGGTGAGCAAGAGTCCATCATTTTGGTAGTCGAAGGCATTCCGATACTTAAGTTAGGCGATAGTGCAAGAAAGAATAAATACTAGATGAAATTAACAATGTGTATGCGTACATTTCTTCTTCCCTTTGTTCACCTTTTATAGTGAGTGTTCCCTCCTCAACCGTCGTTGTTATCAAGGGCATGATGGAGAAAGGAGATCTCGCCTATAATCTTACTTGTTCATGTCTAAGTCTCTTCGATACTTGACTCTGTTTGAGACATAATGTTTGATTGGGTTAAGAGCTGATTGGCGAGAATGAATCTTGAGTCTGCCACTGTTCGAGCCTTATCGTCATGAACCAAGCTCCAAGATCCAAGATCCATGCCACTTGGGCTGGCGTGACTTGGGATTGGACATCTGACTTACGGGATAAACAATGTTTCAGGAATGGATCCGCTTGTAACCATGTTGAATTCTTTCTCGTGTTATGGTTGATATATGCCACATATACAGCTGCGATCGCATAACTGATTGATGTCTCATCAATAATTATTTTCCTCGACAAATGATAGTAGCCATGGGCTCGGGTAAACTTTGAAGAACAACCCTAAAATGCGTGATTGAACGAGAAACTGAACTAGCGACGAGCTGGTAGGAGCCCATTGATCTACTAAGCCTTTTTATCACACCCAAGCCCATAGGCATTGAGGTTGATTCAGACTTGATTTGTCCCTCTTGGAGTCACACAGGCCAAAATAGAGACCGATCTTTGCTTCTGTCATTTTACTATTTCTGCTGATAATTTTCAAGATCATCTTGTACCTATGTATATGAGATTTTCTGGATAGAAATTTTGCCAATTCTTGAATAGGCTTAGACCAAAAAACGTAGTCTAACAAAAAGTCGAGACTAACCCTAAAACCCAGATCCATTTGCACATATAATGTCTAGAACGATTTTTAGAACACTGGTACAAACCCTAGAGTGGGGAAGAACCTTACGTTCCAAACAAATATTGCAATAAAATAAAATATTGTACATATTGCCAACCCTTGAAAAGGGTACAATAATCACCAACATGCAATATGACATAAAATTTGCTCATCTTTTAAAACCATGAAAGAATCTACAAAGTCATGCAAATGCGCAATCCAAACAAAAACTACATTCCAATATTGAGAACCCTAAAAACCTTAGGGTTTAAGGTGCCTTCTCAACAATGGGGTCTCCTAAAATTAGATGAAGACAAAGCAATAAATGGTACCTTGGATGGAGACTCAAAAAGGGTAGGGTCTCAAAGGCTTGAAATGAGATCCCAATGAACCATAATTTTCATTGAGCTTTGATTCAAAGTCTGGTGAGCTCCCCACCTGCCTCCATTGCTTTTTTTTTTTTTTAAAGCATAGAGCTAATAATATTTATAGCTAGTAAAATTGTCCAATCTTAGTTGCCAACTCGTGTGCCTCTCCTTGAGCTCCAAAGAAATAAAATTACAAAACTATTCTGAATGCATAGAGACTTACTCACTGGCAAGATTCTCTTTATTATAAAACTTACTCACTTTGGAGATGTTTTAAAAATGGCTCTGTAAGATATTTCATGCAAGCATGTGAGGGTTTCCATTGTAATAATTAAGGTTAAAGTTAGGGTTTGTGGGGAATGAATGAGGTTTTATTGTACCATGGAGATGGAAACAAAAGCTAAGTAACAGAGTAAGTCATAAAGATCATTTTCTTTGCAAGTGAGCTAAAATCACCGTCTCTAAGTAGCTAGAATGTCTTTCTTTCAGTCATTTTCTTACTTCATGTATCAACCTCTCACCTCAATAAATCAATCTTTCTAGGGAGCGAGGGAGTCTCGAGGAGGGTGGGCAGTGGGGGTGTCCCTTGCTCCCACTCCCTCGCTCCCTAGAATTTCACCAATAAATCAACCTTTCTAGGGAGCAAGTGTAAAGAATTGTATTGTTATTATTATGTTGTATATTGAATAAAATACAAGAGCTTATAAAGCTAACTTTACCTAACCTCGTAGAGATAGGAAAACTTAAGACTTTTATTCTATTATGATTTTTCTAACATATTATGTAACACTTTCCTATTCTGTAACATAGATAGACTTCTGTTCTGTAACACTTTCCTATTTTGTAAAGTAGGTAGACTTCTATTCTCTAACACTCCACCACAAGCTGGACATGTAGACGCAGACGAAATGTACAGCTTGGAAGAAACTTTGAAGTCCCATTTGGTGATGAAATCATTATTGTCGAGTCTAAATGATTCATGTTCCTGTATGATTCTGGATGATTCCTGTATGAAGAAATCTTGACTCAATTCGAGTCTTGGTATTGGTGATTCCTATATGAAGAAATCCTTACTCAATTCGAGTCTTGGTATTGATGATTCCTGTATGAAGAAATTCTGGTATTGATGATTCATGTTTGAAGAAATCATGACTCAATTCAAGTCTTGGTGTTGCTCAATTCGAGTCAACACAGATTTTGGTAGTGACCAAAGATGGTGGGTGCAAATAGCGGAGTGAAAGAGATTCAAATTTATTTCTTTTCCCTCCGTTTCTTCCCTGTTGTGCGATCGAACTTGTGACAAAGAGAGAGAGATGTCGAGTAAAAGATCGCATGGTCTACATCTGTCTGGGTGCTGCTGTCATGTGCGCTAGAGATAGACTTTGTTGTTGTTCTTTGTTGAGTTGAGTAAAACTCGGGGTGCAAATAGCCTAGAACTTTATATCAGTTTGAAGAAATTCTTTCCTTTTCTTCTTCTTCTGGGACTTGGGCTTTGAGAGCCAAGGTCAGATCTTGATTCCATATGTTGTAATTGGTAGGAATAAGTGACTGTGAAACAATAGCCATCCTAGGTATATGGTGAAGTGGTGGTGTTTGAACCACTACTTGTATTGTCGTTCATGGTGACGGCTAACTCTAATTGAACCTTGAGCGCTAATAACCTAATAGCATGATCGTATTAGGAAAGGGTTTTTGTGTGTGTGTGTGTGTGTGTAGGGGGGTGGACAATACCAGAGCTCGATGTGAATAGCCGAAAGGAAGGGCGTGAGCATCAGCCTTCTTGATGTAACCACCTTCTCTTCTTTTTTCCGCTGGACAATACCGGTAGTTCCACTGCCTTGAAGAACATAAGCAACCTTGGCAGAATATTTCGGCGGGAGTGGAGGAGCAATTTCAACCCCACTCACTCATCTTCCTTCCCCATTTGGGGATTTGAGTTCAAACCTCTCTGATTCATAGCTCAGAGAAACTGCCTATGAGATCTTTGTGGCTACTTGTAGGTCTACTAGGGAAAGTTCTTAACTTATATCCCACAATCAGAGAAGAACAACGAGAGGTCCCTTCGTTTTCAAACACTTCTTCTCCTGGGGGGTTTAGTTCTTCCCCTTCTTTGCAGAGATCACTCACTTCTACTGCAGCTAGTAAGGTCAATAAGGCTTTGGATATGAGATCGAAGAAGAGGTCGGGTAAGGATAGTAGTATGTCTTCGAGGTCCAAGAAGCCGATCACAATTGGGGGTTGAAGTGATTCGAACGATGATGATTTGATGATGATGATGATCCGTGATTCTCACAAACAGAATCTTCTTCTTCATTTCAAATCAAGAAGACGAAAGGGAAGCTACTCTCTTCTGATGACGATAACGAGAGATAACGAATCTGATTTGCGATCGTTGCTCTTTACTGATGTTGAGAGTGATGGAAGCCCCTTTTTCTGATGATGATTAGTTATTGATGATTCGTTATGTTAGAGAATAGAAGTCTACCTACTTTACAAGGTTTGGTAAAGTTAGCTTTATAAGCTCTTGTATTTTATTCAATATACAACATAATAATAACAATACAATTCTTTACATGGTATAAGAACTCAAGGTTCTAATTAGGTGACCTAAAACAACTACGGGGATTCAAACTCTTCCCCGCCTCACGATCAAAGTGTGTAGTCATCGGAGGCGGGGACGAATTTGAATCCCCATAATTGTTTTAGGTCACCGAAGAACCTTGAGCTCTGATACCATGTAAAGAATTGTATTATTATTATTATTATGTTGCACATTGAATAAAATACAAGCTTATATAGAGCTAACTTTGACATAACCTAATAGAAATAGAAAACCTAGGACTTCTATTTTATTCTAACTTTTCTAACCTATTCATCAACTCTTGGAATAGGTGCTCGTTTGTTGAAGTATCGTTACTTAGATCTATATTGGTCAGGATTGCACTTCCATCTCTGAATTCTTGCTCTATGCATAGATGCACTTTGATTGTTAGGGCTTCTACGCCCACACAGAATGATTTTCCTCTTTCGTCGAGGTCCGGTGCTTGACATGTCTGTTTCATTGGCCCAAGCTTCAATTGGTAGCAGTTCAATTGTTTTGGGGCCTGCATAATGGCAGTCTCTTGCTGCTGGTTGATCTCCTTGGATAGTTCCTTGGGTTTGGTTAGCTGTATATTATATGCACTGGTGCAGAGTTGAAACTACTGCCTCCATGTGATGAAGCCACGGCATTCCCAGAATAATGTTGTTGGTGGACGGAGCGTCGACCACCATAAATTCTTCGACAAGGTACTTTCGTAGTTGTGGCTCTCCTTCCTCGACCATTAAATTGATCTTTTCAATGGGGAATCACTTCTCTCCACTGAATCCGATCATGGGGTGGGTAGTAGAGGTTAAGTCTTTCTCCTGTAGTTGCATGTTGCGGAAAGCGCTGAGAAGCATGACATTGAGTGAGCTTCATGTATCCACCAAGACCTTCTTTGCCACCCACTTAATGATGAGGATGGAGATGACTAGGGCATCATTGTGAGGAGAACGTACACCCTGGAGCTCCCTATTCGTAAACATCAATGGTGGGATCGGGCTCTGAACTCGTGCATGCTGCACTTGTCGATCCTCGAACTAAGGTGGTGTCCGCATCTTGGTCAGCGTCCTCTTCAAGGACTTGTTTGACTGCTCCGCCTCGGGACTAACCCCATGAACTACATAAATGATGTCAGGAGCTCCTTTTTTCAATCTTCTTGACAACGTATTCTATTTTCTTCACTCGACCCTGCCTTCTATCTGAGCCCAAGAACTCTTTGAGCTTGCCTTTCGTAATCAAGTATTCGACTTCTCCTATGAGATTTCTACAATCCTCGGTGTCATGTCCACCTTCTTTATAGAAGACACAATATTTGTCGTTGTCGCATCAAGCGTGGTCTCCTCGTTGCTTAGGGGGTCACTTTAGTTCCTCCCAATTCTTCATCGAATCGAGGATGTCGGACATACTGGGTTTGAGAGAGGTGACAGATTTGGACCCGACATAATTAGATGCCTTGTCCTGCCTGAATCGATTTTGCTGTCAGTGCGCTTTCTTTTGTTCCCGCCGTCGTCCTCTTTCTTGTCCCCAATGACAAAAGGTTTCTTTCCACTTCCATCCTGGAGGTCAACATCTCATTTAGAGTGATATATCTTTGGGCATCCTTCAAAAGGTCAACCATATTGATTGGGGGGTCTAGGATAAGGAAGTCATAGAACTTGCCCTTCCTCAAACTCGAAATGAAAGTTATGATAGCAGTGTCATCGCTACAACCATCCGCTCACGACATAGTGAAACGAGCTGATATGGGTCGAAAAAATAAATTATTTTTTTGCTGTGACCCGATTGGTTCTGGACCATTTTAAACTGGGACGATCCGGGTTGGGACCATGCCATCCCAGTTCAAAATTTGTTGTTATTATGAAAACTGGTTTTTTAAAATAGGAGCAGATCACATACTCCAACACCTGCCATCACTAATCTCCACTTCTCTGTCCTGCCATCGACAAAACAACCATCCCCACCCATCCCAGCTCAAAATTAGAAGTGAAATGCAAATACCCATCACGTTAATTGGATAGATTCGACGAAATTTGATGATCAAATGCACATAGGAAATGAGATTTGATTATTCAAGTAACCTCCACAAGCACATAAAGCTCGTACAAACACAAAGATGGTGTTTGACTTGGATTACATGAACAAAGACACCTTTTCCATGTATGCTTACACAAATAGCAATAACAAATTCTTCTCAACTTCACTTTTGGATAACTTTATCATTTCTACAACAAGAATTCCTCCTAAATTTACCAAAACCAACAATCTCTTCAGCACATCAAAATTGTTGATGGTCAACAAGAATGGTTTTGTGGGTGTTGCAACACTTACTTGGGGAAGTTGTGCAAAGGGTGGAAGCCATCACAATTTTGGGAGATCTGAGAATAGCCGCTGCTTAGGGAAGGCTAAATGATGGGTATTTGTGAGATTGAAAGGAGAGAGAACTGAGCTTCAAAGCCATTTTTACTCTTCTCTTCTTCTTCACAAACAAGAACTTTCTTTCTATTCATCTCTTCTCACAAAAACAAAACCCCGAACCAAAGTGAACGAGAAAAGATTCATTCACTTTTTGCAACTCTACCATCACTTGTAACTCACTCACTCAACTGTTTCAATCCAAACTTAGAACTGATCATTTCTTCCCCGAAATCGCCTCCGCTGCCTTATCTAGTCAAGGAGAAGCCCAAAGGCAAAAGGTGGAAGAAGATCAGGGAGAAGGAGAACACATAAGTTATGGAGACGCCATTGTTGTTCGGTGTTTGATTTGGTTCAGAGAGAGAGTTATTGAGAAAGTGAGAGCTATTGTGTGGCTGAGGTGGGAGTCTTGATATGTTAGGGATGAAAAATTGGTTTGGACTTGATAAAGTCACTTGGGCTTGGGGCTTAGACTTGATAAAAAAACTTGGGTTGGCTTTGCTAGAGTAATCGGGACAGACCGGAATGGTCCTGGACAAAATTAGTGAAAACTGGTTCTATCCCGATACTAATCGGTCTGGGGCTGGGACAGGGATACAAACTACATGAATCGGTTGGTCCCAATTTAAACCGGTCCGGGCTGGTCGGGTCGGGACCTGGATTCTTGCCCACCCCTACAACTTTTTTTTTTGGAAATTCCACCCCTACAACTTATCATTGGAACGCGTGCATATTCCCTTAATGTCTCATTTTGTTTTTGCATTTCTACCTACAAAGGGTGTGAGGAACATTTCACCAATGTGGAACTAGGTCAGTGCTAACTTCTTCAGGCTGGTAAAGAATGATCGACACATTATCGCATCTGACCCATCCTTGAGTGCAACTACGTGTTGGAAGTAGCGTAAAAGATCGACGGGTCTCCCGTCCCGACATAAAACTCCAGTTTTGACAGGCAATACTTTTTCTGCAGCAGTTTGTCCATGATATGATCCATGATCGAAAGGACAATGAGGTTGAATAGTACGTCCAGTTTTGTGGCATTATCCCTGATGGAGTTGTGCGAGATGTGCCTAACGGCTCTGGACGTTGGGTTTTTGTAGGCTGCTTCTCCACTATAGCCATTGGGAAGCTGCTAGGGCAGTGTGACTCTCCTAAACGTATTCCCTGGAACTCTCTGGGGACAGGGCTCTTCGCCGCTCACGACCTCCTTTCTCGAATGGATGGTTTCGTTTTTTGAGTGCCTCCATCGCTTGTGCGATTATTTGCATCTGAGTTGACAATAAATCCACCCTTGGGTCCACCATGGCTGCCATTGGCACGGGGGTCTGAGAGGGTTCCTTCCGCGGTAGTGGTGGCACGGGAGTGGGCGGCATTTTGCTGGTTTGAGCGTTTGAGGGTTTTGTTGCATCTCTATTGTTGCAAGACATTGTTGTCACCATCTTTCTGGTTCTATGGGAAAGGTGGCCTACTGTATTTTCTAATGAATTTTGTTGTTCCCCATCGACGACGCCAAACTAATGTAGTCCATTCATGTTTTCCTTCCTCACCTTGATCTACACCTGCACAAATAGCACACGTGAGCCAAATACAATCGTATGGCGGCCGATGGCACTCAGATACTTAAGTTAGATAAGGATCAGGAAAGGCTTAAAGCTGTAAATTGGGTAGTTATAGCGTACCTTAGTTCATCGACCTTACCTCCCTTTTATAGTGTGCGAGTCTATATTAGGCTAGGCCTTTGGTGGCGTAGTTTAGTGAAAGAATTTTTGCTGAAAGTTTTTTCATGTTTAGGAGTTGTCCATGTAGTGTAGTTTTCCTACACGACTTGTGCTCCTAGATCTGCGAGATGAGTTTCCATTTCTGAGTATTGTCCATGCAAGGGAGATTTATTGCCCGACTTATAATCTAGTATTTGTTTTCTAGTCGGAACCAATGTATTGCTGGTCTGCCTATCTTGGGTTGATCCCCCATATACTTGCCTTATCATATATTACTCTTGCCTTATCATAGTTCACTTTTGCCTTATCAGAGCTCACTCTTGCCTTAAAAGGGTTTACAAGTATTAGTCTTGACTGCGTGACGCATGGGCTTATTAAGGCGCTACAATGCGGGTCCAACAGTTTGGAATCTGTCAATAGTGGACTTAATGTTGTTTGAGCCTCGCTGGATTGAGCATGCAATTAGGCTCGTTTTGCTATGTTGACGAGATTATCATGACAGTCAGATGACAGTTTGATGTATCATCAACAAATAATGTGATTTCTCAAAAAATGTTGTAATTTCACTGAATATTTCTTTTTTTTCGAGTTATCGAAATTTCTTTCGAAATCCGAAATATTAATTTATTTTGTTTGACCAATCTCAATTTTCCTACATTTTAATCCGTTTTAACTTTAATTTATTTGTATAAGTGATTCTTATGCAATATATTGTTTGTATGACATTATGAGTCTTGTAGTACTCTTTATGTAGTATTTAAAAGTTTAAAATGATTAAATTATATTGATAAATTCAAAATTACATCCAAAATTTTTACATTTTTTCTTTACACAACAAAATATTTCTTAAAATCAACTAATCGAAATTATCTTGAAAAACGAAATCACAATACTTGATCGTCAATAATAAATAATAATAATAATAATAATAATAATAATAATAATAATAATAATAATAATAATAATAATAATAATAATAATAATAATAATTAATAAATAAATAGAACAATTTTTATACTTCTGGCTCCATTAGATAAGTTTTGCAGAGTGATTGTAGAAATAATAGGCCAGAAATCATCAACTTATATAGCCTAACCCAACCAATAATTGGTTGGTCATAGTTAAAAAATCATTGTTGGTCATAAAGGTATAAAAATAGTTTTTCTATTTTTTAAGGAACAGTAAAAATGTCATATGATTTTATGGGTTAACTGAGTTAATAAAATAGTCATTGTTGGTCATAAAAGTATAAAAATAGGCACAAATTAGTCATTACATGTCCACCAATTGTAGCTCAGTTGATCGGACATCCACTCTCCTTGTGAGATGTCGCGGGTTCGAAACTCACCAGTTAGGATTTTGTGAGGTTTCGCCTCATTATTAGGGGCACATTTGCTCCGCCGTTGATAAGCCTTCAGGTATTGAATGCAGCTGCTTAGATGGACTAAACCGGAGCGAAGCGAAAGCGAGTCTTCATGCAAGGTGGAGGCGATGGACCGGAGCGAAAGCAAGTCTTTATGCTAGATGGAGGCGACAAGGATAAGTGGCAACAATATTGTAGCCTTCGGGTCTGGTTTGGTTAACCCTATAGGGTCAGTCATGTAGCATTTGGGCATGGATTAATAAATAAATAAAAAGGATCAATGACCCTATTTAAAAAATAAAAAAATAAAAAATAATAATAAAAAGTCATTACATCAACTACGGTATCTAAATGGTCTATTTTGTGAAAAAGTAGGCCTTAAAAGTCATTTTCCATTTTACTTTTATGTATTTGGAAAAAAATTGGGTCGTTGACCATTTTTATTTATTTTGTAATCCATGCCCGAAGGCTACATGACTGACCCTACAGGGTTAAACCAAACCAGACCCGAAGGCTACAATATTGTTGTCACTTAATATCCTCGTTGCCTCCATTTCGCATGGAGATTTGCTTTCGCTGAAGACTTATCAATGGCAGAGCACATGTGCTACTAATAATCAAGTGAAAACTCAAAAAATTATAACTGACAAATCTCGAACTCGCGACCTCTCACAAGGAGAGTGGATGTCCAACTAACTTAACTACAATTGGTGGACATTTTTACTTTTATGTAAGCTTAGAGTATGATTCATATGTTACCAAAGGGTTTAGTTTGACACTCATTAGTTTAGGTCTAATTGAGTTGGGTACTCATTTTAAAAACTAATTGAGTCTATCCCTCAAACTTACGTTGACAGTTACAGTCAATGTAGTTGACTACCCTTGACTTGTTTAAGTATCTTAAAGCCCATATATACCCTTCGACAACATATGCAAGGCCTATGCTCGGATAAAACACATAAAAAATTCATCAAAAGGCCATGATCCACTTGATCCAATGGTCTAAAGAGTAGAACAACTTCAACTTGCAAGCATGGTCAAGAGAGTTGAGGATTTCATGTAGAACATTGAGATGTTGAGCACAAGCCTTAGTCTTATTGGGTGAGTAGTAGCCATCGGCCAAAGCAATGTTCTAGATGAGAAACAAAGCCACAAAGTCAATAACATTGCAAAACATACAGATGAAATATACACATATGCACAAACCTGAGCTGACTTATAAGCCACAAAGTACTCTCAACGGCTTCCTTCCTATCAGCATTGGTCTTGAACTCAGCCAAATACCTATGGTAATCACCCTTCATCTTAAGATAAAACACCTTTGAATCAGTTGTAGTTGTTGAAGGGATAAGATGTGAAAGTTTGAATGAAATTTGAGTCCTAATAGAAGAAGAAAAGCTTCAACTGGATGTTTTTTCTCTCTCAAGGTTGCTAAAAGGGTTTTTTTGAGTTTAGCACTCAAGTCAAACATGAATCTGAGGAGATCTGCCCCACCAAATCATCTTCTTCACCAACAAGTTTTGCTCCTCCATCACAACCATCTTCACTACCAACAATCAACAACACCATACCAATATCATCATACTCGATCAATCTATCACAAAGCTTCCAACTCCATCTTTGAAATTGTAGGTAATCTACTCACTTCACACACCAAAAATTGCAGAGCACTAGCAATCAAATTGAATAAGAAAGTTAACAGCTTTTTAAGCTAAACTTCTCTGTAACAATGGCAGAGTTTGGAAGGGAAGGTGGTAATGGTAACAACTCTTTAGGGGATTGGTTTTGATCTCTGTGTGGATCTTGCCAAGGTTAGTTGTAAGGTCCTTTCATCTGCTCGATGAAATGATCGATTGAAGTCTCCGAGTGATGAAAACATTAAATTAATGTATTGACCTTTCCCTGACGTGTATTGTTCAAATTTTCAAATTGATATGGCACCATTGGAGGAGCAGAGAGCATTGGCCAAGGAGATGAAGAAAGGGAGGAGTTGTATCTCGTCAAAATCCATGTAGACCATTGGATTGTTATACTTTTTAAACCATTGGATCCCTGATCCATATCCATCAAATCGATCATGGCAATTCAATAAATTTTGGATATGTTTTAGCCAAGCATGTGCCTTGCACATGTTATCTAAAGTGAAAGGTATATTTTGATTTTAAGATTGTTAAACAAGTCAAGAGTAGTCAATTACATTGACTGTTACAGTCAACATGAGTTTGAGGTTAGACTCAATTAGTTTTTAAAAATAGTGCCAAACTCAATTAGACTTAACTAATGAGTGTCAAACTCAAAAAAACCCTTACAAGGATGACAACTTCAAAACTAGTTCACATTATAATTCTATAACTGGTTTTGTAATAAACATCTTGGTGTGTCTGATTGTTTGAAAAGTTTTCAAAGAAAAAAAAATTCATTGGATAAAAGTTTATGAAAAAAAAACAATCACATTTTTTTTTCACTGTTGATTTCACCAAGGAAAAAAGTTTTCATTGTCTATTTTATGGGGGAATTGTTGAGGAAAAGATAGCAATGGTTCAAGGATGCTTTGAATGTTGTTGTCAGTGAGTGAAAAGATCGAATAGGGAAATTTTTTTCGAGGGGGAACCTAAACAAAGTTTTCCCGCTTCAAGCAAGAAATCATTTCATGGGCAAAAAATGTTTCTTTTTCCTAAAAAAAATCAAATGCTAGAAAACTCAATTTGAGGGAAAAAGTTTCTTTATCAATGAAACACTGACAAATCAAACACACATTAATAACTGCAACTTGAAAAAATACATTAATTACTAGTTATAAAGCAATGGTCGTACACAAATAGATATAAGAAATCACGGTACACGAATAGAGATTCTATATTTTCAATCCCAATTAAGTCCATGAAATTTCTATTGCATTGAAGAGCTAGCATATTAATCAACAAATATTATTTCGAAGGGCAAATATGCACAAATATTTGAATATTGTAGTAGGATGGGGAGGCGTGTGGCATTTTAAATGCCTAATTTACAAACCTGGATTGTACTCCTAGCATAGTAGGAATCATTATCTGTAATGAGTATTTGTACAAGAGTTTGCAGATTTCTACAGATAATGATTCCTTATTAAGCTAGGAGAATGAAACCAAATACAAACTACCCAAACAAAGCAGACAACAATCTCGCTCAAAGAACCTTGAAGGCAAAACCAAGATCATAAAATTCTAGCTTGGTGACAGTTCTGGTATTTTCCTTTTCTTTTGGCAAGTGGTTTAAATTTTAGCTTTTTTAGGGTGTGTTTTGTTGCATGAAATTTTATGTTATTAGAATCTATGAGGAGACCATCTAAATATAAGTTAATTTGATGTACACTCATCAATCCATCATTTGATTTTGTGATCAATGGTGGGAATGAAAGTTTCGTGAACATGAGAATCACACTTCTTGGTCCCCCAAAGCATGAAATTTCTATATTTATGAGACTTCCATTCTCACCATTGATCAAAAAATCAAATGGTGGATTGGTGATTGAACATCAAATTAAGTTAGATCTAGGTGGTCCCCTCAAGAATTCTCATGGCCTAAGATTCCATACAACCAAACACAGGATTCCATTTGTTAAATAATAGAAGTCTACCTATGTTACAAAATAAGAAAGTGTTACAGAATATGATATGTTAGGAAAGTCAGAATAGAATAGAAGTCTTAGGTTTCCTATCTCCACAAGGTTAAGCCAGAGTTAGCTTTATAAGCTTGTATTCAACAATGATATTAATCACACAATATAATAATATTTCATACAATTCTTTACATGGTATCAGAGTCAGGTTATTTGGTGACCTAAAACAACTACTGGGACTCAAGCTCTTCCCTGCCTCCGACGACCACGCACTTTGACCGTACACACAAGAGGCGGGGAAGGGAAATCACAAGTCATCGCCTTACTTAGCTTCCACACATACAACACTGCAATCAAAACAAAGTAATTGCTTTCACTATCAACACTGCAATCATTACCATCAAAACATCATTAAAAAAACCATCATCCTTCAACAATTGCAAACCAATTGTCACAAAAACAGCCAAGAACACAATCATCAATCATCAACAATCCTCCATCATCATCATCACTGAGAAGAACACAACAGCAGGGATGAAGACCTCAACCTGGATCCGCAACTCTCCTCGGCAACATCGTGAAGAAGACTGCAAACAAGGATCAATCCATCATCCTTGGTTTCATCACCATCACCTATCATCGTCACCGATCAGTCAATCAACCTCCATCCAAGAAGCTCCATCTTCTCTCTGTAACCTTCACGAATCCCAGACTAAACATCAACAAGATCGCGCACAATCAGCCTCTCTTCACGCAATAGCCATCAAAGATTTCTCTCCGCTCTATCACGCAGTCAATAAGAGATCTCAATCGCAGCAGTTCACCTGTGATTTATCTTCAATTCTTCTCAAACACAGCCAACAGTAGAGAGAATCAGTCACGTCCAAAATCAGAGTTTACACATAGCAGCAATAACGACAACTATCTCGTAACAGCCAAGAAACAAGAAATTCATGTAACCACTTGTGCAAGCAATTCACCAAGCCTCTTCCTTGTCATCTTTCTCACACAACCAAAACCAAGAGATCTCAATAGCCTCTTCAAGCATCATAGAAGTTTGTAGTCTTCTCTTGGTTTCTATTGGATGAACTGTTTCCAGTAAGAATTGGTGAGACAGGGCCACTGGAACAAGTAAGAGATATTTGTTGCTCAGTAAGTATGGGTTGACCAAAGAGCACAAACTGAGGACATTCTTGCTGGTGGAGCAACATTGACCTGCCAGATTCTAGCCTGAAGCAGAAAAATCTACAGTTTGTTGGGATGGAGATCTGATAAAGATGTACCAAATTGAGCATGCATTGCTCCCTCTATGCCTGCAAGAGTGTTGTTTGTTAAACAACACATGGGGCTGCTAGCCCCTAGGGGGTTGCTCGAGAGTGATGAAATTTGAAATTGACCGTCGAACGGGAAATCTGGGTGATGCGGGAGCCACAACTTCTTTCTTGGCGGCGAGAAAGGGGACCCATGGATGGATGGGGGCATGGTTGGCACCAACTCAACCAACCATGGGCTCACACGCTTCGCATTTTGAAGCAAATCAGGAGGTGAAGAAGAGGAGATGAAGATGTTGTTGGAGTAACATGACAAGTCTTGGGATTGTGACCCATCAAAGAAGAAGAAAAGAAGAAAAAATTTCTTCAAACTGTTATAAAGCTCTGGGCTATTCGTACCCCGAGCTTTACTCAGTACCACAAAAAAAGTTCTCAACTCAACAAAGAACAGAAGCAACGTCTCTCTCTGGCGCACACGACAGCAACACTTAGACAGATGTAGACCACGCGATCTTTCACCGATCCTCTCTCTCCATGTCACATGTTCGGTCACACATCAGATCGCACAGCAGGGAAAAAACGAAGAAAAAACAGACGGAGAAGAATAAACGGAGGGAAAAGAAAGAAATTTGAATCTCTTTTACTCCACCATTCACACCCACCATCTTTGGTCACTACCAAAATCTGTGTTGACTCGAATTGAGTTATGATTTCTTCATACAGGAATCACTACCAAAATATGTGTTGACTTGAATTGATCAATACTAATACTCTAATTGAATCATGATCTTTTCATACGGGAATCGTCCAAAATCTGTGTTGGCTCGAATTGAGCAATACCAAGACTCGAATTGAGTCACAATTTCTTCATACAAGAATCATCCAGAATCTGTGTTGACTCGAATTGATTCCAAAAAAAAAAATGATTTCATCACCAAATAGGACTTCAAAGTTTCGTCTAAGCTGCACATTTTGTCTGCGTCTACATGTCCAGCTTGCGGGGGAGTGTTAAAGAATATAAGTCTACCTATGTTACAAAATAGGATATGTTAGGAAAGTCAGAATAAAATAGAAGTCTTAGGTTTCCTATTTCTACAAGGTTAGGTCAGAGTTAGCTTTATAAGCTTGTATTCAACAATGATATTAATCACACAATACAATAATATTTCAATACAATTCTTTACACATGCAACCAAAACACCCTTAGTAGTAGTACTCCATGACATGCAAATACACACAAGAAAATTTTGTTAAAGCAACCACATATGCATTATGCATAAAGAGCAGCATCAATCGACCTAATAATGGCCTGTCACGAAAAAAAAAAAAAAACAAAAAAAACCTTAAGATCATATTAGGGATGGCAGTGGGGCGGATTTTCATGGATATTTGTCCCACCCAATTCGTTTGGGGCGGTTTTGGATATGCTTAAACGGATTTTAGGGCAGATACGGATATTCAAACAACATCCATCAAATATTCGAGGGCGGATACTGATTTATCCATATTCGCGCCACAGATATCCGTTTAAGTATGGAATTATAGAAATACCCTTGGTCCTTTAAAAACCAAAAAAAAAAAACCTAACTATTTTTCCTTTCCTTTTCTTCTTCTCTCCCTCATTTCTTTTCTTCTTTTTCAGTGAGAAATCCACCCACCACCCCCGTCTCCGTCTCCTCAACCATCCACTATTGTCTCCTCCCATGTTCTAAAGGTTTTAGGTGAGTTATCTTCTGCTCAAATCTCAGTCCATTCACCCCTCTTTCTCTACTTAAATTTTAGATCTAAGTCCATTCGCCCCTCTCTCGTAGCTCAAATCTCATATTTCAGCCCATTCGCCCCTCTCTCTGCTCAAATCTCTTCGAAAACCCATCAACGATACTCACTGGCATCTCCTTTCCCTACTTTGATCTTCTCAAGAGACAGAGAGTGACCGATCCATGGGAAGGAGTCGTCGGCGTCATCTTCTGGTTTATGGTTTATGGTGATTTTAGATCTGTATGTATTGGCGTCATCTTCTCAAGTTTATAAACACCACTAATCTTGAAGAAATCCACAAGCTTCAGAGGCATGTCTGCAGGGACAAAGGAGTCATTGTTGATACCATATCTTTGTTTGCCACCAACTTGGCTAGCAGAGCTAGCAAGCCTAATTGTTCTACTAGTATTGACAAGGCCATAGTGGTATGATCTTTGTGGGTTTGACCTGGGTCCACTTGCAGTGAGATTAGTTTTGAAATACACAAAGATGGTGTCATTGACATAATTAAATTCTGAAGTGGAGATTTTTTTCAAGTTTGAATTTGAGGTGCCTAAGTTTCAGTTGACAACATTTTTTTTTCGGTTATTCGGGGCGGGCCGAATATCCGCAAATCCGTCCGAAGTGGGGATGGGTTTAAAAAATTTGTATAAACGGATATCCGGGGCGGATTTGGGATCCGTAATCTCCGACGGGGTGGGGATGGATTTGCCCAAATCCGTCCTGTTGCCATCCCTAAATCATACGGGTATGTCGTAGAAGATACTAGTATTTATGATACAAAATAACATGCCTTAGTCTTGAACTTGAGAGAGTATTTGAAATCATGGTGATAGTTTCCGACTCTAACTCTGTCTTCTGCCTTTCTTAAAGTGAGGAGGAATGTAGGTTTCACCTGCTAACATAGCATTGAAAGTCTCAATTAGTTCTGTATCAATAAATATTCTCTCATTCTCATGACGAGGAGTTCAAAACAATTAAACCAAATTTAGTCGAATTTTGAAGGAAAGTCTGGCACCAAAGCAAAATTTTATAAAGCTTGTTGGAAAATTCTAGGGGTCGAAGGAAAGGGAGCGAAGGATGGGTGTAACCACCCATTCTCCTCGTGATGAGCATCTGTGTGCATCTCCAACACAATGCATTCATCCCGAGAAAGATGGGTGATTCACCCATCCCTTGCTCCTTCCCTCGCTCTGTAGCAAACATGTATATCACTTACTTTATAAAACTACTTAATTTTCAAATAGATTGATATTTAATTTCAAAATAAAATTATGATGTACATCTCTTATTTGAATGTCTCTTCACCCACATATCTGTTTTCCTTTTATTCTTTATATATATATTGCAAGTTTACCGCTTGCATCACCTTCTGTTCTTAATTATACATGGGGGAAAATCGTTCATGGCTGTTATGACAAACCATTTAGCAAAAAAAAAAAAAAAAAAATATATATATATATATTCAGAGTATTGAGAGCATCCCCAGCACCACTCAATGTGTAGCAAGATTAGGCTTACTTGTTTATGTAATGAAGATAAATAAATATATATATATATATATATTTTTGTTGCGGGGGGGGGGGGGGGGGGTAATAAAAAAAATATATATGGAGACACTATATCAAATTGACATTTTTGTAACACCAAATACATATATCACTTTTGAAGTGTAACAATTTTACACATTTTCACAAACAAAATGATACAATAATTGTATCACCATGAAAAATGTAGTTATAAAAGTGATACTATTTATGGTAATCCAACTTATTGTATCATTTTTTTTGTTACTATTTTTTTTTTCATTTTTTGACTAAATTTAGTTTTGACTTGAAATTGTTTGGTAGATTGTAACATCTCAAAAGTGAAATTATTTTGAGAGTTGTTACAAAAGTGTCAATTTGGTATAATAAGATAAATTGTTCTTTACCATTTTTTTTGATTAATGACGTAAAAGTGAAATGATTTTCTCAAATGCATCAGCATTTTCTCCAAGTATGATTTTGTAACTCTATGTAATGAAAAGAAAAAAAACCTATGTGTTTCATTGAGTCTGATTTATAAGTGATTAATTATTTAGACATTGATAGGAAATAAATTGTTCACTTTTGGAGTGTGGGCGTGAAGTCTGGAAAGAATGAGCTTATTGCATCGAAAATATATATACTATGTAGTCAAGGTGGGTCCCAAACTTCACCATTTGTTAAATTGCCTCTTAACTTCTGCCAAATGATTGTCTGCCCCCTCAACTTTAATTATATGAAATAACTATTATATATTCATGAGTTTTATTCAGTGTTCTAAAATTGCTAGATAGTAGATAGGTGGTGTGCAAAGGACTAGCGCCTAGAGGACTTGGCAGGAGTCTAGGCGATTACTTATTTATTTATTATAATTTATAATATAAAAGTTGAGCATAATAGCATATAAATTATTTTCAATTAAATGCCAAGATACATATGCAAAATGTACCAAAAAAAACAAAGTCTTAATTTTTTATATTTTTGAAATTGGAATTAAAAAAATAAAAATAAAAATTTCAAAAACTCGCCTAAGACCGATTTTTAAAACACTAATTTTATTGCTCCTTGAATTTTAAAAATTATGGTTAGTTCTTTAAATTTTTTATAAATAAATTTGACCTTTTTAATACGTTATTGTAGTACGTGGGTTTAATATTTTATTCTACATTTCTACTAACTAACAAACATTTATTTATACCAAATTTATCTTCACACCCTAAATTTCTACATTGTCCATATACTACTTTCAATTGCATTAAATTACATATAAGATCTAACTAAACAATATATACTTTATTTAAATCAATGCATTAAATTAATTATGCCTAGTGGTTTTGCCTCTCATAGATTAAATTTCTGGCTCTGCCACTGGGTCAGCTATGTGTATATGTTTCTTCTGTTTGGGTTATTTAAGTATTAGGAATTCTAAATGTCGAGGAAATGGGCGAGGAAACCAGCGAGGAGAGTGAGGTGGAGGGAGGGGAATCATTCACCTTTCTCAAAATGCGTGTAAAAAAGTCAATACACGCATTTCGAAAAAAGTGAATGATTCCCCTTCCTCCACCTCACTCCCCTCGCTGGTTTCCTCGCCATGTAGCCTTTCTCTTTAAGTATACATCACAAAATTGGAGAGAGGCAGAGAGTTGAGACAGCTCCCACCCTATAAACCTGCGGCCAACACTCCGAAACCAGCTACAGGTTAACCATGTGATATTCACTAGGAAAAAAACAAAAACATAATGTAAAAACAAAGAGAAAAAAAGGGGAGGAAATTCCCGGTCTTTTTATATGTCTTATGAATTGGACACTAACTAGAATGAATGTAATTAATGTTAACCCTCGTAGACAAGTCAAGCAGTAGTAACTAGCTTTGATTATACCTGCATGGTACTATACATAGCCAAACTCTTCAAACCTTGGACAAATTCTTCCTGAAATACACATTTACTGGATTTTTGTCTAGGTCTAGATCTCATTCACACTATTATAACCTCTCATCAACACTCAAATGACGGAAGTGATCTCCCACTTTGGAAACATTCAAAAAATGGTAATGTTACTGTGTTTTTTGTTTGTTTGTTTTTTTTTGAGCCAAACACGAAGATGTTTATTAAAGATAAGAAAAAAAAAAAACAAAGGACAAATGGAATCATTCATACATCAAGGAATGCTAAGACACCATCAATGTGTCAAAAACCAAGTCCCTAACAAATTACAAGCCGAACTCATCATCCACAACAATTCCCTAATCTCGAATAAAAATAGAATGCTCTGATCTGTTGAGCCCTTCAAAAACCCTTTTATTTCTCTCTTTCCACACATACCACATAAGAACGTGAGGAACCCTACGCCATAACCACTTCGCCCGCCGAAAATGATTAGCTTGGAACCACCAACTTAGCCAATCCAAAATGGAACCTTGAAACATCAAACTCAAACCAAATTCTGACAAGAAACTGCTCCAAATGAATTTGGAGAATCTACAGTGAAGCATCAAATGATTCAGCGTCTCATCAATCTCATTAAAAAGCACATAAAGACTTCATGTGTGGATTCCTCTTTTCTTTAACCTATCTTTAGTCAAGATTCTCTCGTGCAACACTGACAAATTAAAGAAATTTATCCGAGGGATTCACCCAAACCAGATTCTTGTGATAGGAAATGAAGGGGATTGAATGAGTCTCATAATGAGAGGCAGCCAACATATCAGAAATTTTTTTACCAAGAAATCCACACCTTTACCCTTTCACACCAAACTATCAAGGCCCTTCGAAAGCATCTAATTATCCAACAGATGCATTAATTTGGTCTTCGAAACGAACGATCTCAAGAATTTCCGTTAAACCACACTACACTACAAGTCCACTTGTATAGCATTTAATTATAGCGTTTTTTACACATTTGCTATGAAAAGTTAAGTTGCATTACTATTGAGTCTAAAAATGCTATCGCTATGGCGGGATTATAAAATGCTGAGCGCTCAGCCAAATATTTGAGGTAGCGCCATTTTTCTTCTCTCCCTCAAACCTAAATTAAGACAAAATTTTCAAGTTTAACATCGAAATCTCTTCTTTCATTTCGATTTCGATTCCCTTCTCAACACACCCAAATCCCATCTTTCATCTCTCTCTTCATTTCATTTCTTCAATGGCGACTGAATAGTTAGAACAAAGCAAGAAATAACTTCCCTCTTGTTTCCTCTCCCTCTGCTCACTATCTAATTGGAGAAGGAGAGGTCGAGAGGTTGAGAAATTGCTAGGTTTAGGTTAGCAACAGTGAAATTTGGGGCTCCAATTTGGTCAAGTGACATGTAGAAGAGAAACAATAATCTCTGGTACACCCGAAGCACTCCTAGAACAGAAGAAACAGCAGCAGAGAAGGTCTCTGAAGTTCCCCAGTCCATTGAAGAAGAAACAGAGGTTTCCATTCTACCTTTCAATTCTATTTTGTCTTGAATTATGTTTTTATGTTTACTTTATAGTTGATTCCACATGTTCTCGCATTTTGTCGAATGTATCATCTTAAATTCTATCTCAGTTTTCATTGTGAATAACTTCGTCTCCCATTCAAGCAACATATGATTAGCCAATTGGGTGTTTGAAGCAAAATAGTGTTTTTTTGTGCCACATTTCCTCCAATTGGTATCATAAATTCTGTCACATTTTTTCATTATTATTTTATTTTCGTAGTTTAAATCAACATTTCGTAGTTTTCCCTAATTTGGCTCATTGGGTATTGAAAATATAGTTTCGATTACATTTTATCCATTGGGTATCTGCTTCAATTTATGTTCTATGTATTTTTGAAATTTTGTTGTCATTTTTATTGAATGCAAAGGCTTCAAGTAGTGGTGAAGCCAATCGAGAAGCCCAGGCTTTGTGTTGAAATTTGTTTGGATGGAGAAGAACATCGGTCTTGCACTTGACCAGATTATACCGGGTCATGGATAGAGACCTTCTCGTCGCCTTTTCTGAGTTTCGTCATTGGAAGCCTACTCAATACTAGCTATTAACTTCATCTTCATATATGATGGTACTGATTTGATTTCTCTAATAACTATAGGCTTCTGGAAAAATTACCTATAATGGGCATGAAATGCATGAATTTGTTCCGAGGAAAACTTCTGCTTATATTAGTCAGAATGATCTCCACATTGGAGAAATGACAGTGAGGGAAACCTTGGCTTTTTCTGCTAGATGTCAAGGTGTCGGGACTCAATACGATAAGTCAGAATGATCTATACATGTTGGATTACCTGTATTTAAGCCATTCCATTCTCATTCGAATTTCTTACTATATAAAGTATCACTGTCGGTGTGTGGCTTTTCCTTAGAGCACCAATCATTTCAAGTTTGATAGTTGTCATATATTATCTAAGCATATTAAAAAGAGAACAATGTACTATGTGTTTCTCAAAGAAAAAGACAGTGAGATGTTTTGAGTGTCAAAACCCGACAAAGTATGTCCACGGATGGTTATTGGTAACAAAATACAACTAAATCAACAGTGTGAATTACAAAAATCTTCTTTTCAACATTAACTACTTTTATTAATTTTATTTTTTATGATGATATCTCTCATCAAGTTGTAGATATCAGTGTAGATGAGACAGGCACAAGGTGACATGAGACAAAGCAGCGTGTTTCATCTCGAAGGCACATTTTCTAACCTTTTTCTTTTGGTAAAAATGTAAATTGTAGTTATCTATTACTTTCGTTCATTTGTTGTACTTTTCCCTAGTACATTCGTAAGTTTAGACTCTCGAGTAAATGCGTTCAAATTTCAAAATCTCCACTTTTCAAGTACTCACACTTCAAATGGAAAGTGCATTTCTTTCTGTTCCTGTTCCTGTTGTTTTCACTCTTTCCCTCCTTAATCTTCTTTTTTGTCTGGCATCTTAGTCTCTCCATGTTCAAATGTTATAAAACTTGCAAGTGTTTTCATGTTTCTTAGATACTAGAGAATCAACTCTGCCACTTTCTCTGATTAATAAATAGCAGTTACTTATTATGTCAGCTTATATGTTTAATGAATATCTATTTCTTCCAAAAATGACATATCTAGAAAGGATTTTCAATTTTGAATGAATGAAGTTGCATTTATTTCCCAGATGCTTATTTGAATAAAGATATGACTTTTCTTTTGCTTTTGTGTCGCTTGTTCGGATTTTGTTGTGATATGCCTTTTCTCATTCATGAAGTTGCATCTTCTGCTTGCATGGTAGATAATACATGTATGATATTTGGTCTCAAATTAAAATTTTCATTCAATTGTTGTTCATTTTTTCTATGTGTTGAATATTGATAACTCATTTTGTGCACTATATACAGTCATAGAATGAAATTGCTTTGTGTAAGGACTCATTTTTGCATATAGACTTGTTTATGTATATGAAACCATTTCCATTTGCCTGGATACTTTTGGTTTAGTACCGTGTTCAGTTTGAGCTGTCATGCTCAGATGTTTTACATTCATAAGTTGTCATGTTATTTCATGCAAAGCAGCCCAATATTGGATACTAAAGTTAAATATGATTAGTTTTTCTATTTTACATGGAAATTATGTGGGGTGTTTGGTCAATGACTTTTTATTAACCTAAAATAGTTGCAACTTACAAAATCGAGTGTTCCTGTTACTCGAACATTTTGCTCTATTTCAATGCATGTGCCTTGTTTTCACATTTTTTGCTCTATTTCAAATGCTCTGAGCTATCAGAAATTGTAGGTCATGTTGTCGAGTTCAGTTACATATTGTTCCAAGATCTTTATGTCCTAACTTTACCTAGCTTTTGAGTGTCTCATTAGGCATCTTTTTAGCAGTGCTGATCATTATGGAAGCTGGTTCATTCAGCAAAAACTTGAGACAACCACATCGAAAGAGAAAATCATGGTTTTCCAAGAGATCATGCTGATGCTTTTACATTGATGACCGATGTCTTTGGAAATTATGTAATCTAGAAGGTATTTGTACTTTAATAATCCATCAGTTTTGAAACTGATTTTATGTTCATTCTGCTTGTTTGCACATGGCATAACAACTGGAGTTCTCCTTCAGTTTTTTTAACATGGAACCGTGTGGCAGAGAAGGGAATTAGCGGACCAACTGAATGGGCATGTATTGGCGCTCAACCTTCAAATGTATGGACTTTGCTGGAGAAACCTCAAATAGTTCCAAGATAGCTACAAAGAAGCACTACTTCCGTTAAAAGATGACATGGCTACTCAGGAATATGCAGAATATGCATTACCTTACAGTAAAGTTGATGCAAATCAAAGGTTAGTCTTGTTTTCTGTGAACCCTATGCTCCAAACATGTTTTATTTTTATATAGCAAAATGTTCCCTTCACAAATTCTAAACCAGACTGCTAGTTCCATCTCAATTATATTAGTATTTGACTATTCATCCATAGAATATTAAACTTAAAAGCGTCCTGGAATTTGATGGGAGGAAGCATGGTAATTTGCTTCACCTGATCTGTAATGGTAGAAGTATTATTCTTCGAGGTATCACTATTTTTTTCTCATCGAATTTCTTTTTTGTTAAGAATATGTTGGGTTCTCTTTTTACAACAAGAACACCAAATAAATCGTATTTCTTCAAGTTATATACTCTAATGCCAGACTTTTGTTTCTGACTATGTATCAATAAAGACACTATTCATGCCCAAAAAAAAGTGTATCAGACAAGTATTGTGTCAGATACATGTCTTGACACTCATAGATACTCCCATAAAAAACTCCATGCATGAATCATCAACGTGTCCATATTCCATCGCTCTTATGTATGATGCATGTTATTTATAAAGCAACATTCATGACAATGCTGCGGTACATTATGACATGTGACATTTACAATTAAATGCTCAAAACATAGAGAGTTCTCATTACATATCACCATGATGGAAGCTGTGAATTGCCGCCTACTAATATTTTGTTTGTTTGTTTGTTTTTCCTATTGCTTTAGTAAATATGTGCCTCTAGATAAGAAAATGAAAAATAAAGAAATAGGAAAAGGTTATCATAAAGTCAATTTTTTTTTTTTTTGGTGAAGTTTATGACATGTTTTCATTCAAGTGAAGGCGTATGAATCATTTTCTATCACATAATGTTTTTGCTAAAATTATGTAACCAAAACACCAAACTGTTAGGAGGTTACTGTGTGAGATGATTTTCACACAGATTCACACAAGAATACCAAGCACCGCCACACTGACTGTTAGGAGGTTACTGTGTTAACATTTTACTTTGTTTGTGCAAAGCGGCATCATTGGTGTTGTAGAGATATTATATTTCCAATAGGTAACTGCCACCTAAAGCACATATTTAAATTACTTTTTGGTTCTTTTCCTTTCTTGATTGATTCATATAATGTTTCAATTAACTAGTTAGTGTGCGGACACTATACTTACCATCTGGCTGGGATTGGATATATTTCTTTTGTTGAGCTCTACTCTCTTCTCTGTTGAAACTTTTGAATTTATTGGTGGCATCTCTTGGAGTGTGGAAGCATGATGTAAACAAAAAGTAATTTATACTTTCTTGCTATATGTTCAATAAATTTGCTCTAGTGTTAAGAGGTGTTTTGGTATTTAGAGATTTAATTTGAATGTTAATTATATATATATATATAATTTAATTTTTTTTACTGTGCCAGTTATTTATTTCCTTTCTGTTTTTCAGTTGTGTCGTGCAAAGCATGCAATTCTTAGAAACAGTTGTGTTGTGCTTTGCTTGTTTTGATTGTTCTTGTGTTTCTTATTAGTCTAATGGACATGAATGGTTTGGATGTCAAAATTGGCATTAGAAACCATAGGTTGAATTTGATAGTATATTGTTCCAAGTGTTGAATTTTTCTTCTTATTAGTGTACCGTTTTGCTAGGCATTAATGGTTTTGCTGTCAAAATCAGCATTAGAAACCATAGTACTGAATTCGTTAGTATTCCAACTTTGAAATAAGTCAACAATGCAAGGTTAGTATTCCAACTGTTCCGTCCATCTAATGAAGAGCATAAGTCAGGTACAATCTGTCAGATCTTAATTTGGCATGGAACTTTTGAAATTTTCAGCAATGCTTCTGCCACTAACAAATTTTGCTTAGGCTCCATCGTTGGAGGTTTTGGATGAGGAGTTGGGTAAGTTCAGTCATTTTCTGCTCCAATCCTTTCAAGTTCAGAATTTTTGTTTTCGGAAACTAATTCCTCCTTAATCACTTCCAGGCATTGTTAACCGGGAACAATGACCACCACTCACTCTACACTGGTGACCAGGTACGTTAATCTCTCCATTCATTCACTTTGAGATACTCAGAATCTAACTGATGGTTTTCATGACAATAATTTACCATTAGTCACTAAAATGTCTTATTTAACCTAATGCCAATGACGTAGCAGAAGTTTAATGATATAATGTGTTTGTCTAAAACTTTTGCACATAAAAGTCCATGAATCATAGGGTTTTGGCTCAATAAACCCTTCTGCCAATAAAACTATGTTGTTGTATTCAAAGACTATTGGATGTTTCACACCGTGACCTGAGGAGAGCCAGAGCTACAACATTGAACATAGTGCCACAAGCACTTGAGCAGCTAAGACTGTGTCCCTAGTGCTGCCCTAGCTAAAAGGCAAGCTTAATCGGATTGCACTCCGAGTGCCCACTCCTAATGTCTCTGTTCCGGACCTTGTTATCAATGTTGCCAAGAAGGGGTATCACTGCTGATGATGTTAACGTTGCCTTCAGAAAGGTCGTTGAAGGGCCACTTAAAGGGATTGGTTGTAGGTGAAGGTGGCGAAATCAGACTAGCTGATGCAGGTGGACTTAGGACTAGGAGATGCAACTTCACTTTTAAGACTAGGTGTGCAGATGCACCCTGGGAACTCGGAGGAGAGCAGATAGATGAAGGATTTGTTAGGTTGTGTTCAGGTTCTATTAGCACTCCTTTTATGCCATGGCATCTGATTTAAGACCCTGAAGTGCAGATGTTTGGGCTAATGATCTGCACATCATTAAGGTAAATGCTTCTGCTACTGCTGTTGTTGTTAACTCTGAGCATGAAGTCTAGTTTTGAAGTTGGGATCACGGACCAGTTCGGAGAAGTTTCAGGTGATCATAGAGCAAAGGTGAAGGAATTGAATGTCTCAGCAAGAAATTGTTACACATTACTCGCAGACAATGGAATCTGAAATTGTTATTGAATTTCAAAAATTGTCATTCGTACTTGATATATTTTGTATAGATTTTGTGACTCCGATGTAATACATTACTTTATTAATTACATTTACTTTGCCTCCGTTCATGGAAATGTTTAAGTGTTTGGCACATTTAGATTTTATTTCTAGAAATAAAACTTATAAGATGTAATAAAAAGTCATTTGATAGCAAAAGAAAAAAAATGTTATAATATATACTTACAATAGCATTTTTAAAACGCTATAATAGACTTACTATAGCATTTCAGAAACGCTATAAATACTATAAATAATGAATTTACAATAGCGTTTTTAAAACGCTATAATATAGACTTACTATAGTGTTTCTAAAACGCTATAGTAGTCAACTTACAATAGCGTTTTAAAAACGCTATAATAGACCTACCATAGCGTTTTAAAACGCTATCGTAGTCAACTTACAAAAGCATTTTAAAACGCTATAATAGACACACATAGACCCTGTGTCTATTATAGCTCCGGCAGACACAGCGTTTGCTAAAACCTACCATAGCGTGTTTGAAACGCTATTAATGACAGTATTTCTTATAGTGCCAAAAATTGCTAACTCTCACATGTTTTTTGTTGTTAATGATAAATAACATAAAAAAACATTGGAAACATATCATTCAGGTTGGTTGCTACACCAAGAATTGTGCCAAAAAGAGATGAGATCACATTGCCACATGAGGTGTGGGGGTAGACAATACTTGCGCACGAGAGATGGACTTCCACAAAGAGCATCCATAGGGAGAGTACTTAGTTTTTTTATCCCACTCTCATCTATTGCACCCATATTTATCAATGATAAGCGATCTCCATAAATTTCCATATTCTTCTGCAAATCGCTAAAGCCACTTGAAAAGTAAAGCAGAATTGAAAGTGATCATTTGGCAAATGCCCAATCCACCATGAGATTTGGGACAACAAATTTTATCCCAACCCACTAAATGCATCTTTCTAGAGTTTTGAGAGGAACCAAAGGAAGTCGCGCATGATCTGTACCATTTTGGCTATTACTGAAGAGGGAACCTTGATAAGAGATAGGATGAACACAGGGATATAAGCTAAAGTGGATTGGACAAGAGCTAATCTGCCTGTTTTTTAGAGGAATTTACGCTTCCAAGACACTAGTCTCGATTCCATTCTTTCGATCGTCTCATCCCACACAGCTTTACTTTTAAAACTAACACCAAAGGCATGCCCAAGTACTTAACTAAAAATTGACCCGCTGCACAACCAAATAAACCCGTCAACTACTGTAGATGAGGAACATCTCCACTAGGCAACACCACCAATTTGTGAAAGTTGATTTTTAGACCTGAATTAACTTCAAACCAAAGCATAATTCTTTTTAGAACAAGAACCTGAGTAGCAAGAGGCATCACAAAAGAGGTAGTATCATCCGCATAGAGAAACCTCTTACTAGGCCAACATCAACCACTTTAAGAATCATTTGGGTTAAACCCTATGCTGCTAAAGTAAAGAGAATAGGAGATAGAAGATCGCCTTGATGCAAGCCTTTAGAGCTATTGAACCCATGCAGCTGACCATTAATCTTAGTGAGAAATTGGCTATAGATCTGCAAGTGTGAAGCCAATGAATCCATTTGGAGTCAAACCCCATGCGAGCCATTACCAAATCCAAGTATCTCCAAGAAACATTGTCAAAGGCTTTAGAAAAATCTAATTTGATAACGAGCCCTGGAGCTCCTTTTTTTTTTTCCTAGAATCAATAATTTCATTGGCAATCAAAGGGCTATCAACCACTTGTCTTCCACTGACTGCTGCACTCTGAAAATGAGAAATGACTAAATGAAGAACTTTTTCAATCTATCAGCCAACACTTTAGCAATGATCTTATAGGCCCCATTCAAAATACTAATAGATATGAAATCTTTGACTGTCCGCATTCACGCACATTTAGGAATAAGCGAGATGATAGTGGTGTTCAACCGCCAATCCAAAATAGTTCTAGAGTTAAAATCTTCAATAACTTTCAGAAAATCTACTTTGATTACCTCCCACATTTTCAAATAGAACACCATTAAGAAACCAACAAGACCTGGAGAAACTTCAGATTTGAGCTCTTGCATTGTCGCTATAATTTTCATCTCTGAAAAATTCTCAACCAAGGAGGTAGCCATAGGCTGGGAGATTGACTTAAAGGTAAACCCCAAAAAGAAAAGTCTTCACATTTCCTTTTCATAGAAACACTCCTTGAAATGAGAGATCATGAGTTCTATGATTCTGACTTCATCCACTACCAACTCCTGCCCCATGCTAAGAGCTTCAATAGAGTTAAAAAAGTTTGCGTCTG
Source organism: Berberis thunbergii (assembly GCA_003290165.1). Taxonomy (NCBI): domain Eukaryota; kingdom Viridiplantae; phylum Streptophyta; class Magnoliopsida; order Ranunculales; family Berberidaceae; genus Berberis; species Berberis thunbergii. The sequence continues at coordinate 327,991 of QNQO01001239.1, forward strand.
TTAGTCAAGTTATGAAAAAATTTAGACCCTGATCCATATTACAAGCCCAGTTGACTCCAGATCTGATCCTCCAAAACTCCTCATCTCGTTTGGTTAATGTTGCCCACTCCTGATGGAGCTGCACTCTACAAGACCTCTCCTCGGCAGTCAGGCTCGGATCCCTTCCTCTGCATCAATGTTAGCAATTAAAGCAGAAATATTTTGAATACATAAATTTGTCTTACCCCAACTTTTAGTCCTCCAACTTTTGCATCTGATCACCTTAAGTTTCCACCATAAGCAGTAGCCAGGGTGGCCAGAGACTACAAAGTTGTTCCACCAAGATTTCATCTCCTCTGCAAGGTTGGGTGATCAAACCAACCGTTATCAAAGGAAAAAAGATGAGTGTTGCCACCAATAAACGAGTTCGCAAGCAAAAGTGTGTGATGGTTAAAACCTGTTGCACCCTTGAGCCATTCGAATTTATCACCAAATTTATCAATCCAATCCACCGAAGCAAGAAATCGATCAAGCCGACAAAGAATAGGGCGATCTCTTCGATTTGACCATGTGAATTTTTCCCTTTTAGACTAAAATCAACGAGTTCCACCTCATTAATGAACTGATTGAATTTATACATACTCATGGACCTTCTTTTGTAACCTTTTTTTTCATTCACATGATGGACAACATTGAAATCTCCTGTTAACACCCATGGCGATTGCACCCAACCAGCAGTGTCATAAAACTCTTCCTAGAAATGCTATCTAAGCGAAGGATCACACGAACCATAAATGTTAGTCCCTAACCAACAAGAGTTGTTTGAGATCTTTTGAAACTGAATAGAAAGAGAAAAAAAAACCCCTTTCAACACTTCCCTCATCTGCAAAAGATCAGCATCCTAGATGGCTAAAAGATCTCCTGAGCTACTAGTAGATTCCACCATAGCTCAATCAAAAGAACTATCACCCGACAATTTTCAGATAAATTCTCTAGAACATCTCTCCAATTTTGATTCTGAATGAAAACAAGATCTGGATGATTATCTGAAATCAATCTACGACAACCTGCTCGATATGCCCGAGCCCCCTACAATTCCATAAAAGAATTTTGAGGTTCATGAACTCGACCCGAGGTTGTTGCACCTGTCCATTGCTTTGTTAGATATTGAACCATGCACCTACCTAGAGCCTTTTCTTCATCCTAACTGAGGTCCACTCCCACTGCCAAGCCAATTTCTTTGAAAGCCGAACGATCCCATGCCTCTTCTTGAGCCGAATGGCAGTTAGAGACAGAGAGCTCCACGCTGTCATTGACCCTAGAAAACACCTATGAAGACTGCCTAAGAAGTCTGTTCGCTAGGGAGAACAAGACCAAGATTGCTCGTCCAAAGGCCTCGAAACCTGGGAGA